>CM051461.1:84205290-84609239 GCA_028095005.1 Rhynchospora pubera | reverse complement strand
TGTTAATAATTAAATTCGTTCAACGCAATTTTATTTTACTGAGCTAATCGGTCTTATATTTAATCAGTTAATTAAAAGCCCGATTTGAGATGGATTAATAGAGTAAATTAATGGGCCATTATATCATGTGGATTAGCCCACATAAATTCTGAAAAAATTCGGATTTCGAGGGGTACTTTTGTCCAGACAAAAATTGGAAGAGAGAAAAGGCTTCATATATAGCAGTATTGTTTATGGAAACGGGTCTTGACCTAATTCTTTCTCTCCTCTCTCCATGGCCTGCGACTCTCACAAGAACAGAATTTGTTCTTCTCTTGTGTGCACGCCTCCATCTCTCTCCCTAGCTCATGTGTTGAGCGTTCCTTCTTCCAGTTAAACTGTTAAATGTGCGAAGAAACGAAAAAGGAAATTAGCTATCGTCTCGGACAAGCTAGCACTTGTCTTGAGACTTTGGTTAATCTTCTAGGTGGACTCGAGGCAACCGGAGGCAGTCACGAGGGTGACGAGCACGCCACCGACTCCAGGAGATTGGATTTGAGCCTTCCGAATACGATTTCGGAAGAGATAACCTCCTACCGCTTCTCCTTTTAACGTGTTAACTACTTGAATGACTAGATCCGTTAATCGTGCGTATTAATTCCTTATTAAATGTTAATAAAAATTAAAATTGCACGTGGACTTGAGTTCCTAACACACACATCTTCATTGGACTTCCACCGAAGATAAAGACACCCTTAATGGTGAACCTCACCCTATCTTATTCTCCATCCAATCATTCTAAGTTCTGAATTTTTAGATGAGCCTCTCTTCTCATAACTTTGTGATCAATTTTGCTTCTTTTTTTCATTGAAGTTCATATTTCCCTAATTCTTCAATTTTCTCTATTGATTCTTTTCATGTGAGAAAAAAATTGGTTCATTGTGTAACATGTTTGAGAATTACCGTAGAGGACAAGCTATTTTAGAATTAGCTGCATTTTTCCACTCTCTTTTATAAAATTTTATGTTCCCTTTTACAATAGGTTCTGGCTTCTATCATTTTTAATATCCATGCTAAGTAAGACATCTAGATTATTCATTTGTAAATTCCATGAAAATTTGGGGCATTCAGCCCATTATATTGAAATCTTAATTGATAGATATTTATGTGAATCATTTTATTTGAATTTCCAATAAAGTTCAATTTATTTATTACTTAACCACGTTCCATTATTTTTCTTTCCTTTTCAGGGACCAAATGCTAAAAAATTGGAAAAGAGAATAGATTAATTTCCACCGGTTATCCTTTAAAGGTTCTTTTTTTTTTTCAGAATTTTACAATTTTTAAGGGATTAGGTTTCATTGTTTTCTAATTTTTTTATATTGAACTTGATAGTTAAAAAAAATTACAGAAATTAACAAACAAAATGATTCATTTCTAGGTTGTCAGGTTAGTCCCTCATTGGCAAAGAAATGAGGTCTATATAAAAAAATCTGAACTGAAATTTGAAATAATGCATGACTAAGTTTTGGGATAAATTTCACAAACAAGCAGGTTGGGATTCTGTAAATGGAACATCTCATTTTGCCAGATAACCTTTGTCCTACCCCTAATTGTGTCGATATTTAAAAAAAAAATTTGTTTCCAGGTTTCTTAGTTTACAAGATGACGTACATATTCACCCCCTGTTGTAAATTTAAAAATCTAAAAACTCAAGGCAAAAGAATAATTTCATGCTAGATACTTAGATTGTGCATGCCTAATTAGCCAGTTGATATCTCATATTTATATGTGCATTTTGGCCGGACTTTACACTCAAATGGTAACTCAAACCCCTATATTCATTGTGCTTCGTGCTATATTTGTCTAGAATTGGGTACTGTTGTGATTTTTGTATTGAATTGCAGGAACTCGATGGATCAAACTCAATTAATGCATAAAATGGTGGATTTAAGAGAAACAATTGGTCAAATGGAATCAATAGCATTGAAGGGCTCATCCTAAGCTTTCCAACGCCTATTGAATCGCCTCAATCGGAGTTCGGGTGAAGGAATTATGGCCGAAATACTACCTCTCCTCGGTCTGGAGTCAACTCGGTCCGAGTTGGATCCATCTCGGTCCGAGTTGAAAGTCAGAAAATTGCTAAATTGCCATCTCGGTCCGAGTTGGAGCTAACTCGGTCCGAGTTGAGAGCCGACATAGTGCATTTGGCAAGTTTTCAAGCATGGAAACTCAATATTTTGGTATGAATTCTTGCCATGATGCCCTAGCCTCCTTTCCAAGTCCAGAATATCACTATTTATGCTCCCCTAGGCCAGAAGAAAAGGGGGGAAGCCACCATACAAGAAATTCCACCTCCTACCACGTTTTGGCACCTTTCCACCACCGTTCTCACGCCGAAAGGCGTGGGATTCCACCTCTTTCATCATAGCACGACCATGGCATCATCTTTGGAGCAATTCTAGGCGCGACGGCGACAGAATCAACCCAACCACGGCTCTGGACGTTCGGTATCTTGAGTTAGAAGCGATATTTGGTTTATTTCTTCCATTCTCTTGTTATTTTGATTTGATGGAGCTTGTATCTTATTTTGCTTTCATGTTAGGCTAGATTTATGTTGTCTTAGGAGTAGGGAAGTAATTTAGGTTTCGATGTGTTGTGATTTGACTTGATATGATATGATATGTTTTATTGATTTGTTTTGTTGAGAATTATGTTAATTGCTTGTTTGAATTGCTTGTGATTTCCTAATCACCTTCTAGTTGTACGGCCGCATCTAGTCAAGCCTAAGTTAGGATAAACAAGATTAGTTCAAATAAAGTATTTGGGATAAATCGTAGATCCGAAAGGGGAGATTAGTTGACACCAAAAGTGTAACTTTTAGACAAGTCCAAAAGACCTCTAGATATCCTTATGAACTCCAACAAACAAGTTTAAGTTGATTGAATTCTATACCAAAAGTTGTGAACCAATCGAGTTAATTAGGTTAGGTTGTGATTGAACCAGTGTCTAGTCCAACAAGCGAAAGCTGAGGTTTAGAGTATCTAGGTTTGACCAACAAACCCTAGCACAAAGCATAAAATTTCATAAAGAGTCAAAACCACACACTTATACCATCTGTTCGGATCGAACAGAGCGGTATATACTTGAAAAACACCGTTTGATGCACGAAAGTGATAAGTTCTGTGTTCTAGAGTCCAAACCGATGTGAAACCTGAACCTAAGACGACTTTTATATTGTTAAAACACCCAAAAATATTTATTTACTTGCACCTTTAGATTTAATCAACCAAAAACTCCATAAAAATATAATTGTCTAGCTTTCGTGAGGAAGTAAAGTCCGGTACTCATTAATCCGTCCCTTGGGTTCGACCCTAAAGCTGTACTCCAAAAGACTAGTGAGGTTAGCTCTAGGTTTATAAATTTATTTGATTCCTAGGTTCTAAGCCTTTATCAAATTGGCGCCGTTGCCGGGGACGGTGTTGATATTAGAATTTATTTTAGTAACGAGAGACTAGATATTGTATCTTTCATTTATTTATATTATTATTATTATTAATATTATTATTATTATTATTATTATTATTATTATTATTGTTATTATTATAAAAAAAAACTGATGGTTGGTTTGAATTTTATTGTTGAAAATACAGGTTTTGACTGATTGTGGATGTCCTACTTGCAACTCGCGCTAGAGCACCACGGGTCAAGCAACAAAAAAACACACGACCCACGCACGACCTCATGTGAGTTGCATGCCACAAGAAAACTTGTCCCGTTGCTACCTCTGAACTCCTACATTGCTGCCACGATTTACTCACGCTGAAGCGCTGTTGCCCCACGCCAAATAGAGACAAATTCATATGGAAATTCATGCCTTGATTTGGAAAATTTTGAGGAACAAATGAAGAAAGATGCGATTCGTGCTAGAGCACCATGGGTTACGTGAACCAACTAACCCCGATCGACCTCATACGAATTGCACAACAACTCAAAGAAAGGAGTAGAGCCATCTTGGAAATCGAGAGAACAAACTAGGAGCAAATCGAAATGGTGGAAGCAAAAATTGGCTAAGTTCTCTTTTCCTCCTATTTACTTTTCTTTGTGATTGAATGCATTGAGGACAATGTTTGATTTAAGTTTGGGGGGAGGGAATAGGAGAAAAATCGAACTTTTGATTGAAATTGCTCATTTAGTTTTTTGCACTATTCAAATCGAGAGAGACTAGGCACATCCAATCAATTTCCAAACAAAAACTAGGCATGAATAGTGCAAAAAAAATGAGCAATTTCAATCAAAAGTTCGATTTTTCTCCTATTCCCTCCCCCCAAACTTAAATCAAACATTGTCCTCAATGCATTCAATCACAAAGAAAAGTAAATAGGAGGAAAAGAGAACTTAGCCAATTTTTGCTTCCACCATTTCGATTTGCTCCTAGTTTGTTCTCTCGATTTCCAAGATGGCTCTACTCCTTTCTTTGAGTTGTTGTGCAATTCGTATGAGGTCGATCGGGGTTAGTTGGTTCACGTAACCCATGGTGCTCTAGCACGAATCGCATCTTTCTTCATTTGTTCCTCAAAATTTTCCAAATCAAGGCATGAATTTCCATATGAATTTGTCTCTATTTGGCGTGGGGCAACAGCGCTTCAGCGTGAGTAAATCGTGGCAGCAATGTAGGAGTTCAGAGGTAGCAACGGGACAAGTTTTCTTGTGGCATGCAACTCACATGAGGTCGTGCGTGGGTCGTGTGTTTTTTTGTTGCTTGACCCGTGGTGCTCTAGCGCGAGTTGCAAGTAGGACATCCACAATCAGTCAAAACCTGTATTTTCAACAATAAAATTCAAACCAACCATCAGTTTTTTTTTATAATAATAACAATAATAATAATAATAATAATAATAATAATAATAATAATATTAATAATAATAATAATATAAATAAATGAAAGATACAATATCTAGTCTCTCGTTACTAAAATAAATTCTAATATCAACACCGTCCCCGGCAACGGCGCCAATTTGATAAAGGCTTAGAACCTAGGAATCAAATAAATTTATAAACCTAGAGCTAACCTCACTAGTCTTTTGGAGTACAGCTTTAGGGTCGAACCAAGGGACGGATTAATGAGTACCGGACTTTACTTCCTCACGAAAGCTAGACAATTATATTTTTATGGAATTTTTGGTTGATTAAATCTAAAGGTGCAAGTAAATAAATATTTTTGGGTGTTTTAACAATATAAAAGTCGTCTTAGGTTCAGGTTTCACATCGGTTTGGACTCTAGAACACAGAACTTATCACTTTCGTGCATCAAACGGTGTTTTTCAAGCATATACCGCTCTGTTCGATCCGAACAGATGGTATAAGTGTGTGGTTTTGACTCTTTATGAAATTTTATGCTTTGTGCTAGGGTTTGTTGGTCAAACCTAGATACTCTAAACCTCAGCTTTCGCTTGTTGGACTAGACACTGGTTCAATCACAACCTAACCTAATTAACTCGATTGGTTCACAACTTTTGGTATAGAATTCAATCAACTTAAACTTGTTTGTTGGAGTTCATAAGGATATCTAGAGGTCTTTTGGACTTGTCTAAAAGTTACACTTTTGGTGTCAACTAATCTCCCCTTTCGGATCTACGATTTATCCCAAATACTTTATTTGAACTAATCTTGTTTATCCTAACTTAGGCTTGACTAGATGCGGCCGTACAACTAGAAGGTGATTAGGAAATCACAAGCAATTCAAACAAGCAATTAACATAATTCTCAACAAAACAAATCAACAAAACATATCATATCATATCAAGTCAAATCACAACACATCGAAACCTAAATTACTTCCCTACTCCTAAGACAACATAAATCTAGCCTAACATGAAAGCAAAATAAGATACAAGCTCCATCAAATCAAAATAACAAGAGAATGGAAGAAATAAACCAAATATCGCTTCTAACTCAAGATACCGAACGTCCAGAGCCGTGGTTGGGTTGATTCTGTCGCCGTCGCGCCTAGAATTGCTCCAAAGATGATGCCATGGTCGTGCTATGATGAAAGAGGTGGAATCCCACGCCTTTCGGCGTGAGAACGGTGGTGGAAAGGTGCCAAAACGTGGTAGGAGGTGGAATTTCTTGTATGGTGGCTTCCCCCCTTTTCTTCTGGCCTAGGGGAGCATAAATAGTGATATTCTGGACTTGGAAAGGAGGCTAGGGCATCATGGCAAGAATTCATACCAAAATATTGAGTTTCCATGCTTGAAAACTTGCCAAATGCACTATGTCGGCTCTCAACTCGGACCGAGTTAGCTCCAACTCGGACCGAGATGGCAATTTAGCAATTTTCTGACTTTCAACTCGGACCGAGATGGATCCAACTCGGACCGAGTTGACTCCAGACCGAGGAGAGGTAGTATTTCGGCCATAATTCCTTCACCCGAACTCCGATTGAGGCGATTCAATAGGCGTTGGAAAGCTTAGGATGAGCCCTTCAATGCTATTGATTCCATTTGACCAATTGTTTCTCTTAAATCCACCATTTTATGCATTAATTGAGTTTGATCCACCGAGTTCCTGCAATTCAATACAAAAATCACAACAGTACCCAATTCTAGACAAATATAGCACGAAGCACAATGAATATAGGGGTTTGAGTTACCATTTGAGTGTAAAGTCCGGCCAAAATGCACATATAAATATGAGATATCACCAGTGGCTAATTGTTTTAAATACATTTTAAATTACAATTACTGCATAATTGTGCATGTCTAATTAAACGTCTGCTATTATGGCTATTGCTGACAACAATTTTCCATGGCTAATTGTGCATGCCCTAAGGTCATTATAATTGTTTTAAATGCAATCAAAATTATAATTACTGCATAATAAATGCAATTATTTTTTGTTTTTTTATTATTATGTCTATATATATGATGATATGTGAGAAAATATGTTGTGTACTTTTCTAATTGAGGTTTTGTTAATATATTTATTTTTTATTATCAGATGTATTATTGCTGATGTTTTTGTAATGCAAAAATTCTTATTGAAAATTAAGATTGTTGAGCTAAAATTATATTTCCTTCTTTTATTGGTAGGATTTATTTATTGATTTGGTTAATTTGCCTTTCCTGTATGATATTCTTCGTGTTTTATTTAATCATAAAATATAGGTACCGGACAAGACCAGAGTTCATGAAAACCCTGAGTTATAACCAAAATTTCAATTTTTGCATTTCTTATTTTTCTGATATTTTTGTATGCTTTTTTAAATAGGAGAATGCTGCAAGGAAGCTAGGTGCCTATCAATCAACTTGATCCATGTATCAGGTAAGAAATCAAATTTCTTTGCGTTCGCTGTTACTTTCTTTTATTTTTGCTCAATTAAAAGTTTTTTTTTTCAATTTTCGGTCTGATTTTCTAATTCTCTCATTTCCTAAATTAAAATGTTTCATCGGTATATTTCTCTTGGGTTGCCAATGAACCATTTTTTTGTCGCCACAAGGATTTTGTCTTATTTTTGTTGATTTTAGATGGCCATAAAGACAATAATTATCTTACGAGGAAACAAATTCTTTTAATTTCTGCCCGATTTCAAAATTATTTTTTTTTACGAATTATCTTAATTAATTTGATTTTAGATGGTCATAAAGAAAAAATTCTCATTATTTGCTGATTAGCAATCCCACGGTAACAAATATGTAAAATAATTCTTTCTTTCTTTTTCTGTCTCTTTTGATTCCTTTGTTTATTGTTTTTTTTGGAGAAATTACTACAATCTTTAATGCAATTAATATCGTTTTTGCAAAATCTGAATCCTACATATATCATTGTTTGAGAAATTACAGTGATCTTTCATCGATAAGTTTTCTTTTGTGCCTCTTCTAATAATCATACATATTATGATCAATTTATTTTGGATCGAGAAAAATAGAGGTAGTCAGAAAGCTCGATGTACCCCTCTAGTTTCAATTAACTCGGAACTGGCCGGAAAGCTTGGAAAATAACTAAACCCCATTCTGCGAATTGAGTTTCCAGAACTATCATGAAGTTAGCGGAAAATACTTTTCATTTTTTTTATGGGATATATATAAAAATGAATTATCCTTAACAGTGAGATATATTATTTATTGTTTTTAAGATTTGGCGTTTGGCTGTTTGAGTGAGTTTTCTCTATGCATTTTGTGTGTATAAAACAACTAATTAACCATGCAAGGTAATTAAAAGAAAAAAAATTATACCTTTCGTTTACTTTCAATTTTTTTTTTGTTATTTTTAACATTCGCCGATATTTATAAAGTCTATCAGTTGCGTTCATAACTAAGTAGATTAAATATTGCTCGTCTGCTTTCAAATTAATATGTATATAGTGCATGCGCACACCCATGCAGATTTTGTTAATTTGTTTAAATCCTTTGAAGTTCAAAGTACTTGCCAGTTGAGTTTTGACTTTTGAAACTAATAAATGTTGTCAGTTGAGTTCTTTCAAATAACTATTATTTAAAATTTGCTGTTTATTTTTCTACGAATAATTCTAGTTGTAATATATTAATTAATAAGACACGTGGTATATGTACAGAACATGCACTTCTAGTCGAGTACAATATTAAATACAAAAAAAAAAAAGCACCGGAAATGTACAGAACAATATGTTATCAATTTCTATCCGTAGCATTTCGATCCAAACATAATATAGTTTGAAAGCAACCATCAACCAAAAGTACCAAAATAAAAAAAATTTCTTAATTCGAAATTAGAAATGAGTAGAAAATTGCTCCGCTAGTTCAACTAAACTGGGGCAGCTCATACAGATTTGCATACCTTGGGAAAAAAAAAAAAACCAAGCACCACCATTAAAATTTTGACTTTGGATTTGATTGAACGAGAAAACTGTTTTCTTACTTGGGAATGTATTGAGTGGGAAAAATTAATTACAGTAATTTGATTATTAGCATCATAAAAATATTTTTTCCTTAAATCACTACAGACCTAACATACATAATTAAATTATCATATATATGGAAATTATTTATTTTTCTAATAGTAAGAAATTAGAATATAACTCTCATTTATATATATGAAAAAGGAAAAACAACATAATTCTCCTTCAAACCGAGACATCCAATGTAACTAAAAACAATGCTAAAAACACTATTGAAAAAAAAAAATCAGACTTTAACTCTTCAAGTAATCGAATGCGTGTGAAGATTAAAATGCTTAATCTTATTGATTGTAGGCAGCAAACAGAGGCATCAACGCGTCATTAGGCCCACTTATATAATTATTATTACAACAGAAGGCATCAATTCAGTTTCTTATATTTAGGCCCATTTAACTGTAGCAATTTGGTGTCATTAGCAATTTGTAGAGACCAACATGGAAACGCGTAGGAAGTTACGGCTGTATCCTGTATGGGTCCACTTTGACCATTGATAACAAATTTTTAGAACATCTATACATTGTTTTATGCTTTTTTGAACGTAACGGTTTTGTTTAGTACCAAATTTTGACCCATCACATGGAAGTTACCAGATATACATTCACAGAACTAATGTGGAAACAGGTCCAAATCTCTTTCAAATTATTTAGACCGGAGTAAAAACAGGATTATTTACTAATACAGGGTCTTTTGTTTGTTTATTAAAATTTTCAACTTTCAACCTACTGAACTCAGACTCAGTTTCCTCCTCCCATTAAATACCAACCTACACCACACCGCTACTCATCCTAATCCACTCCATTTCCTCTCTCTCTCTCTCTCTCAAATCTCCTCAGTGCACACTTTAAGGTTTAAGAAGGTCAGAAGGAAGAGAAATCAAATTGTTGCAAGATCTAAGCAGGTACTTGATTAAACTTTTATGCGCATTGTACTACCGTACTGAGAATACAAGTTATGCTTGTAAAATGTAAAGGTCTTTATGGTGGAGAGGAGATTGTAATGTGGGAAAATGAAGGGTAATAATGAGAGATTGTTCTCTTGAACCGGGATGGAGAAGCTCAAATGTTTATCTTTTCAGAGGATTTATTGAACATTTTCTTTTGTTTTTATATTGCATAATACTTTTTTGCAAGGAGTAGGTTTGAGCATTATTACAAGAGAACAAAAGTAGGTTTAGACTAGTTGTGTGACCCCTTTTGTATTTCGTATTAATTGCATGTGTTTCATTAAAATATTGAATAAGATAAGTTTTTTTTCTTTTGCCCGAGAACTTTCTTACATGAATCAGTGTACTCGTGCATATTTTAAAATAATCTTTTTTCTTTGTGCTTTTTCCTTTTTGTCCTATGTCTCAAACAATCTCGTACCTCTTTTCTTTTTCGATAATCACCTTTTCCCTACATCCAGGAAGAGGCGATGATGAAACATAATTTGCGAATTTCGCCAATTTAGCCTCCGATTTTAAGCAAAATCCCTAAAATACCCTTTCCTTTCACACTCTTTCAGCTAGAATATATAATGTTTTTTGTCAGCTAAATTGTTGGTATATTCGTTTCTCTGTTCTTTTTGTTGGTATATTCGTTTATCTAGTATCTCTTACCTTTTTATGGCTCCGTTTGGATGATTTCTTTCCGGAATAAAGAATAAGGAATAGCCTCTTTTTACCAATAAATTTATTTCTAACCATCCAAACTCTTCACAAAAATTACACACTTCCCAATAAAATTTTTCCCTTATTCTTTCTTCTTACCTTATTCTCAACGCATCCAAACGGAAACTATCATTTTCATCATCAGTCCCTTTTGGAATTTGGAAGAAGTCTCTCCTGCTTTTAATTTTCTCCAAGCATTTACTGCATTTAAAAGAGATAGAGAGAGAGAGATTTTCGGGATTTCAAACAGCATGGGAAACTGGAAAGTAGCGAATAGGAATCTTTTGTTGACTCCTCAACTATTTTCAATTTATTGGATCTTCTGTGGCATGTAATTGTTGAGTCCTTGATAAGTCACATATTTATTTGAGCAATATAGTTGGGACCAGAAGTGTAGACTTCTATAGACTATAGTCTTACAAAATCATATCGAATTTCTAAAAATAGAACAAAGAAATATAATAGAAAAACATGGTTTTTGCGCCAAAAATTATGGACTACTGACTAGTTTGTCGCACAGCAGATCCAAAGTCCAAAACATACATCACACATGAATACTGAATACATGATTCCAAAAGGGTTGGCCTAAAGCTTCTTTCATACTGTTCCCCACTTGTTTTTTTTTTTTTTCTTTCTTTCTTTGTTAGTCTTGTCTGCAACTTGCTGTTCCCTATTGATCAGTGATCACACACTTGTATCGTTCGGGCTGTATCAGTTTTAGATTGCAGAACATTGCAGAAGCTCCTATACTGAACATCTATCTTGTCTGTACCAACAGGTACCATTGTACCAGCCATGGCGAAGGACCAGCTTCAGGTGTTGAATGCCCTAGATGTTGCAAAAACCCAGTTGTACCACTTCACAGCAATTGTGATTGCTGGTATGGGATTTTTCACTGATGCGTATGATTTGTTTTGCATCTCCCTTGTGACCAAGCTATTGGGTCGGATTTACTACTATAGACCGGGGTCATTAGACCCAGGCTCGCTACCGCCTAATGTTGCTGCAGCCGTGAATGGCGTGGCCTTCTGTGGGACACTCTCAGGCCAGCTTTTCTTTGGTTGGCTTGGTGACAAAATGGGCAGGAAGCGCGTTTATGGCATGACTCTCATGCTGATGGTAAGTTCTTGACACAAAACAAGAACTTTTATTAGTTCTTACAAAATTTGGCGTAAATTAAAAATAGATTGAACTTTAATCAAAAGAAGCTATTAAAGTTGAATTAGGTGGCAATACATGTTGTATTGATAACTTAAGGGCGATCAAATTACAGTGGAAATGCATAATATTCCCTTGAAATCGTGAAAAAAAATTTAACCGCTTGGATTCTCGAAACATCGAGACTTAACCAACACACATCGGTGTTCTATCATTAATTTTATGATTTTTATCCATGCCACATTTTTTTCGCAATTTGAAGAAATAATATTATATGCCATTAAAGATTATGAAATGTCGGTCTCAGTTTAATGTTATAAATCTCCTATAATTACAGGTGATATGCTCGCTGGCATCTGGACTGTCATTCGGCAACAAACCGAGCGGGGTAATGGCGACGCTGTGTTTCTTCAGGTTTTGGCTTGGTTTCGGCATAGGTGGTGACTACCCCTTGTCAGCCACCATCATGTCAGAGTATGCAAACAAGAAGACACGAGGAGCATTCATTGCTGCAGTTTTTGCAATGCAGGGTTTTGGCATTCTTACTGGCGGTATTGTAACCCTCATCATCTCATCAGCCTTCCGCGCTCGCTTTGATGCTCCTGCATACCAGGTTTAAAACGCAGTTTTAATTTTTATTTCAGATTTTTTTTTTAGTACTGTATGCCTTAGTTTGGGCTTTTGAATTTTTGCCACTGTAATATATTTTTTCCTTACAATTACTCAATATTGTTTGTTGTATCAGGAGAACGCTACAGCATCCACCCCGGCTCAGGCTGACTATGTCTGGCGCATTATCCTAATGTTCGGTGCCATCCCTGCACTGATGACCTACTACTGGCGTATGAAGATGCCTGAGACTGCCCGTTACACTGCTCTTGTTGCAAAAAATGCAAAACAGGCAGCCTCTGACATGTCCAAGGTCCTCCAAGTTGAAATCGTTGAAGAACCTGATAAGGTACTGGTTTTTTGAAATAAAATTTTGTGATCGAGTAATGGAACAGATTCTCATAGTATATCCACAACATAACACTGTTACTAATCTATTATATATATTAGAGAATAACAGTATTGCTAACTTGCCTACTGCCATAAAAGACAGACAAATGGGAAGAATCATTTTTATTATTACCATTAAATGATAACTAGAAAAAGACCTTTCTAAATGAAAGCTAACAGCATTTTAATTGGTAATGAAGGTTGAGGAGTTCACACGTGACAAAGACTTTGGGCTCTTCTCCCGCGAGTTTTTACGCCGGCATGGAATGCACCTTCTGGGCACGACAATGTGCTGGTTCCTTCTAGACATTGCATTCTACAGCCAGAACCTTTTCCAGAAGGACATCTTCACCGCCATCAACTGGATTCCAAAAGCTCGCACAATGAGTGCACTTGAAGAAGTCTTTCGCATTGCACGTGCGCAGACTTTAATTGCACTGTGTGGCACTGTACCAGGCTACTGGTTCACTGTTGCACTTATCGATATTGTTGGTCGGTTCCTGATTCAGATTGTCGGGTTCTTCATGATGACTGTCTTTATGCTTGGTCTGGCAATCCCGTACCACCACTGGACCACTCCAGGCAACCATATTGGTTTTGTGGTCATGTATGGCTTTACTTTCTTCTTTGCTAATTTTGGGCCAAACAGCACCACTTTCATTGTACCTGCTGAGATATTCCCGGCACGGCTGAGGTCGACTTGTCACGGTATCTCTGCTGCAGCTGGCAAGGCTGGTGCCATTGTTGGCTCATTTGGTTTCCTATATGCGGCTCAGAACCAGGACAAGACAAAGACTGATCATGGATACCCACCCGGTATCGGGGTCAGAAATTCGCTCTTTGTGCTTGCCGCATGCAACTTACTTGGTGTTGTTTTCACTTTCTTTGTTCCTGAATCGAAGGGTAAGTCGCTTGAAGAGTTGTCTGGAGAGAATGAGGAGGAAAATGTAGAAATGGCTACAGGATACACTCGAACTGTACCTGTATGATCAGTGCCTCGCCGACTGGTTCAGATCTATTTAGTTTTAACTTTTGCACGTATTATTATGTAAGTATATGCAAGTCGATCCTATGAAGAAATAGCCAAGAACTATCTTATCTATAGGAATGATGATTTAAGAATTTTGCTTCCAAATTAGAAATCCTATAAAGATAGCCAATGACTGTTTTATTATATGTGAATAGTTAGTTATTTAAGAATTTTGTTTTCTTTCGTGCAATCCATAAGTAGTGCAAAATTATCATATAGTTTCTTATTTTTGAGAGATTAGAAAGTTGCTCCATGGATGGTTTATTGTCCAATACGTCGTCAATTGCGTTGAGTGAATGATTTAGAAAGATCTATTATTATTGTTAATCAGAATTTATGTCCTTTATGGCTTTATGCTCACTAAGATTCATGTACTGCAATTAGAGAATATATGAAAGAACCAACGTATGGATTCACACTGTTTAACTTAAAATTAGAACTTTTCAAACATTCAAGCGCATAATATGTGCAGATGGATATTTCAAGCGCATAAAATTTGTTGGATATGAATAATAAAAAAAAATCAATCTATTTAATTAAAAGTATTGTATTAAATCTCATCACTCTTCAAGCGCATAATATGTGCAGATGGTTTATCATCTAAATAAATAATTTTAAATTTCACTTTTTTTTTTATTTAAGTACCGAATGACCTATTCAGAATGGATCAAAACAAAATAAGCGATGTTTAGTACTCCAGTGGTTCAGCTTCAAAATTTAAAAACACCAAATTTGATAGAGTTCAATTCATCCAAACTTAAATTGTGAGAATAATAAAAAGAATAACTTGTTATTGTAGACTTTTACGGTTATAACTCGACATTTATCTTGTATAAAGAAAAAATAAAATAATGAGAGACTATTTTTCAGAAATTATTTTGGAGATTGTCGTCCCCGCTGTCAACTCATGTGGAAATTTGGGAGTTTAGTGGACCATCTTTTTGTTTGGATCTGTTTGTTTAATTCGGAGTCAACCGAGACCCACCAGCTTTTGTATCCTTTGAACGTCGCTTTTCACTTTTCAGTGAAAGACTGTAATAGACTAATAGTTTTTTTTTTTTTTTTAATAAGGCTTAGAACGCCTGTAGGCAATAGACTAAGTTAATGGTTGATAGTTTTTTGGAATCTTTTCATGATGGTTGTTTGATTGTACTAGCAGTCTAGGTCTAGCACCGTGAGAAAAAGAAAATTATTTCTGCTGCTGTTCGTTGACCATTCGAATTTTGATTCTGAAATGATTTAAAATTTATAAAAACTAGCTATGGTATCGCGCTTCGCGCGATAAAAACTTAATTTTAATTTGTACTTGATACTTTTTCAGTTGGATAAATTTGATAGAAAACTAATTTAAATAGAAACTATAATATTGTTCAATCCATATCAAAAGAGAAAAATTGCGTCAATTACTTTTTTCTGCTATAATAACATGGAAGAATACAAATCCAATCAAATGAAATTACTTTCTTAGCGAAAAACAAAGTTTTTTGTACTCAGTAGAATGAAAACGAAGCTTGAACTTAAGTGTCTACCTCAATTCTTTTTTAGCGAAAAAAATTAAATTAACAATAATAATTACCAAATTGAGAAGCTGAAGAAACCCTTCATCATAACTCTCATGTTTGATTGTGGAGCACTGCAATATATGCCACGATGATTTAAATCAAATAAAAGAGAAGCAATCAAGGGTGTGTCTCTCTTTTGTGTGACTAACCACCGAAACCGCAAAGAAAAAGAGAAATAAGTAGGCAACAAAACAAAATATTTGAAAGATGTCAATAATATAAATTTCTTATATGCACGATCTAACAGTAACACCCTTCAAAATGAATCTAAAAAGACTGCATCTACCTCACTAAAATGTTGTCTCGGTCGTATCAAAACAAAAGAGATCAAACAAACAAATAACTGAAACATTTAAACAAAAGAATGAAACCAAGCTAAAGAAAAAGCAACATACCTATACTGGACTAAGTCTGAGAATTTGCATCAATTAGGCACGGTTGCTCCCTATCTGATTTATCACTCTCTTGGATTCCAGATATCTTCTTCATCAAATCAAAAGAGCAAAGAAAGAACAATAAGATGCCTTATAAACAGAAGTAAAAAAAATATATATAAACAATACTTCTAGTGGCAAGCATGTCTCATTCTAGGGTAACGGGGACCAAAACGTGATGGTTCTGTGTAGGAAATCGAGGCAAAATCTGTTCAGTTTAGTTACTTTATTTGCAGAACTCACATGAGCACGTAGCAATGTATCAATAAATTTTGAGGACTGTTATTTGTCCAGCGTCAAATTTATATAGCTCTTATATACAATAAGTCAGATTAGAAATTTTTGTTTATAATTCCTTCCAACGATGAGACGAAGCTCTTATTTTTGTGTTTGGTACACAAACGGTCATTGACAGTCAATGTGGTAGGGCTAAGAAAGCACCACACTCCCAAAATGAACTAAATACATATTAGGTGTGCTAACAATAAAAATACATCGAGGATTTAGATATATAATTTTTGTTGACACCAAACAAAAAAATATAATTCACTGGTTAGGTATTAACTAAAACATATAAATTACTGGAAATGATTTTCTAGCACGTGATTGTTGTCTTGTGCTCACAAAATCATTATTGCCCTCTGAAGGAGTCGTCCATGCTGAACATGTTATTCGACAATCTTGAACCAATCTTGGTAACAAATGTGAGATCACTTTCGACAAAACTAAAATGGCCGATGTTCCCACAAAACCATGTCTTGGTTGGAAACCGTTAATTTGATGCACTGTATTGATCGATAGCTAGTCAATAACTAATACAAATGAAAAAAGCAATAATAATTTAGGAACATGCGTATAAAGAAACTTCTGCCTCGGTAATTTATGTCTATAATTCTTACTGAGGTTACAATTGGACATAGCATGTTACTTATTCACTTGATTCTCCAGATCAGGTCTATTGTTGCTCTCTTGATCTGATTTTTTGTTTTTCCTGTGGTAAAATTAGGCTTGAAAATATTTTGACCTCCTATTCTTTTATAAATATCATGTCATGTTTGTCCAACTACATGTAGGAAACAGACATAATTACAAAATGATTTTATGGGATGGCTAGTGGAGAAGAAAAGTAGATATAATTCAGACGTTATTAATAATCATATCTTGCTACTTATTTGACACTTGAAAATGTCTTTGCAGAAAAAAAAAATTCAAAACAGTAAATAACAACGGAGTAAAGAACTCAAAAAAAGAAACATAAATTGTAAAAAAATTAATCACCTCTAATAGCACAGTCCAACAGTAGGCATTATTACCGATCAAAGGAAACTTGCGAGGTAAGGAGATCTTAACTTCCAAGAAAAGCTTTTTACTCCTAAGTTTGTCAGCACAATTTAGAAAATGATTAAGAAGAGACTAAGAAAGTAGAGGATCAAAATTATAGAATTACCTTCTAACCTTAATCCATGACAAAATCCTAGCCTTAAACAATTAATCAGGCAACTTTCAGGACCATGTTGACACAAATGATAAGTATTGTTTTTTGCCGAATGGAATCTGATCAGGTTTTTCCTGAAATTACGTTGGCTTAATTGCATGTAACCCGGTCATTTCTCTGTTGTTAAAGCATGTATTTGACGTCTTCAAATTATATAATTGAAGCTTGAAAGTATTTGGCTAAAAAAGTTGAAATGCCCAACAAACCCTACTACAATAAAAAGTTAGTATAGCATGAAACGAACCTGAAGGGATGAGCTATTAATAAACAAAATAAGCATCAAAAGATCATGTTGTGTGCAGGTATCACAACTTCACTATACTTAAAAGAAAGCAAGATAAGAATCAGAAAGAAAACTTTTACCAGCAAGAACGACAAAGAAACAATACAACCTCCAAATCCTGTCATAACAACCAAAAGAAGTTGAATTGATATCCAAAAGTAAAAAAAAAAAAAAAATCAAGATTATTAAAAGTATAAATCGACAAACGGCAGCATACAAAATGATCACATAATTATTCTAAAGGAAACAAAAGGAAATAAAATAGTTTTTATTGGATGGAAATAAAATGCAGAAGTAAAAAAAAACGACTCCTTTAATCATGCAAGGCAACCTTTTCAGTACAAAAATCGACCTAATTCGAGCCGAATGTGTCATCCTGAAAGAAACATAAATACCTTGCATTCATGAAGGATCCTCTCATCTTAGCTCCCACCAGAGGAATCAAGAGAAAAAAAGCAAGAAACCTGCAGCAATCGAAAAATCAGAGAACATAACAAAAGGAACTACAAAAAATTGCAAAAGATCGAAGCAAAAGATGCTAAAAGCGAAATAAGAAAAGTCGTGCCTGAAAATAATCAGATCGGAGCCTCTCCACCTCCCTTCCTAGGGCCTAGGCAGGTTCTCTGTTCTCCCAAATCAGCCTCGGGATGGCTCCAGGCCATGAGAACTGATTCACTGCCTGTAAATCGAGGGCCTCAGCTGCCTCTCTGACAAAGTTGTTCCTGCTATTCCCTTCCTTTTCCTCCTCTCCTCTTCTTCACTCTAACTTCCCTGAGGAGTAGCCGCAGGAGAAACCGTGGCGGTGGCAGTGGGTCGTCACTGACAGCAGCAGAAGGAACCGCGAGGGAAGCGGCACGGGAAGAAAGCGAGAAAAGCACAGCCGCTTGTTGCTCAGGCCCTTCCCTAATCTCTTTCTTCCCCCTCTCTTTTTCCAGTAAGGTGTAGGTAGACTTTTTTTTCATAATTGCTGGATTGACTGGCAGTCGTAAAGGAGGAGAAGAAGCTAGAAGTTCCTACTCAACATATGTTCAGCAGCACCTGGAGCACGCACACCGTGTACTTTTCTCCTCCTGTTCTTTTTTGGTTCATGTGATCCGTGCCCATTCAGAAGAAATGGAACTCATCACATGCACCCTTCTGAATAGTGAAATTATCCCATACGAAGAGCTCCGTGTAACATTTTCTAGTGCGCGTGCAATCAAAATAGATGGAAGAGAATAATTTGCCTAGTATGGAAAAGAAACACAAAAGATATCATGTCACGGAAACAGAAAATCATGGGGGAAAGGAGTCTGAACATTTCAGTGGAAACGAACGGGTGAGATTCGATCTATTGCACAGACAGAAAAAACTGAACGGCTCAGATAATTGAACAGTAAACCTCCGAATTGAAATTGAAGTATTTTAGATATATGACTGGCTAAACAGAATAAAAGTCAATGATTTAGATCCAAAACTAAAATAAAAAAAATATTTATAATATAGAAAAAGTTGTGGTATTTGAAAATTTTCTCATTTTTTTAATTACATATAGAGATATTTTTCACAATGGTACGATACGAAATATATTATGAACTCTCTAATTGATATGCTTCATAGTAAAAAGGTACTTAATCTTACAACAAGGCGACAAATTTAGATCCACCTGTACAGTCGCGCATGTTCAGCTTGTCAGATTTTAAATTCTATTTTTAGGATTATTACAAATATATAGGCTGTCTTTATTAATGGAGAGTGATAGCGTTTTCCTGGCATGATACATTGTTACCGATATATAAGTGGTCTTATTATGTCATATTTCATTTTTGTCCAGGTAGTATTAATCACCAACAAAGCTAAATGAATCAGACTGGAATAAGCTAGTCTTAGTTTTATCAGTTTGAGTTTAACATGAATCGAATTATTGGGAAAAATGAAGAATCGAATTATTGGTATATATAATTTCTAACTAATTTGATTTTAGGTTCCGTTTGGATAGGTGTGGGAAAAATGAAGAAGAGAAGAAGTGAGAAGAAGTATTGGGAAGTGTGTAACTTTGTGAAGAGTTTGGATTGTTTATAATTTTTTTTTCTTTCTTTCTACTTCTTCTCAACGCATCCAAATGGAGGCTTAAAGACCAAAGATATTCAATGCTTGAATCGGAATTTTGTTGTGATTCTTTTGTAATTTTTTTTATTAATGACAAGAAACTCCTAGCCCTAAAAAAATTGCTTAAATCGGATATAAATTTGAACTAGCTTGAATCGTAAAGTTTCGATGGTTGTGTTTAAAGTGAAAAATAATGGCTGAAATTACATTTTTGCTTTAGACAGAAAACAAATAGCTTAGTTTAAGGACCTATATATTTCAACCGAGATATGACTTCAAGTTTGATAGTGAATGTTTTAAGCTCGATATTTTAAAATTAATTTTCTTTTTCTTTAGAGAAACATCTAAAACTTATTTCGAACAAACAACTTATGAACAATTATAAATCAAATAGAAATATATAAAAAGCCACAAATATTTGTCACTCCTAACTACACGTCACCTCACTTCGAAGACTAATCTTTCGATCCAGTCAATAAGCCGACTTCAATGAAGTTTATATTTTGATTCCGGGGTCAGTATCTTCGTAATCGACAATTGCCATTGATTGAAGAGTCGTTGCTAATCGGACACGTAACAACTTGGCATTGGTATACGGTTATACGCGGTTTAGTGAAGATGACATATCGTGTTTAATGTTACACTTTGATACTGTACACTGTTTTATAAATTATATATGCTCTGCCACTCTGGTAGGTAGACTATGCCTACCTCTTTGAAATTATAAGCAACCCAAAATTTATTTGACAATTGAGATGTGTTCATTAAACTTTAGGATTAGGATGTAGCAAAACACATGGCATATAACTTCTGATGCATTTCTCTAACTGAGCTTTTTAACATTCTAATTCTTTATCCTTTAATAATCTGTAAAAGAATCAATGAATTATACTTCTTTTACGACATAATTACTGTTAAAGGAAAAATGAGTTGAAGTATTCAAATTAGCTTTTACTTTTCGTCTTTCAACATTTAATTTATCACGGGCCTGAACCGAGAAAAGGCCGTGAATTTTTTTAATCGAAAGAACCAAGAATGAATATTTAATACTAAACCTTTGACTTTTAATTTTTAGAAACAAACATGTGAGGACGCTGCGCATGCTCTGACTACGCCACTGGCAATGGCGCGGGCACATCCATAGAAGCCAGTGGGAGTGGCGCGGGCATAATTGGACATACGTTTTATTTTATCTCTTTGAGAAGGAGCTGAATACAGCAAGTTACTTCATTTACTGTTTGAACAGTAAAAAAGGACAGATTGCCACGTTCATGGAAAATACAAATAGAAAAGGATAATAGGACCTATTTTCCTAGGTTTGTGACTTTTATACAATAACAGTATATATTTTTTTTTGGGAAATAAACATGATATTCTTCTTAATTTGTGTGGCTCTGTACTTGGTCAATCTAATCCACATAGGCTGAAAATTGGAAAAAAGTCAAAAAACACATATGACTGTTTTGGTAATTATTATTGATCTTCATTGTAGTCGCACCTCTAGTCCTGTTGATGTTGATTAATTACCTAGATGGTCAATTTTATACAAGAACAGTATATATATATTTTTTGGGAAATAAACATGATATTCTTCTTAATTTGTGTGGCTCTGTACTTGGTCAATCTAATCCACATAGGCTTTAAATTGGAAAAAAGTCAAAAAACACATATGACTGTTCTGGCAATTATTATTGATCTTCATTGTAGTCGCACCTCTAGTCCTGTTGATGTTGATTAATTACCTAGATGGTATGCATAAAAAAACAAAATCAAAATTTGTTTATTAATTACATGCTCTTAACTGTGTAGCTACATTGGTTTTAAGTGATTTTGTTTGACCTCAATCAAGGTTAACATGGTCGGGCTGGTACTCTCCAGCAGGAATACTAAGAGAAAAGATGAAGTGGGATAATTAATTTCTTAACAACCAAAACCACAATATATGCTTAAGAAGAAAAATAGAAACTGTTCACGTACGTGTGATTTGTGAAAAATGATTATCCCATAGCACCCTCTCTAAAACCTTGGTGTCAGTCTGTGTCAGCCAATAAAACACACTCATTGAAATATGTAATACTTCATTATTAAAATATTAAAATACTTTAAACTTCATACCCACCAGTAGCCTATCTCTGCGACTCTGCCCACTCCATTCTCACTGTCGCATGTGTCACAACACGCTTTACTAAAATATTAAAATATGTAATACTTTGATTATTAAAACATAAAATGTATATAAAAAAAAAACACATTAGTGAAGTGCCTACTCTCCTTTTTCTTTTTGTATTTTCATGAACATGACAATGTGTCCTTTATCACTGTTCAAGCATTAAATCAAGTAACTTTTTTTATTCAGCTCTTGCTCAAAGACATAAAATAAAGCTTCTGTCCAATGATGCCCGCGCCACTGCAAGTGGCGCCGTGAGCCTGCGCAGGATTTCTGCGTCCTGACATGTTTGTTTTAGAAATTTTGAATGTCAAAGATTTCTGACGAAGGTACCTCACTACCTTCATCCGAACATATCTCACTACCCTCATCCGAAGGTACTTCACCCGATGATGTCTCACTACTCTCGCCCGAAGGTGCTTCACCCGAACATATCTCACTACCCTCGCCCGAAGGTGCTTCATCCGAACACATCTCACTACCCTCCCCCGAAGATACTTCACCCGAATGTGTTTCACCCGAGTTTGACTCAGATTCCGACGTTGATTTACTTTAGGACATTATTATATTTGTAATTTTCATATTTTCTTTCTATTTCCGCAAATTTCCTTTTTAGGTTACTATTTCTGAAATGTATTAGATTGGGTCCCAAGGCACCGCCTCCCTGTATAAAGGGGTGCTTGTCATTGTAAAAAGTTTAGTTGATTAATTAATGAAATTTCCCTTTGGGCTCTTTGAGTTCCTCTTTGCTATTTAGCATTTCTTTGTGTTTTCTAATTCCACTAAACCATTTATCGCCGGCCTCCTCAGGCGGACCGGTGGTTTGGGACGAGCGTCGTCGTCAAGTGGTATCAGAGAACAGGTTCCGACAATCCACCTTCGCGCTTGCGTGAAGCTGTATCCCCAACATCCGCCGCCGTCGCTGATCACTGCGATCTAATCACTCCAACCATCCTCACTTTCCATCTTTTCGCCGGAATCCATGGCCGATCCTAACATCATCGCTCTTCTCGAACGAATGCAGAAGAGTCAAGAAACCCTACTTCAGCGTATGGATGATAACGCCGCCGCGCGCCATACAGAACTGATTACAACACTCATGGGACGATTAAACCCTAATGACGAAAGAGGTGGGGGCCGCAACCCCAATCCCAACCCCAACAATCCTGAAAACCGAGACCGAAACAACACCCGAGATCGTAACTGGGAAGGAGGTCTCCGAATTGAGATTCCTGACTTTACTGGGAGTCTCAAACCCGAGTAGTTCCTAGACTGGACACATACTGTAGAAGAGGTCTTTGAGTTGAAAGAAGTTCCTCCTGAGAAGCGTGTGCCCTTGGTTACCATCCGATTTCGAGACCGAGCAGCCGCTTGGTGGCAGAATTTTAAGTATCGTCGCTATCTCGACAACCTTCCACCTCTCAATGACTGGGACGAACTCAAACGCGAGATTAACCGAGAATTCATACCTCTCAACTATCGACAGACACTGTTCAGGCAATTTCAGTCACTCAGGCAGGGACCGAGGAGTGTTGATGAATATACCCTCGAGTTTTATCAGCTGGAAGCTCGTAACCAGCTGAATGAGACCGAAGATCAACGAGTTGCTCGATTCCTGTATGGACTTCGCGGCTCGATTCAAGATGTGCTTGTTGTGCAGACCTTCAACAATGTCTCCGAGGCCCAATCCAAGGCGAAGGCAGTAGAGTAACAACAAGCCCGAAGTCGTAGCTTGCCTCCGAGAAATGTACCAACCGCGGGCCGAACTCAATCCGAGGCAACAAGAACTGTCATTTCGTCGGAAAATCCGAACACTTATCCGTCCCGCAACACACCTCCCTTGCCAAATCCGAACAACCCCTCAGACAATCGTAAAGCGAACATTCGTTGTCATAGGTGTCACTCTCTTGGACACTATGCCAATGAGTGTCCTAAATCTCGAGTTCAGTACGCTGTTGATCAAGATGATTATTTCGAGGATGAAGAGGGATATGTTGCAGCTGATGAAGAGGTCTACGAGGCTAGTCCCGAGGATGTCGGAGGAGAGAGCCTAGTTGCCAGACGGTTATGTCTTGCACCACCCACCAAGGAGTATTGGAAAAGGCACGACATTTTCAAAACTCAGTGCTCTATCCAAGGAAAGAAGTGCAACATAATCATTGACTCTGAAAGTTGGGAGAACATAATCTCCGAAGAAGCTGTGAAGAAGTTGAACCTCGCGACTACACCACACCCTCACCCCTATAAGCTCGGATGGGTCAACAAGGACGCCGAGATTATGGTTAACAGACGATGTCAAGTCGAGTTTTCAATCGGCCCGAACTACTCCACCACTGTTCGAGCAGATGTCGTTTCGATGGATGCATCGCACCTCATCCTTGGGCGACCATGGCAATTTGACAATCATGCTGTGTATGATGGTCGCAAGCATCTCTACTCAGTCCAGTTAGGAGATAAGAAGGTACACATTTTACCTCTGCAAAAAGATTTCTCTAACACAGAAAAAACGATATTTTGTGTGCCCACAGATGAGTTTGAGACCGAACTTGAAACTGAGAGAATGTGTTTGATCGTGGCCTCGACCACATTCACAGAACACGAGCCTAGCGAACTGCCACGAGGACTGGTTGAGCCAATCCTAGCCACATATAAAGATGTTCTGGGAGAGCTTCCTGATGGACTCCCACCTCTCCGGGATATACAACACCAAATCGACTTGGTGCCAGGGTCGAGTCTTCCTAACATAGCTCATTATCGAATGTCCCCAGATCAACACGAAGAGCTACGTCGACAAGTGCAAGAATTGCTTGACAAGGGTTTTGTGCGAGAGAGCATAAGCCCGTGTGTTGTTCCAGCGCTACTCGTTCCGAAGAAAGATGACACGTTCCGAATGTGTGTGGATAGTCGAGCCATCAACCGAATCACAATCAAGTACCGATTTCCCATTCCAAGGCTCGAGGACATGCTCGATCAACTAAGCGGAGCTACGGTCTTCTCAAAGGTCGATTTGAAGAGCGGGTACCACCAAATCCGTATCAAACCTGGAGACGAATGGAAGACGGCCTTCAAGACTAAGGATGGATTATTCGAGTGGGTTGTCATGCCCTTTGACTTGTCAAATGCTCCAAGCACTTTCATGAGAGTGATGAATCAAGTACTCCGCCCCTTTCTCAACAAATTTGTGGTGGTATACTTCGATGATATCCTCATCTACAGCCGGAACAAGACCGAGCACTTGCACCACCTACGCGAAGTGCTTGAGACACTTCGAGCGAACCAACTATTCGCCAATCCAGCGAAGTGTTCGTGGATGGTTCCGAGCCTCACCTTCTTAGGTTTTATCATCTCGGGCAAAGGCATGAGTCCAGATGATAGCAAGGTAGAAGCCATCCGCAACTGGCCAAGCCCAACTACCTTAGGGGAGGTTCGCTCATTTCTTGGTTTCGCTGGTTTCTACCGGAGGTTCATTAAAGGTTTCAGCTCAATCACCTCACCAATCACTGACTTACTCAAAGCGAAAGACTTCGCTTGGAACGAAAAGGCTAAGAAAGCATTTGAACAGCTCAAAAGTGTGCTCACTAACGCTCCTGTGCTATCTTTGCCGAACTTTGATAAAGTGTTCGAAGTTGAGTGTGATGCCTCCTTCACTGGCATTGGAGCTGTCTTATCTCAGGAGAAGAGGCCAATTGCTTACTTCAGTGAGAAGATTGGTGGGCCGCGAGTGAATTACTCGGTCTACGATGTTGAGCTCTATGTCATTGTTCGGGCCCTCCAACACTGGCGACATTACCTCCTCCCCAAGGAATTTCTCCTCTACACTGACCATCAAGCCCTGAAGTTCTTACAAGATCAAAACAAACTGAGCTCCCGTCATGCCAAGTGGTTCATCATGTTACAAGAATACACCTTCACCATCGTGCATAAATCCGGTGTGAGCAACAAGGCGGCTGATGCCTTAAGCCGCCGTGTCAATTTGATGTCGGCAATGAGGAATGTGGTTCTCGGGTTCGAAGAGCTACCTCGCGAGATTAGAGAAGATGCTGAGTTCGGACCCATAGTTGAAGCAGTGGAGTTGAAGACCCGACATGATTATCTTCTTCACAATGGGTACCTCTTCTTTGGAAACTCGCTGTGCATTCCGAACACCTCACTCCGATTTTTCATAGTTCAAGAGTTGCACAAGCAAGGTCATTTTGGAGCTGAGAAAACATTTCACTTGATTCGAGAGAGGTTCTTCTGGCCGAACATGTCAAAAGACATCAAACTATTTGTGAAGCGCTGCCAAGTGTGCCAAGCTGCTAAGGGGACCGACACCAACCAAGGCCTATACACACCTCTCCCTATTCCAACAGCACCTTGGAAAGACATATCGATGGACTTTGTTGTGGGTTTACCAACAACCAAAAAGAAAAATGATAGCATCTTTGTGGTTGTAGATCGGTTCAGCAAGATGGCCATCTTCGCGGCTTGCAAAACAACAATTGATGCGCGAAAAGTTGCCGAACTGTTCTTCGTCGAGGTCCTACGCCATCATGGACTACCGAGCTCCATAGTTTCTGACCGAGATGCGAAGTTCATGAGTATATTTTGGAAGGAAGTATGGTCTCGTCTTGGAACCGAGCTGAAGTTTAGCACCACATGCCATCCACAGACAGACGGACAGACTGAAGCGGTAAATAGGAGTCTCGCGAATATGTTGCGAGCTCAAGTGACCTCATTTGGAACCTGGGATACTCTCCTGCCAAAAATTGAGTTCGAGTACAATTGCTCTGTCAACCGCTCTTCGCAATTTGCTCCTTTCTACGTGCTCTACGGATACATTCTCCGAGGTCCTCTCGACCTGTTACCAGTGGACGTTCCAAGCAAAGGTCCGAGAGATGCAACTTCTCGTGTCCGAGATCTACAAGAGATTCATGCTCAAGTTCACCAGAATTTAAAGGCAGCTTATGAAAAGTACAAAGCCTACGAGGATAGAAGGCGCCGACAAGCACAATTCGAGGTGGGAGAGCTTGTGTGGGTCTATCTGAGCAAAGATCGCTATCCGCGAGGTGAATACAATAAACTTACACGTCGCAAGTTCGGACCCTATCCAATCCTGAAAAAGTTCGGGGAGAATGCCTACAGAATCATGTTGCCCGAGGATATGCACATCTCGGACGTATTTAATGTTCGTCATCTTCACAAGTACTATGGTGAAAATACAAGCTTGAGGTCAAGCTTTTCTCAACCCGGGGAGCATGACGAAGGTACCTCACTACCTTCATCCGAACATATCTCACTACCCTCACCCGAAGGTACTTCACCCGATGATGTCTCACTACTCTCGCCCGAAGGTGCTTCACCCGAACATATCTCACTAACCTTCGGGCGAAGGTGCTTCATCCGAACACATCTCACTACCCTCCCCCGAAGATACTTCACCCGAATGTGTTTCACCCGAGTTTGACTCAGATTCCGACGTTGATTTGCTTTAGGACATTATTATATTTGTAATTTTCATATTTTCTTTCTATTTTCGCAAATTTCCTTTTTAGGTTACTATTTCTGAAATGTATTAGATTGGGTCCCAAGGCACCGCCTCTCTATATAAAGGGGTGCTTGTCATTGTAAAAAGTTTAATTGATTAATTAATGAAATTTTCCTTTGGGCTCTTTGAGTTCCTCTTTGCTATTTAGCATTTCTTTGTGTTTTCTAATTCCACTAAACCATTTATCGCCGGCCTCCTCAGGTGGACCGGTGGTTTGGGACGAGCGTCGTCGTCAATTTCGTATTAAAAATTCGTTTTTGGTTATTTCGAATTAAAAAAATCACGGGAGAAAAGGACTAGATGACATGAATCTTGAATATGAGTAGTCGAAAACTTCGAAATAATAGGGGCCTGAATTATCTCCTTCGAGTACCGAATGCGACAGAAAAGGTATAATCCAAATCCACCTCACAACTCACAAGCAATACAAAAGGTATAATCCAAATATATCCACCTCACATCACATGCAATTAATGTTGGAAATTGATTACTCCAACTGCAATTTTGCAATCGATCGAACAAAGTGAACATATAAAATAGATAAGATAAAATAAATAAATAATCAAAGTGAATATATACAAATAAGTTCAATAAAAGTATGTTGAATATGCATATTTAAATCTAAACAAGTGATGACAAAATTTTTGTTTATACTTGTTTACTTTCATCATTTATATATTTTATGTGTCCATTTTGTTCAAGCGATGACAAACGATGTCAAAATTGCAAATGACAGTTATCATTTTTAATTAATGTTGATCAAGAAAAACGACATGAACCACTACCAGTCTACCACAGAAATCAGCCCTATGGAAATTTTATAAATGGGCTTTTAGAATAGGATATGTAGGTCCAATTGTTAAAATGGATCAAGCATCAAATTGTAATGCGAAAGAAAACCCAAACTTTTGCCACGGATTTATTCGTGTGATTTGATTTTTGTAGATCGTAGTTTGAGTTGCACTAAAAACTTGGCAAGTTTTACTGTTTACGAATTTATTTAGTTTAACTGTTTAAGTATGTAGACGGAGATGATATAAATTGACCCAGATGATGAAAATTCAGAGATGATAGAAAACAAACTTAAATTGAGTGGCCAAGATGATTTGAAAGGATTATGTCATCTATTTCACAATGCAAAACACACATTATCCACCTTAAGGATGAGACCTAGTACCGGACCAGCTTAGCTGGTACCAATTGATCTCATTTTGTGAAAACCACCCTCTAATGTTTTGTTTTCTAATGGTCGTTTGCTACCCTCCATTAATAGTCGCACACATCAAGCAAATACAAAAGTTCTTGAATAAAATGACCAAAAGAAAAATATGGTACACAAGTTGGTATAGTAATATTTCTGAAAAAGATCTATTATTCTCAATCTCTTTGAAATCGAGTTGAGAAAGTTTAATGAGATACAATGTGTCAAGTATTAAATCATCAGCAAGAGTACCAGTCATGACAGGAATCTGATTGCATCACCACAGTAGTCTCACCAACTCCAATCACGCCTTTGCACAGGAGAAGTCTGCTTAACAACCAAAAAGTAAAGTGGAAAAAACCACAAATTATAAACCATAAAGTAAATGAAATGGGGTATCAGTAACGTCCAAATGTGCTATATTAGAGAATTTTGATTTACCATAGTTCCTGGTAGGGGAGTTGCAGACTTGGAACTACCAAATCCAAACCTTTTCTTCTCTGCAGCTTTTAAGATTTGGAATGAACATGTTAAGTCCTCAGCTACACTCATCATGGCACCTGCATTGTCGAATTCGCCGCAATAATTTGGTGCAGAAAAGACTGTTACTAGTTGGCGATTTGCAAAAAATTCATACCCGTCCTCCACAACCTGATTACTCAAACGGGTTAATACTAGTGGTTCGATGATCACCAGTGATAGCTAGAATTGGTACCATTCAGAAAAGGAAACTTAATTGATCTAACAGAAAAGTATGTAAGTACCTGGTGTGCGCGACAGATGAGATCTAAATCCATCTTCTTCAGAAAGTTTGTAACAACATCAGCCCCAAAAGTGTATGAAACTCCTCTATCATTCATCCCCCAGCCACGCAGACCACCACAGGGATCTGACCATAAAAGATCACAGAGCAGCCCTTTATCTGGCACATCACTTGGCCTGGCCAATGACCTTATCTGATTCAAATCATACAAATCTGGTGACAAACCGCCATGCATACATAGTATCCTCTCATCTACAAGTGCCGCAACTGGTAAACAGTTGAAACAATCGGTGAAAATTTTCCAGAGTCTAACACTGTATCTGTTAAATAATCAGAAACAGATAGAAGAGGATGTCAAAAAAAAAAAAAAAAAAAAAATATATCAACATATCCATACATAATATTTGGTCTATAATGATCTATGATAATTCCACTCCAAAAAAAAGGGGGGGGGGGGGAAATAAAAGAGTTATCCTTGAACAGTTGTGACATTAGCACACTACAATTTTTTTTTGAGGGCCGTCTGGCAAAGGGCCAGGGGCACACTACAATTAAGAAGACATTATTTTTAACCAGTGACAATTGAGAAGTAATAACAGTAAGGATTATTCATAACACTACAATTTATCTAGACTATTTCTTTTTTATCAGCTAGCTGAAGCATTTAGAATATCAGTTTGTTAACATGAAGTATTCAATATAGCAGTCTTTAACAATACCGGCGTTTGCATTCATCATAAAAGCCATATATGCGGTTTATCGACGCACACTCGTGGTTGCCACGCAAAAGAAAGAAATTATTGGGGTATTTGATTTTGTAGGCTAAGAGGAGGCATATAGTTTCTAGGCTTTGTTTGCCCCGGTCCACATAGTCGCCCAAGAAAAGGTAGTTGGATTGTGGGGGTAATCCACCAAATTCAAATAGTTTTAAGAGGTCAGAGTATTGGCCATGAATGTCGCCTGAAAAAGACAATATATAATAGATCAGAGTAGTTATTAATGCAACTCTAAATACATAACTGGTTTATGGGTCTGTACAGTATCATGACTGCTGGTACCAGACCTTGACACCGGATTTATGTTGTTCCTTTTTAATAACTGTTAGCTGTATGTTATATCAACCACAATTTATTTGAGAACTATGATAATCGAAAAAATAACAGATATTTCCCTATAGTTTAGATAAATTGTGCATCAAATCTGATCTAATTTAAAATTAATTATTGTCCATCAACATGCTTTTAATAAATTAACGGTTCAGCTTTGTAGTGTTTGGTTGATGGTGATCGGCTAACAATTCTTAAATTGTATCAAATTTTATACATAGTCCATGTAGATAATAAGGAAGAAATCTATATAATTTTACCTTTTTTTTTGGTAATCAGTCAATTATGCTGTTGTCAATATATCCTCATCCTCAATTGATACTTTTTTGATACTGTTGTCTGTTGGATGCTAAATAGATGCATTTTGTTTACAGCATTAACAGTTTTTACACGACACCAAGGTGGTTATGTATATCAAGAAAGTTTGTACTAGGAAATAACTTATTATTTACTGCTGCAAATTCAAATTACCTAACTGCTGAATAAAATTATTAGCACCAAAGAGTGTCCAAATATATTGTTATCATATATTTTCTTTTTCGTTTTGGAAAAAAAAGGAAATCTCTCATACCACAAATCTTAATAGGTGCCTCTAGTTCCAGCAAGTTTGGCTGTCGCAAGAAAATCTCCCTGGATGCCACACACAACTGCTGTATCTCAAACTCCTGCAACTGCACTTGCTGTACTTTCCCTGACTTCCCTCCACGCACCTCCAAAAGCCTCCTTATTACACTATCTAACACCACTCTGTCCATCTCTGTTTCTCCCCTTTTTGGAAAGAAGAAATAGAAACCAATTAAACACTCACATCCTTAATTTATAGGGCAGTTTGTGGAATAAAGAATATAATGCCAAATGACAAAAGTTACTTTTTAGAATGCATAAAGAATTTTTTGGAATAGATATATTCTCTGTTATCATGATCATGTCAAATAATTTGGTAGGTATTTATTCCCACTCTCTCCCTTTTTATTCTTTGTTTCAATGAATTTGCTTTGAAGAAGAGCCCTAATGGAAGAATACAAAGCATGCAATGAGTGGACGTAAGTGCACTTGCAGTTGACGGAGGTAACTTGCAACAGTATATTGTAGTGATAGGTGCTTTAACGAATGATTTTCTGAAAAGTTGTTTTGACTGTGTTAGAAAGTTGCTTTAGAATATATTCTTAGGCACAATAATAGCCGTTATGATATATACTCGCTTTGTAGACTCTAATTTAATGGCTATACTGATATACTCAGTCAAACGTCAGCAGATTTAGTTTGGATATGCAGATATGGATTTTAATAATCATGCACTAAAACATTGAGAATAATGTGACAAATAAAGACTTCTGATTTAAAGGTCCAAAAGAAAAGCTTAAACTAAAAGACGTCTCCTTTGTTCCCTCTTTCCTTCTCACCTCGCCGTTGTATTATAGCATTTTTTTATCACTCAAGAATAAAAGTAAATCATAGTATTTTTTTTTATTTTAATATATTATAGCGTTACCTCCTCCCAGTCTGGCAAGTATGTATAATCACATCCCTCATCAACAAATATAGTACAGGCTGCATTTTCTAGGAATATTTTTATCAATGACAAAAATACCCTAATAATTTTAAAAAGGACAAAATAGCTCTGACAATTTTAAAAAGAGCACAGCCGCTATAGCCCAGGCCTATAGCGGTAATGCTATTGCCGCTATAGGGGGTTATAGCGGCATTGCTATTGCCGCTATAGCGTATTTCTTTTTTTTTTTCGGGCCAACACCTCTATTTTGTCGTTTTATTCATTTTTGTGTTTTGTGCCGGCTTTAGTAGGGGGGGGGGGTTGGAGTTGTATTGATTTCATGATTTTTTTGTCACGTTTTATTTTTTTTTTGTATTTGGTTTTTTTTTGTGTTTTTGTTGTAATATTTTATTTAGCTACTAAAATTTTTTTTTTAATTTTGTATTTTGTGTTCTTTTATAGTTTTTACATAATTTTTTGTTTAAATTTGTGTAATATTTTTAATTTGGATGTTTTATTACATATTTTTTTTGTTCTGTGTTTTAGTTAAAAAATTTTGATTTAAAAAATTTATAGTTATTAAATATTTAGTAACAATTTTTTGTGTTTTTTATAGATTTTACATAATTTTTTAAAAAATTTGCGTAATATTTTTAGTTTGAATGTTTTATTACATATTTTTTTTGTTCTGTGTTTTAGTTATAAAATTTTGACTTAAAAAATTTGTAGTTATTAAATATTTAGTTACAATTTTTTGTGTCTTTTATAGGTTTTACATAATTTTTTGTTTAAATTTGCATAATATTTTTAATTTGGATGTTTTATTACATTTTTTTTGTTCTGTGTTTTAGTTATAAAATTTTGACTTAAATTTATAGTTATTAAATATTTAGTTACAAGAACAATTAAGTTAATCAACCATAATATAATTTAACACATTAAAAGAAAAAAAAACTACACTAAAAACTGCAAACCATAATAACAAAAACACAATAAATATTTTTTTAAGTAGCTAAATAAAATGTTCTAACAAAAACACAAAAAAAAACACCAAACACAAAAAAAAAACGTGACAAAAAAAAATCATGAAATCAATACAACTCCAACCCCCCCCCCCCCCCCCCCTAACTAAAGCCGGCACAAAACACAAAAATGAATAAAACGACAAAAAAAATAGAGGTGTCGGCCCCGAAAAAAAAAGAAGAAGAAATACGCTATAGCGGCGATAGCAATGCCGCTATAGCCCCCTATAGCGGCGATAGCATTACCGCTATAGGCCTGGGCTATAGCGGCAATGCTATTGCCGCTATAGTTGTACTCTTTTTAAAATTATTAGAACCATTTTGTCCTTTTTAAAATTGTTAGGGACATTTTTGTCATTAATAAAAAATTTTCCATTTTCTACGGGCCTAAATTCAATACAAAAAAAAATGTAAATTAAAGGCGGAATAACATTTTCTGAATTTTTCGGCTTTCGGGACCACGAAGAGATGAGGAGAATAATGCTGGGGCAAAAAAAAAAAATTTCGATGAAAATATATCCTTATAAAATAAAAAAATATTTATTCATCAGCAAAATTAACAATTATTATATCAAAACTGAAAACACTAAAAGATATTTATTCGCTATTTTGAAAAATAATTTTTAAGATATTATTAAAATCTGTATGTGATAACGTATTCTACTATTCTCTGAAATACAAATAGATAAAAGTGCATATGAGATGTTATTCAATCTGATATGATATATAATTTGAATATGGAAATTAATAATTTTCATCTATAACAATGACAAACTCTCATTTGAATTAATTTTTTTTTATATGGACTAAAAAACATATCATTTTAGAATAATTAATGGTCATGATGGATCAAAACTCGATTATGACTAGAAAAAAACTGATCTATCATTCTAACGTTTTTTTTTTTTTTTTGACATATAATTATATAGAGAAAACCTATGGTGCATACTAATGTACGGAAGCTTCGGTGCATACTGATCCGAACTCTTGGATCTGTTTCAAAATGACCGATCCAAACCGTCCAATATGATCTCTCTATTGAAATCTCCTTGCCGACCAAATTTTACATTTTTTCGATATTTTTAAGTATTTTTTTCGGATTTTTAAAAACTGCTATTTTTTAACGGTTCAGAAAAAATTAGATTAGCGATTTTCTAAAATTTGAAAAAAATACTTAAAAATTTCGAAAAAATGTAAAATTTGGTCGGTAAGGAGATTATAATAGGAAGATCATATTGGACGGTTTGGATCGGTCATTTTGAAGCAGATCCAAGAGTTCGGATCAGTATGCACCGAAGCTTTCGTACATTAGTATGCACCATAGGTTTTCTCTAATTATATATATATATATCTGAACTTGACCAAACTCCAGAAGATATCATATGTAATAACTATGAGGTTGGAAGTTGATAATTCTCTTAATTCATTAAAAAAAAAAAAACATTTTGAGTTCAAAAGTTAAAATATTTTAAAGTTTGTAAGGGTTATCCTGAAATTTCACCGATTCGATCTCTCAACTCAACTCAACCCGAAGCCCTTTTCGGCTTGCAGCGATCGGCTGAGCTAAATCGCGAGAATAACAGTTCCTCATAGACATAGTTGAGAGATAGTCAGAGAGAGATGCAGGGAAGAGGTAGATTTGGTGGTGGGTCGATGACGAAGGGAGGATACGGAGGCGGAAGTAGCGGAGGTGGTCGGGGGAGAGGTGCTGGGAGATACAGTAACCCTTGCTTGACGATGCACCAACCTTGGGCTTCTCTTCTCGTCTATGGAATCAAGCGCATCGAGGGTCGCTCCTGGCCTTCCCCTATCACTGGTCTCTCTCTCTCTCTCAAATTTGATTTGTAAACGTTGCATTGTTAACATACAAAACCAATGATTAGTTATTTGTTTCTTTTATAAGTTGTGTTAGTTCTTGTTTGTATTGAAGGACGTTTATGGATTCATGCGGCATCCAAAGTGCCTGAAGAAGAGACAATTAGAGCAATGGAGGAGTTTTACAGAGAAATTTATGCTGTTAATGGAATTACAGATATAAAATTTCCCTTGCATTATCCTGTTTCGCGCCTATTAGGTATGTTTGTTTCTGCAAAATACTATGATACTAGATTCTGGATAGGAACTGGTATAAATTTTCAACTGTGCAATCTGAAATCTCACCTAGATCATACATAAAAAATACTATAATGGGAACACTAACTGAACAAGTATTTTTACTTTTTTCAGGCTGTGTTGAAGTGGTTGGTTGTCTCAAAAGCGAAGAGCTAGTTTCTTGGGAAGATGTACCTGAATCAGTTAGGATTCTTTTAAACTTGTTTTTATTGTTTTGTTCATAAGTCACATGTAAGGGATTATGTTTCAAGATTAATATTAAGCATTGTTATGCTGATCTATATTGAAACTTTATTGCACATGTTAATTGCAGGTCAGGCTTGAAGGATTGACCGATTTCTGTTGGTTGTGTGAAAACCCACAGGTACAATTTTACTTGAGGAATAAAATAATCCATATGAATTAGACAACACATACAATCATTTTACTCATTTTTAGGACAATGAGTATGATTTTTAATAATTGGCTTATATATATCTTAATGTTTCAACTTTCTATCAGTTAAGTTATATTGTACCTAATTTATTTGACATCCGTGAGGACTGAAAAGAAAAATTCTTATCAAAATTTTAGAACATGTAAAAATTGTAGATATTATCTTTACAGTTTAAACAAATTTGGTGCAATTTGAGAGCCTATTGGTCATCTTCTATTAGGTGTTATAGGAATTTCAAAAACTAATGATTCAGTTTTGGAGGTGCTGGTTCGATGCCAAATAATTTCCAAATTGTACATATCCTATCTAGATTTTAAAGACTAAGTGTTTTATTAAATGACAATATGTTGTTGATGTGAAATAAGTCTGGGTTTCAATATATCCCTACCTTTAATACAAATCTAACCTTTGATTATTCTTTTTTTATCCAGAGGTTACTAATTCCTTTCGATATGCGAGGCTACCAGGGTGTCTATAATTTAGAGAAACGGGTATGACTCGCAGCCTTTCTAATGGCATATCTTTTAATTTTTTTTTTGGGTGGTTCCCGGGGGGGGTTGACCTGGTGCACAGCCAAAAATTCTGATATCAGCATTAGTCGAATCAAGAATAATTAGTACATGGAAAACAAGGGAGAAAAATTAATCGTCTTATTGAATACCAAATTCTGGCATTGTACTCTTTGCACTACATTACTAGATGTTTTGATATATTCCAGTTTACTTAATTGCTAATTAGTTATTTCCTAGTAAAGATATTCGAGCCAGCAGTGAGGGGTTTAACCCCTGTGCAGGGCCCTCTTCCAGTCAAATTTCCATTGCCAGACCCATCCGACCGCTTCTCACTAAGACCAGGCTCTCTCTCCATAACACCTTCAAATAATGCTGTTGTGAGATCAGACAGAGTTAATGCTGCTATAGCTGGTGCAAGAGCTGCAGCAACTCAGTTTTCTAGGATTAGGGAGGGCATGGGGCCCACCGTTGAGAATGCTACTGAAGAGAGTGCAGGTGTGGGTCCCCCTAGAAGTGAGTCTGGTGCTACTGTGGCTGGTCAACAAGCTGAGACAGAACAGATTTTAAAGAATGACAAGACTGTGAAGGATATTGAAGTTGAGAGTAGTGCCACTATAGAGGGTCCACAGTCTGCTGCCACACATCCCTCTCAGTATAGTAATGTTGTGGACCCCACTGGAAAAGGAGTTAACACTGAGCAAGGTGGTAGGAGTTCAAATACTCAGTTTGGAGGTACCAATAAGGTATGTACTTCGTCTTCATTGATGTACTAGTTATGTATCAGCCGAAGATTGTATTGGTTTTTAGTTATGCTAGTAATATTGCACCTCTTGTTGGTACCAATCAAGGTAATCTTGTTTTTCTTGTTATTGTTTCGTACCCAACTACTGCACCGGTTGCAGTTTTGTACTGATTTACTTGAATAGATTAATATTTAGTAAAGTCTGGCATAAATATTATGATTGTTTTTTCTATCCTGAATCTAATATTTTAAAATTATTAGCTTTTGGTTGCAGCACTCAGAGACCTAAAGTTAAATAAAGTGCGCTGATACGCTGAACTGCTAAGGAGCATAGGAAGTGTAGAATGTAGTCATGTACAAAGCTCATCTTCTCAACAAATTTGGAGCAGCTTAGAAGGATGCTATTTTTAATTTATTGGGTTTGTTTGTTTAATCTTTTTTTTTTTATGTTATTGTATGTATATTCTGCTGAGACTGCCAATTTAAGACTATACTCCCGTTCTACCCCACCTTTTTCTGTGCTTGGTTAGATTGAATATCGTCTGGTGCAGCTCTGATCAATTTTGAAATGTCTATGTAGAAAATAGAGAACATATTCAGATGGTCAGATTTTAAGATGCTGTTAATATTTAATAATATGACCGTGTGAACATATCAGTGCTCGAGATCATACTGACCTGATCATAAGTTGGGATTCCAGTTGGCCATTCTAAGAGCAACATGTATTGCTTTTCCAAAGTATTTCTTCAGTGATGTGCAAACTTCTTTCCGAGTGAAATTCGGCTTTACTGATGCTAATTCTTGGAGACCACGAGTGAAAGTATTTCTTCAGTTGTGTTTAGACTTTTCTTCAACTACTACTACTACAACTAAGCCTTTTGTCCCAAACAAGTTAAGACTTTTCTTCAGATTACACAAAAAAAAAAAACTTTTGCACCATTGCAGACCACGTAATGCAGAGATCTTTAAATTGTTTAATTCTTTCACGTCAACCTCTCTATCAGAAATAGATTTTGTTTTTTCTTCTTAACTTTTTGGATTTGTCCTTGTTTTTTCCTTTTTATAATTAATATTGACATGTAAGTACGAACCCTCATATTTCTTTTTTTTTTATATAAAAATAATAAAGTCATAATCCACCTCGTGAAACATGTATTTATAGATATATAAGGGACTGGATGGAAATGTTTATCAAATGGGTTGGTATTTATAGATATATTTGCCCATCGTGGGTTGGTATGAGCACTTTTCAAACAATTAATCATTAGACACACTTCTTGGTTGGCGATTGGATAACCCAGCTAACTAAATTGGACCATCAGTTCGAGGTTACTACAAATAAAAAACAGTTTAGAAGGTGCGATATCATGTACAGTCTCATAAACTTCTCCAATAAGTAGATTACTTATCCAAAAAAAATGTAATTTCCTATTCAGTACCGATAAAACAACACAAACTAATCAAATTGCAACAATATAAACTTGAAAGCAAAGCTGCATGTTTACTCAGAAAGATTTTTAAGACCGTCAAAGAAATACTTCTTAAAGTAATCCATTTCATCCTTAGGAAATGTAATGCCAATCTCAATCCCTCCTTGCTGGTCTCTGATCTCCGCAACTGACATGGCCCCTGTCTTTGTTGCCGATATGATTTCAACCTTGCTCGGCCTCCCTAGTCCAAAATCCACATCAAACACTTTGAACTTTGGCGACCCAGCTACGCTGAGGATTGGAGTTCCACTCAAAGATACATATTCATCCAACCATTTCCTTACCACTTTCAATCTTTCACTTAACTGATCAATGGCTTTGCCAACAGCCTCAGTCGCCACAAAAACACCATCATCCTGAATCAAATCAGCAACATTGGCCGTTGCCATGGAAGATCCAACACAATTCCCGAAGTACTCCTTTGGGAGAGGTGGTTGTATGCGTGCTCTAAAATCAGCTGCTATTCCAAGAGAAACTCTACCGGAGTTGTCTATACGTTTTGCTCGAACAAAGCCAGTCCAAATATAAGCAAACGCAACAACTATTGTTGAGCAATGGAAAGAGGTATTTGATTGCTCTGCCTTAGCCAATACTAGTTGCTTTAGCCTTTGGATATGCTCTTGCCTAAGTGTGAATGTGGCTAGAACGAGCTCAGAATTTCCTAAGGCTGGAATGGTGCCTTCATGAACAGATTTAAGTAAGCTTTGGACATAATTGTAGAAAAAGGAATAATTATTAGAAGGATCAGAAATTTAGGACCGATCAAAAATGGGGACCGGAGAAGATACTGAGGATCCTGACAAGCATGTTTCAGCCCATGCGTGCACAAATTGCATCGAGGATGTGCCATCACACGCTGTATGATGCACTGATGTCCCAATAACTATACCTTCACCTGGAAAGATCGTCACCTGTACGGACAAAAGCGGCTGCAAAGTAATGAAATCAGTACTCCAATCGTTAAATTCTGGAAGAGGAGTTGATGCCATTTTTTCAAAGTAATGAAATCAGTACTCCAATCGTTAAATTCTGGACAGATATGCAGCCAGCAAGAGCCTTTATATAGTATCTTTCATAGTTTGTGTTTGGCTGTTTGCCAATCAAATTCCCTAGCCGAAATTTGGCGGAGGAGAAGAAATTTGAGTCAAATTAGCAGATAAAGATTGAATACTGAGTGGATGCGCCATGCGGCTACTTGTCATATGGAAACAAACATGAAAGGAGTGTCTAACGTGGTTAACACCACGGTTTCGCCCCCTACCGTTATCGTACCACTTAAAACCTGTGTAAAATCGATATGTCATTTATCATTTCATTTATTAAACGAAACATATTTCTGTGCCATCAACCGTTCCACTTTAAAAATTACATATAAAATTGTTTGAAATGGGATTGAAACAGTCGAAACGATATAACCAACTGTGCCACATACTGTTTCGTTTAGAAAACGTTATAACTTTTATGTCACAAACCGTTCTATTTAATTTAAACGGAACGACATAACGTTAAAACTTGTACCGTTGACACCCCTAAGCACACCTATGAGTCATACGTGTCAATTTCGTATCATTTCGAACATTTCCGTTCCGTTCCGTCCAAACGGAACGTTAAATGAAAGAGAAAATCAGTTTCGTTATTGAAAACAAAACGAAAACAAATAAAAAAATAAACGGAACGTTAAACGGAATACAAAAATAAACGGAAATGGAATAAAATAAAAAAAATTAAGGACAGAACGTTAAACGAATAAAAATTTATATCATTTGACGAAACGGAACGAAAACTAAACAAAAATTTAGTTCCGTTATCAAAACAAAATAGAAATGAAAATCCATATTTCCACTTCCGTAATAAATGATTGACAGGCCTAGACCGTATGTAGAGCTGTCAAGTGTCAACGGTGTGAATTTTCACGTGTTTCCGTTTCGTTTAAGCGAAACGAAACGAATAACAATACCAATTTTTATTCCGTTTCAATAACAAAACGGTAAACAAAATATCAGATTGTACCGTTTCGACTGTTTCAGTCTTGTTATTTCTGAAGTGGAACGGTTAATGAAACAGAATTTTGTACCGTTTTAAAAATAAAACGGTTAACAAAATAAAATCTGGCCTATACCGCATTCCAAACGGAACGAAAAACGAAATAGTTGGTTCCGTACAATTCCGACGCGTTTGACAGCCCTAACCGTATGTGCTATATGTCACATGATTCGACGGATCTACGTGGCCCTATTTCGCTTAGGCTCCACCACCACCAACAAAATCTTTACCAATATGTAATAATAATAATATATAAGTTTAAGTTTCTAGAAGATAATAGGGGTAGTCGGTAATGTGTAATCAGAGATTACTAGTGTTAGTCAAAGAACTGGTGCACGAAAGATCAAAGACTGTCCATCCAATGCCATTAATTAGCTTACCTCCAACCATTTCATCGGGCTATGACCTACGTTAGGAGATGTTGATAAGTTCTCAAGACTTCTCTACAACTTTAGGCCATGTACGTAGCAATTGTAATCATTTTGCGTTAATTTCTTCTGTTGGAGGATATTATTACGAGGATTGCTGAAATATTATGTATAGTACGGATGTTCTTCGTGCTACGGATTCGTTCTTTTATTTTATGTTTCACACAATCGATCCAAACCGTTTATTATTTTTTACATATTGAAATTTTATTTAGAAACCAAATTTTACATTTTTTTGAATTTTTTTTACTATTTTTTTTATATTTTTGAAAATCATTGTTATTAAAAAGTCTAGAATTTATTATATTAAGTATTTTAAAAAATCTGAGAAAAATAGCAAACAAATTCAAGAAAATGTAAAATTTGGTTTCTAATAAGATTTTAATATGAAGAAGATAATGAACGGTTTGAATCGGTTGTTTGAAGTATGAAATTTAAGAACGAATTCGTAGCACGAAAAACATTCGTGCTATGCATAGCATTTTAACGATCCTCATATTATATATTAATGATGAATAAATTTCAAACTTTATTGAATTCATATTAGGGGACATGACATGATAACTCAGCTGAAAAATATATATAGGAGGCGCACGCTACACGCATGTTAATTTCAACAATATATCTGATTTTTGGTTTTGAGTGTTTTCTATTAGAGTCGAAGGAACAAAAGCGGGGAAAATTTTTATCAATGATAAAAATGTCCCTTATAATTTTAAAAAAGACAAAGTAGCCTCAGAAATTTTAAAAAGAGCACAATTATAGCGGTAATTGGACTGCCGTAATGCCTAAGTCCTATAACGGCAATAGCATTACCGCTATAAGGGGCTATAGCGGCAATGCTATTATCGCTATAGGCCATTTTTTTTTTCTTTTGGGACGGACGGACTGACACAGGTCGAGAAAGAAAAGTCGACATTTTTTTTTGGACTATTCCGCTATAGCAGCAAAGCCTTTACCGCTATAGGGTCTGACATCCCTAATTTGTTTTGATTGTTTTGATTTTTTCCAATATAAAACATGGGTTGTTGTGTTGAGTACAGTAACAGTGATGTCATTTATTGGCTATAGGGTCTGACATCCCTAATTTGTTGGCTATAATTTATTTACGTACAGTAACAGTGATGTCATTTAGTAGCTATCTTGAGTACTAAATTATCACAGAAACTAGTTTTGCATTTTCAAGTGATCAAGTTATATTTTAAGTTTACGATTTGAATGTAATTTGAAAAATTATTGATCAATCTGGTATTTTAAATTCAAAAAACAATTTATAAAGTATGAAATTAATTTGGATAGAAATAAAATGCAATTTATGAATTGTTATTTGAAAATTTATATAATAATATGTATCGTTCATAAATTGACATTCCTGTTTAATTGGACAATTAATCCAAAAAGGTTGTTTACAATATATAATAATATCATTACGTACAGGAAAAAAAAACGACAAAAAAAAATGATCATCTCCAAAATAAAAGTAATATACATCAAATATACATAACGAACGACATATACAATCGAATACCTTTTCAAAGAAAACAGAAAACAATATCTACAGTATGTACAAATACAATGAAACCTACAATATAACAAGCCTCGGAAAATGGAATTATTTTTGGACATATATAACGTAACTCCTTTTCATTATTTATATTGGAAAAATTCAAAACAAATTAGGGATGTCAGACCCTATAGCGGTAAAGGCTTTGCCGCTATAGCGGAACAGTCCAAAAAAAATGTCGATTTTTCTATCTCTACTTGTGTCAGTCCGTCCGTCTCAAAAGAAAAAAAAGAGCCTATAGCGGTAATAGCATTGCCGCTATAGCCCCTTATAGCGGTAATGCTATTGCCGCTATAGGGCTGAGGCATTACGGCAGTCCAATTACCGCTATAACTGTGCTCTTTTTAAAATTTCTGAGGCTGCTTTGTCTTTTTTAAATTATAAGGGGCATTTTTGTTATTGATAAAAATTTTCCAAGAAGCCCTTTTCCAAATTGCTTAAACCTCAAGTTTTGTAATAAATACTTTGAATAATTTCATCGAGAAACATTTTATCTCATAAGAATTAAATATTACTATGAAGCGTCTTAAAATTTTAACTCATTTAATGAATAATAAATTTAAATATCTTTTTTTTTGTTACTTTTATAAATCCTCTTTATGTTTTATAAATTCGTTTTGCTTTTTTAATAAACTTAGTACAGAAACCGTACTAAAAGAATTTACATCGACTTTTATTTTTAATTTCTCATAGTATATGATATGCATTGAGTAATCATGTATTTAAAATGAGAAATGGTAACGAAATTTGCAGTTTTGTCATTGCTTGAATAAAGTGAACACATAAAATAGACAAGATGAAAATAAACATGATCAAAGTGAACACATATATCATGCCTTGTTCAGATTTTTATATTCATATTCAACTTATTTTTACTAAACTTATTTATGTATTTATTCACTTTGATCATTTATATACTTATTTTGTCTATTTTATATGTTTACTTTTAAATCAAGCGACGACAAAAATACTAAGAACAGTAATCAATTTTAATTAAAATATCACATATTTAAAATTATAAATTTTTATGATTGTTAAACTTATAATATTAATTCGTCGTCGGTGATGCATTCTCGCCAGAAAAGACAATTGTGCATAGTTTGTAATTTCGTATTTTAATTGAAAGAAAAAGAGTAACATACTGTCCTAACATTTACTTCTTTTCATACATTGGATGCGCGCAATAACATATCAATACATACATGCACATAACACACACACACATTAATCCGCGTTACTTAGTCAGTGACCGAGCCAAGTGGAGGCAAGTCCAAACAAATGTCTAGCTTGTCCTTGAAAATTAAGGCCCGATTATGTATTTTTAACATTATGCTTGGATTAATTTTTTTAGGAATAATTATTTATTTGCCACCCTAAAAATAAGAAAATTATAAATTTGTCATTTTGTCCACCTTTAATTGCTTTAGGAACCCCAAAAACTGTCCTAAATAAAAATCAGATGTGTAAACAAAGAGAATAAAAAAATTAGAACAAAGCATTAATAAAATGGTATATTTGAACCCGAAAATACCTGCCTAGAATACTTTGAAAATAAAAAGTCATTTAGAAATTAAGAATATACCTTTAATAATTCTAGAAGCCTTATAAATATTTAATTTTCTTTATGAGCGACTGACGCCTCATTGCTGAAAGTTCAGTATACATAGAAGCCTTACGAGTAACTGAATCACTTGAAGAACCAGTCCTTGGTTTTGTTAAACCATCTGAAGCATCACAAAAGGGCACATCAACAATTATCAAGCATAACAACACCATAATTCAACGGCTTGTTAAAATCAAGGAAGAACTCGAGGATTGCAAGGACCAGATAAGAGAACTTAGAAGGGCAAAAGCACCTAAAGGGTCCGACACATCTGAGACCCTTAGTAAATCCAAAACTAACTCAAAAACTTGAGTCTTGGTCCACCGTCAACCTTAAAAAGGCCAACCATAACAGACAAATTTTTCGTATACCGAGTCCCAAAGAAAATATACGAAGAAAAAGAGAAGAAGATACAACGAGTCATACTCAAACTGAAACAGTGAGTAGACCACCTGTATCAGGCCATGAAAACCAAATACTAACCGTTGAAGATCAAATCCGAAATTACAGACTCGAAAGCCGGTTGTGGTATGAAGCACAAAGAAGATTACCAAGGCGAAGGCAATACAGAAGGACTCTAGAATCACAATTGAATCCAGACACAGAACTGAGCATTTCACAGTTCTGCAGAACACAATAAGTTCCGACAAAGACATTATGCCAAGCCGGATAAAGCGAAAGAAATCATCGGGTATACCAACACTATTCCGATGAAAAAATCTTGGTGGTTGGAGACCAAAGGAAAATCTCCTTTATCTCTCAGGAAGGCTATAATAGGCTCGTTGAAGAAGGATTGCAACACTTACACATAGATGTTGTGATGGTTAGACTGTACGCTCTACACAGGAGAAGTGCATGGGTAAATGCTCTAGTCGTGTTAAGGGACACAAGATGGAGGAATGATACCTCACTGATAAGTTTTATGGAAATGGACTTAACATACAACACACAGCTGGCATACGCAGTCCCTGACATGATGGTTAGTATTCATGATTTTTATAATCACATCCAATTGGTTGTGCAAACTCATGGGTATGAATCATGGCGTAGAGGAGAAAGCAACCTCTTAATCTCTCGATCTTTAATTGGGAGATTATCAAACACCAGCCATATAAACTTTCGGTACAATGTCCAAAGGGTAATAGAACACCTAGCAAATATAGGCATAAAGGCTATATCGGGTCAACCGAGATCAACTGCAGAATTGAGAGGTCACAATGGATAAATAGGCCACCAGTGGTTCCAGAAGTACAACACCCACAGACAGTTCGGTTTGATCAAGAACTGATGGCTCACTAGCCATTAGATTTGGTGATTACACAGCAACTGCACCAGCTGAACTGGCAGTTGTAGGGTCGAATGATGAAAAAGAACTAGACAAAAAAATGACCCTAATGATCACAATTGAGGAACTAAAAACATCATTTGAAGAAGAGTTGGAATCAATCCAACTACTAGCATCTATGTCTAGAGAAGGACTGATGCAAGAATATTGTCCAATTTGGGATAAAGATGAAGAATTAGAGGATGAATGGCTCAATCCTTTCGCCTCAGAAGATGGTGAAAATAAGCTGTCACATATCACATTCGCGGCAGGAGAAATAAAACTAGAATATACCAAAAGGAAGGCTCTCTAAAAAATAATGGACAAGCACCTCAAGGACAACAACAATACCAACTATACATAAAATTAGAGATTATGTTGGCAGATTCAAAGAAAATTATGCTCAACAGCATAATGGAAGATTCAACCTTCCAGAAGAACAAAGCGACAAAGATGCAATTCTCGTATTGCCAGAAGATATTGGACAATACAGTGATGTGATATCTCGATGAGAATCAATTACTCTTAATGTGGATAATGACTGCAGCTGGACAGATAATAAGAGTAAGGTGATTTTCATTGAAAATCTCCTAGGGGATGTAGAGAAAAAGATGTTCATCCAATGGAGAATGGCATATACCCATGAATATGAAGAATTAATAACAGTTGCAGACGATTCCCAAAACGTAATCTCCTGCATTAGAAGAATGATATTGCTAGAGAATCCATACCAAGGGTCCACTGAAGAACAGACACGTGCTTATCAAGACCTTGAGCGCTTGTCATGAAACCATGTTAAGAATCTGTTCAATTGTATGAATGACTACAAGATCCTTGCAGCAAAATCCGGGAGGATGTACATTTTCTCAGAGCTCTCGGAAAAATTCTTTAGAAAATTACCACATCTAATTGGACAAGAGAGCTTAAAAAGTCATTTTCAGACAATTATCCTGGAGCAGCGATAGGCGTTATGCCAAGAATAAATTTCTCGTACCAGTACCTGGTTGAAAGGTGCAAACAAGCTGTCTCCAAAGGAGCTTGAAAGATCTCTCCTTCTGTAGCAAAATTCCATTACTCGGCTACTATGGAGAAAGAAAGAAGTATGGACTGTGCAAGCCCAAAACTTACAAAGACAAACCTCACGAATCTCATGTGCGTGTATTCAAGAGAAAACTGTTAGGAAAGTGCTAATTTTCAATTTTTAAATTAATTACATTTAATTAACCATCCAAAATAATAAGAACTTCAAGAATCTAGTGCTTGAGCATTCATTGACACAAAGAGAAAGGGTGGAAATTATACCTCTCTTGAGATTGTAATCAAGAGGCTCGATCCTACGGCTTAGAAATCGATGGGGTGCTTTCCAAACTCCTCCAAATCGAAATGCCTCGAGTCCACTAAGGTATTAACCAAGTTCTTCTCAAATCGTGCTAGCGATGAGAAGAACAAGTCTAATCCCAAAGCTTTTCCTTTCTTCAATCAATTCAGCAATTAATTTGTGGAAGAAGGGGGGCTCAACACATGAACTATTGAATGGAGAGAAGAGGAAGGGAGGTTCCTATGAGGGGAGAAGAGGGGAGGCTAGGGAAGAGAAGAGAGAACCATTCAAAGAAGCCTCCATATAGGTCCTTATATAGCCTCCAAACCCTAGCACAAAGTTCACACTAATTACAAGTGTGCCACCCCACCTACCACCCTTCCTAGGCCGGCCTATTAGTTGGCTTTCAAGGGCTACAAGCTCATCTCTTTAGTACCTTAATTCAATTAATTAAATGCTCATTCAATTGCTACTTAAATTGGACATTTAATTTACCAATAAATAAAAGTCCAATTAACTTAATTAAATTAAGTGTGTTGTTTATAAATAATTATTAACTTAATAATAATTATTTAGAGATTAGACAATGCATTAATTTATTTCAATATGATCCATTTGACTTAATTAATTATAACGGTCCACAACGGTATATAATTAATTAATTAACTTATCATATTTTGCAATACTCACTATTGCAAACAAATAAATAATGCACGTATGATTAAACACCTTATTTTGTGTGACCCTTTGAGAATTTAAACATAGTTTGAGGGAATTTTTGAGATATACAAGAGTCAATTCCAGATCCAAATTAGAGTTAGATATAGTTCTATTTGAGAGAAAAGTCTCAGGTCAAGATCGTGGCAGCGTCGAATTGACTGGTTTGTGGCAGAAACAGGACGTTTCAATAGAAGGCTTCGACCTACAAGAGAAAGCAATGACATATTGGGTTTTATTCTTCCTTTATTTTCTATTTCTCTTCATTTTGCATGATATCTTTTAGTTGTTGAGTTGATTGTTCTAGAGCTATGGTTGTAAATCTTTTTACTTAGTTGTTTGTTTTGTTTGAATACTTCTTTGTTAGTTGAGTTAAGTTACATTTTATTTTCTGTGATTTGATTTGCTATCTATTTGTTGAAGTTAGTTATTGTTTGATCTGATTATTGCGTTAAACAAAGGCCTAGTTTAATTGTCGAGTCAAAATCGAATTGCAATAACAAACTAACACTTAGAGTAATTAGGTAGGCGATATTCGAAAGGATTAAACCAGACTTTGATGTAAATTAGAGTTTTACTCAATAACCGGAAGATTGAGAGTTTACCAAGACCCAGAAAACAATCTAAAGCATCTGAACCAAGAAATAGAAGTTGAAATTTAGGACTTTTAGGAATTACCAAGCATAACCCTTCAACTTGACCTGAACGGAAGTTAGAGCGCAAGTCTGTAGGTTAGATTTGGTCTAATTTACGTAAAAATTGTTAGAGATATGTCCTAGAAGCCGATCTTATTAGCCTACTTCTATAGTTTATGTTATTGATGACTTCAGATCATTTGTTCTTTGATTTATTCGTTGACAGTTCATTCAGGTTGAGGATCTTAATTATAGATCACTGTTATTCATTTAGTAGTAAATGACAACGATAAATCTAAAAGTCCATAATCTTGATAATTAACAAAGGACATTAATTATCAATAAAATTAGTATGCAAGTTAAGTGATGATTAAGTTCTATAAATCATAGATTAAGAGTAACCAACTTAATTGCATATGTATATGTTATAGAACATAGTACAGGACTGGACCCCACGAAATAAATATATGGATTGTGTTACGTGTCATTATTTATTTCGTTATGATTTTGGTTCTAAGTTTGAGATGATTATCTTTTCCACATGAGTATAAATGCTATAAATCATGTCTACCGCTGATTCCTGATAAAGGCTGCTATACGGACTTGATTTAAGTATTCTTGAATTGTGCGGGAAAAAGCTAATTATCAAGAAAATCGTATGTCTCTCATTAATTCACTTAGTGAGTGACGATATCTGTTTGGGCCCCTTGATGGAGATAGATTGTTTGCTAGCAACTGATACAATTATCTCTAGATCAAGAAACGTATAATCTGCAAGAATGACACGTTCCTATCTTGGATTATACGATGATATCGTGTGACATAAGAATCAAAATAGAGAAAAATAATTGTTCTCTTATGCAGGATTGGAATTTTGTAGCTGTACACTATTTATGCGAATTGGGAATCATAACGTGTTGCTAGATACCGCTTATGATTATTGGAATAAAATAGCGATTTAATTCCATGTCCAACATAGCATAAATCCTCAAAGGGTCACACAAAATAATGTGTTTAACCACACGTGCATTAATTGTTTATTTGCAACAATTGGTTTTGTAAAATATGATAAGTTGATTAATTAATCGTATACCGTCATGGACCGTTATGATTAATTAAGTCAAATAGATCATATCGAAATAATTAAATGCATTGACTAATTCTATATTAATTATTAAATAGTTAATAATTAATAATAATCAACACATTTAATAAAATGAGCTAATTGGGCCATTAAATTAATTAGTTAATTTAGTGCCCAATGGAAGATGCAATAAAATGGAAGAGTATTGGGCTCAACTAAACTTGAGGCCCAACCCAACCAAGAGGTTGGTAGGTACGGCTAGGGTAAGGGGCATTTTTGTCCATATAATTTTGGATGAGAGCTAGGTTGAGTGGCCTATATAAAGAGGTGTTCTTTGGGAGCAAACCCTAGCCTCCACACAACATCTCTCTCTCTTCTCTCCTTGGCCGAACCTCACAAGAGGAGGAGAAAACTTCAAATTTTTCCATCCCTTTTCTCTCTTCTATATACCACCTAGCTCATGTGTTGAGCAAGTTTCCTATCTAAAATTAATTGGAGAATTAACAAGAAGAGGGAAAGCTAGGAATTAGTCTCATTTCTCCTAATTACTAGCATAATTAGTTGAGAAGGTGGTTAATTCCTTAGTGGACTCGAGGTGTGCTACTAGGAGGTGCTTGGAGGGCTCGCCATCGACGTCAAAGCCGTTGGAACGAGCCTCTTGGTTGCGATACCAAGAGAGGTATATTTCCACCACTTCTCTCTTGTGTTGAATGGCTTTTGTGCTAGATCTATATGTGTGTGATGTTTAATTGGTTAATTAACTTGTAATTAGCACAATAAATGAAAATTGCACACTTACTAACAAAAACACTCAGCAAATAACTAAGTAGGATGACAAAACAAGTATCAACTATTGGAACGGACCGTTCCAAGGTCAGAACGGACCATTCGGAAGGGAACGTATGACCTAGAACGGCCAGTTTCAATCGTTGACAGAGGTTGAAACGGACCGTTCCAACCATTAGAACGGACCGTACCAACTTTGACAGAGGCAGAATCATTTGGAACCAAAAATCCTAGAATTATTTGACCTTCTGATTTTCTCTTGTTTAGTTCTTGATTTAGTCTTAATATTAGATTTAGGATTTGTATTCACCTTCAACCTATAATCCACAAAAGAAAGTTGAACTAGCTAGTTTAGTAAAGTAAAAAACCGATATTCCAACACCGTCCCTGTGGATTCGACCCTCGAGCTTTTTGCAAACGATTAGATCGGTAAACGAGGTTTATTTATTTTGAGACTTTGTTCTACACCCAATCACTAAAGAATGATCCACAGAGATCTACAATTCAGATCCTCAACCTGAATAATCTGTCAATAATGAACCTAGGAACATATGATAAAATATCATCCATAACATAAACTAATATTTAAGTCATCAAATTATTGACTTCTAAGACATAACTCCAATAAAAATATGCTGACAAAGTCCACAAATGCAAGTGTTTCATTTACGGAGAAGAAGGACATTTCGTGCGAGATTGTAACCGCAAAACAGGAAATATTGCTAGGGTTCCATTGTTGAAAATATGGAGCCGCCAGATAGCTGGGAAGTTCTTTCAGTTGACCTAGATGACCCCAACAGTGATGCAATTTGCTCATTATCTGAAGGTGAAGTTGGAAACGTTGCTTCAGCCTTAATCAACGATTTACCATTTGGCGAGCAATCATGCAAGCAAAGCAATTAACCTGAAAAAGTTACATACAACTGCCTGATGATAAAAAAGATTGCCCTCACGACTGGCAGGACAATGATTCAGTTCTAGCAAGGCATGAAAAATGTTCGATGTGTTAAGAACTGACAACTGAATCAACAAGGGCATATTGTAAAAACTGTTGCCTAACAGTATGTCCTATGTGTTCAAGATTTAGGCTGGACAGAAGGATACGAGTTAAGGTGCAACCAATAGCATCTTATGATAGTAAGGATCAGCTAATCAATGAGCTGATGTCTTATGTTCAATACCTTTTGGTAGAAAATGGAAAGCTGAAACAACAACGGTTCGAGACTAGAACAGAAGATCGTGAAGTCGAGTTTGATGAATTAATGAAGAAAGATAAAGGAAAAATCAAACAACGGTTCGAAGACGAAGAGGTAGAACAAAAAAATCCAACAGGAGCTCTTATAATAGTTTATGCCAATATTATCTCTACTTAAGAAATTGAACGGTTCAATATAGTGGTCTAAGACCCTATAAGGGGCAAAAGAGTCCTAAACAAATTCTACAATATGGAGATAACCTTTGAGATTCCAGTAGTCAAACTATTCAAGGTCCAAGTAATTCTTGACACAGGAGCAACTGTTTGCTGTGTCAACTAAGAAATTGTCCCACAAGAGGCATTAGAGCCAAGTGCCTATCCTATACAGATAAATGGGGGTAAACTCGACTCAGATAGCTAGTTTGAAACTCAAAAATGATAGTATTATGATTGAGTCGAATAGGTTCAGAATTCCTTACACCTATTCTTTTTCGATGAAGAAGAAGGAAGGAGTTCAGATACTGATCGGATGCAATTTTATCCGATCCATGCAAGGTGGTTGACGAATCGAAGGGCAGAATGTGACTTTTTATAAAAATATCACGACGATTTCTACCACAACAGATACTAAGGTGGTACAAGTAGCAATTCCTGAGCTCGACCTGACGGGTTTAGAATACATTGAAGTAAGAAAAACCGTAGCATACCACCAAGAGCAAGAGTCACAATAGTTCAAAGAAAAGTTCATACCACTACTCAACAGATTGAAGGAACAAGGGTTCATTGGAGAAAACCCTTTGAAACATTGGTCTAAAAATCAGGTTACGTGCTCTCTTGACATCATAAATCCTGACCTCCAGATTCAGGACAAACCTCTAAAACATGTGACGCCACAAATGAAGGAACAATTCAAAAGATATACAAAGGCGTTACTACAATTGAGAGTAATTAGGCCTAGTAAAATCATGCACAAAACCATGGCTATAATTGTTACTTTCGGAACTACCATTAACCCAATCACTGGTAAAAAAATTAAGAGCAAAGAACGTATATTATTCAACTACAGGTCTCTCAACAACAATACTCATAAGGACCAGTATAGCCTCCCTAGCATCAACACCATCCTCAAAAAGGTCGGCTACAGCAAGATTTACTCAAAGTTCGACCTCAAGAATGGATTTCATCAGATGGCAATGGCACCTAAGTCAATTGAATGGACTCCTTTTGTGGTACTTGGCGGTCTATATGAATGGTTTGTTATGCCATTTGGACTGAAAAACGCACAAGTTATTTTTCAAAGAAAGATTGATCAGTGTTTTGCTGGTACTGAAGATTTTATAGTGGTGTATATTGATGATATTCTGGTATTTTATGAGAATGAACAACAACATTCCGAGCACCTCAGAAAAATGCTAGAAATTTGTGAAAAATGGAGCCTCATTCTCTCTCCAACAAAGATGAAAATAGCAGTTAGAGAAATCAAGTTTCTTGGAGCAATCATTGGAAGGAGTAAGGTGAAACTCCAACTCCATGTCATAAAGAAGATTGTCTCCTTTGATGAGAAAAAATTGAAAGAAACGACCGGACTCCGAGAATTGACTGTTAGTAGTGAAATTCAAGAACAACAAGAGTTGTTCTTAGCTCACTTGGAATGAGCATTCGAAGAAGCTGATCGATTCAGTGACAGCCTGAATAAGCAGACAAATGAGCTAATTTTAAAAATTAGTTCTTCACTTTAATTCCCCCTTCAAATCCAAAAACTTAAGGATAGTCTAATGGTGATTTACGGAAAACCATTGTCTTTTTAGATAAATTTTAATTTTTGCGGAAGTGGTGAGCTGGATTTTCTTTTATTAACGTTTGTTTTGTTTCTTTTGTTAGATGACAAGACAAATTCAACAGTTCTCCAGAGATGTTAATTTCCTGATGGATCCAACGATTTATATCAATCATGAAGAAAGAAAAATGGTAAGGGAGAATATTAGGGAAGATTTTATTGGTCGAAATATTCTCCTAGAGATGATGAAGATAAAACAAAGGAGGTTTCAGGGCTACCAGAGATGTGACTGTGTATACACAGATTACTATTATATCAATAAAGATTACATCAAGAAAGTGGAGAATGCGTTGGCAAGTATCAAAGGAGCTGCCAACGAAAGTGAGTTTTGATTCTCACCCAATAATGGAGGTTGGTGTGAGCATCTTTTCTTTTTTTTTTTTTTTCTAGAAAGCATCTTTAGAATGGTGCTGGTGTGAAATAATTGTACTGGTGTGTTTTTAGTGCGCCATTAGGTGCACCTTTTATGCGCATTAGTAGATAGTGCGCTCTGTTTTAATTTTACTTTTGGACTACACTGAGATAGTGCTTTTGTTTATTTCATTTTCAGATCGCACTAAGTGTGTCGGTGCACATTTTTTTTTCTTTTGAGCTGGAAGAGCATAAGAAAATGAACAAATAATTGTGACGATGGGCCCAATGAGCACCCGACAATAATTTCGTTTTCTTTTCCTACCTCTATGCAAGCTCAAGAATGTCATTGAAAAGGACATCACCAATTCTCAATAACTCCTCTTCTCTAATATCAAAGTTCAAATAAAAACTCTGTTTCCTCGAAAATTTTGCAATCTCAATACTCTATAATTTTTGAAGATTTTCGTGGGTGCCAGCTGATTCTCACTTTGGTACCAGAGCAAGGTGTGTTCTTAATATTATTTATGGTTTTCTAAATTTCAGTATTTTCTAGATAAGCATTTTAAGGAGGAGATTATACCAAATTTTTAGAAATTGTTCATAACTTGAAAATTATGGTTATAACTAATAATTAATTAAACCTTAGATTATTAATTTTTAATGTTTTAGGAGAATCAAAAGAATTACATTGTCGTACAGTACCTAATTGGAATAGGGAAAATCGCGGATAAATACGGTAATGTGAGAGGAAACTAAAATCAGTAAAAATTGTTATCAAAGGTTGTTGATTATTAATCTGGATGAACAATTAGAGTGAGTTTAGTATAATTATCAAGAAATATTTCTTTCAGAGTGGCAAAATTCCAAACTTGAAACTTTTGAGTGGAATGGATGAAATTGTTCTTTTTTTTATTGTACATAATTGGATTTTTAATTTCCCTTGTCTTTCTTTCTGGTCTAGTTTTGTGTCCATGTTTAAATATTTTTCTAGATCCGTCTTGTGTATAGTGGCACTGTTCTTAACTAAAGTGCAACAATAGTTCTGCAATAGTATAGCTGACAAGTGGTCCTCACGTGTCTGGCTTGGTTTATCTTGACCTTTCATTCGGTTTCAATTCATCAAAACCGTCTGATGTATTCAATTTCGTATGCATGATCTCCGTATAGACTCACACACCAGACAAGCGGCCCCTAAATGCTATTTTCAAAGTCGGTGGGCAGCATGGGATCTAGATTTTCGGGATGATTTTTAAAAAAAAAAATCCAGTGCAAGTCTTCTAGTAATGGCCATCTAATTTAATCTCAACGAGTAAATATTTATGGATCGCACGAATTTCGATGGACTTAATATTAATTATGAGATAAACCACCGATTAAACTATTAAAGACTTTCACTGAATGGACAGCACGTCAGCACGTATCGATGCTTCTTTCATTCACGTGGATCTGGACCATATGTCAGCTATTAATTGGGCAGAGCTTGAACCAATGTTTCCTTTTATTTATTTATTTTTGTCCTCGCGAGTCTCTTTCTGCGTCCAAAAAAGCAAAGTCTGTGTCTAACTACAACCCAGGAGCATAGAAACTTCAAAGATGATTTTGAATTAATTTTAATAAAATTATATATTAACCAAAATTAACGAAAATGACTTTTGTGTAACACTTGTTAGCATTAGATTATTAGCTTATTTCAATAATCAATATTATTACTACTACAAATTGTAATTATTCAATCGATATTACATAGCAAAAGTCATATCTTAATTCAAAGGTTCAAATTTTTTTTTTGTTATGAAAAATGGATTTTCTATCAGATTTATGTTTTTCAATATCCAAAACTATATTTTTCTCATGTAAGTTGTATAGTTTGTTGGGTGAAAATATATGACACGCTAATAATTAAAGAATTATACGAATGACATAAAATTTTAAAAAATAATCCGTGCACGAAAAAGACACTAGTTATATATCAAGGACAGAGGAAGCTGTAGGGATAAAAACGAATTGGATAGTGGTCAAACCATATCCGTATCAATAATTTATCCGAATCCGGATCTGTATCTGTATCCGTATTCACACCAATATCTATTTTCATATCCGCATCCGCATCTGTTTCATAAAATCCGTATTTGTATTTGGATACGAATATTAACATCTAAATATGTTATTTTTCGGATTTGAATGCGGATTGAAACGGATAATATCCGAGCTGTTGTCTATAGAAAATAAAATATCCATTGGCTATACCTTTTTGCCATTTAACTATAACTATAGGATTGAATGTACGATTGTTCGCTTCAAATCAGAACATTAATCGAAATTAACTTCGATAATTGTACAGCCATGTGCTACCATTCTGTGCGGCACAATCCGATTATAATAGTTTAAAGTCAGAAAAATATATAACAACTAATAATTTCATAGATTTTTTTTTCCTGGAAATTAGTGGCTCACCACCACTTTTCTATTATGAAAAGTAAAACCCAGTTACAAAGCAACATAGAAAACCTTTTCAGCTATCTCTCAGCTGATTAAAGAGCAAACAGACAACAGAAAAAACTGCACGTACCGCGGAACCGGTATATTATACCGGTGCCCTACTTATTATTGATACTTTGATAGACTTCCACATAAAACAGAAAAGTACTAAAAACAAAATAAACCAGCACACAATCCATCTCAAACTTGGACCCTGTCCAGTCTAGCTCGAGTATCATATCAGATTTGATAAAACCCCCATGGAACCCTCAAAATTAATCCAGTTCCACTGGCAGCGCTACAAGTTTGTAGATCGAACCATTACTCCATTAGCACGCTTCTAATTCACGAATTTAATTTTCATAAATGACAACTAATAAGTTTTAGCATGGATCGCATTAATTAAACAGGCATCTGCTCCAAGCCATTCTCAAAATATTTCTTGAAATAATTCATCGCACTCTTAGGAAGCGCCAACCCAATCTCTACACCACCGGGCACATCTCTGCTCTCGGCCAACGCCATGGATCCAGTTTTTGCCGCCGAAATAATCTCGACCTTTTCCGGTCGGCCCCATCCGAAATCTACACCGTACACTTTAAATTTCGGGGATCCAGCTGTGCCTATACTTGGTTTTGCAAAGAAAGATTTAAATAGCTCTATCCAGTTTTCTGCGCCTTTCAACCTGTCATCTAATCGTTTGATGTCCCTACCGATGGCTTCTGCTGCCAAAGCAACTCCATTCTCTCTGATTAGATCACTAAGATATATATCAGCCATAACAAACCCGACGCAGTTTCCAAAATACTCAATTGGAAGTGGTGGTTGTAACCGGGATCTATAATCGGCTGCTAGGCCAAAACTAACTCTTGTGCTTTTGTCAATACGTTTTGCTTGAAAATAGCCAACCACCACATATGCAATGGCAACTACAATAGTCGAGCAATGGAATGAGACATTTCTTTCTTTCGCATCGGTCAATACGAGTTGCTTGAGCTTTTGGATGTGCTCTTGACTTAGCGTGAATGTACCTAGAATGGGCTCGAGTGAAGATGCAGGGGCTAACGTGGGCTCGACTGAAGATGCAGGGGCTACCATGGCCTTTCTAATCTCTAGCATTCCATCATGGAAAATATTGTACAGGTTACAAGGATCTGAAATTAAGTTTCTGTCGATAAGGGGACCTTGAGAAGATGTTCGTGTTTGCGAGCGGCATGTAGCAGCCCACTCGTGCATGAACTGCATGGAGCTCGTTCCATCACATGCTGCATGGTGTACCGTTATCCCAATAGCAATACCAGCATCAGGGAATACAGTCACCTGAACAGCAAATAACGGTTGTAACTCGTCGGATTTCAGTAATTGTGGGATAAAATTCTGAAAGCGTGAAACTTCTCGTTCATGGTAGCCGGCAAAGTCTTCGAACTTTTCATTACATTCTGCAACAGTAAAGGACACTGAATCACCCTCAATGTAACATATTTCAAATTTATCATCTGTCTCGGGGATAAGCCGCAAATTACCAGAAAGAGGGTAAAATTTTTGAAGGGTGAGGGATAGGGAAGATTTGAGAGAGGGGAGAAGTGAAGAGACAAACTGGCTGGTAGGATGGGGGTAGCGGTAGAAAAAGAGGCGTTCGACGAAAGGATAGGGAAGATGCACCCAGAGGACATCAAAGAAGGTTAATGGGAGTGTTGCATGACCGGCAATTGTGCCCTGTGGCGGTGCTACACGGGTTGCCTCAATAACCCTTAGATCTGGAGACTTTGATGACATTCCGTATGGCTTATTGGCAAAGAATAAGTTGGGAATTTGTTGTTTTGTTGTAGAAGAAGATACAGGAACCTATATAAATAATTGGTCTGACGACTGATGAGTGATTGGAGTTCACATTAATTAGTAAAAATAAATGTGCCCACCTGCCCCCGTGGGACTCGATATGGTCAATTGGTCATATATATGGCCCGCTGGCGCTACCTGCTGGATGGTATGATAGCATCGCTGCAAGCCTGTAACATGAAATTGCGCGCTGAGATCGTCCACAATTAAGTTTTGACTTCTGCGTCTACAGCTCTCTTTACAGAAAGAGGATTTTTTTTTTCTTTTTCTTTTACCTGCCCTTTCAATTTTGGATCTGTAATATTATTTTTTTAACTTTTAAATTTCTTCAATAATTGCCATTGGTAACTTGCCAACAGCCTTCGAAAAAATTAATTGCCTTTTATCATTTTATATTGGTATGATTGGATTGCTGTTATGATATAAAAATTTTATTGTCGATGTCCTTGTCGAGTTGTCGTAGACGATTCGTGGTTGAATGGTTGATTGATTGTCCTTTATTGTATATTAATTGTGCATATATATATATATACTTTTGAAAGTAACCGGTAGGTTGTATATTAATTAAAGCTGCCTTCATCATTTTTCCCCCTCATGTAAACAGTAATTTTTTTTGTTTTCACACCGTGCTCACCTCCGGCCTATGTTGCACGGTGCGGGTATTGTATCGGATATGATGCGTATGCGAGGATTCGATATTTTTTAAAAAATTAGGATACAGAAATATATATATATATTATATATATATATATATATATATATAAATCACATTTTATATCAAAATATATGATTTTTTTTATATTTCAACTACCAATATACTGTATCCAACCCAAAAATATATTCAAAACATACTTAAAAAAATAGATCCAATGCATATCTTGACGAATTTAGACCAAATCCATCAGTCAAATACATAAAAAATCAGTATCAAATACCGGTGCGAGACGAATGCGGCATTATTCTAAAAGTATCCGTACAACATCAACATAGCCTCTGGACCTTAACGGAGTAACGTGTAAAATCTGATAAGTTCTCAAGAATTTTCTACCTCTTTAGGCCATGTAGCAGATTGAAATATTTTGCTTTTCATTTGTTGGTGGGATTAAATTTTCTAAATAATAAATGTGCAAAAATAAATATTCAAATATGCTTAAACAATAATAGAAGTAGAATTGGTGTGCCTTTATTTTTGCATTATGCGATGAATAAATTTCAAAATTTTTTTGAGTCTATATTTGGGGACATGGTAGAGGCACATCTAAGATATTTTTTTTTATATATTAAAATCCGTGGCCGCATTTTAAAATTTAAAATGCGGTCAAAAATAGAATCATTTTTTTACACTATTATTTATATAAATTAAAAATTAAATATATTATTTAGAAAAATAAGGTAGATATATTTGGAAGTCAAAGTAGTTCATATTTATAAAAAAAATTATTTTCTCATACGACATACAATTTGAGCCCTCCAATTTTCATTTTATATTTGGAAATCAATCTGAATATATTCTAGAAGTTTACCCTTCTTAATTAAAAACCGTGACTGTCTTAGCTTTTAATTAAAAATATTTTTTTGGTTAAATATATTACAAATATTTGTACCAATCATCTAAGATAGTTTTATATATATAAAGTAGATATAAAATATATATATTGAAAATATATATTTCTTTATATATTGATAGATTTATCCATCAAAATTTATCAAATGGCGGGTCTCCCCCTCATCTAGTGCATATTATGTTGAGTTCAATAATATACCTGATTTTTAATTTTGAGTGTTTTCTGTTGGAGCCGAAGAAAAAAAAGGCCCTTTGCAAATGCAAAGTTGCTTAAACCATATCATTATAGCAAGGTCCAAAATTAATTACTACTGTATTTAGAAGGTGGGGCCCTGCGCGAATCTGATGCAAAACAAGGCAATGAACCAAATCAGACAGAAGCGACCAGCAGCATTGGAGCACAGGGTGCATGTCCAAGAGAGAAACACGGAGTTGAGGAGAAAGTGCCCCGATGGAGAGGAAACAAATCCAACGGCAGCGATGAATAGAAATAAAGTATTATAGTTTACATCTAGTTTTTGAGAATGCTAGAGTTCAATATATTGGACGGATGAGGTCCGTCTAATACGATCATTTCACATTTTTAAATTTCAAACGATCGATTCAAACCGTTTAACATGTTCTCCATATTAAAAACTTATAAAAAAAATCAAATTTTATATTTTTTTCAAAATTTTTTTTTATTTTTTTGGTATTTTAGAAAATCGTTGTTATTGGATGATCCATAATTTTTATATCTTCAATTTTCTAAAATACCAAAAAAAATAGTAAAATTGATTTATCATAAGTATTCAATATGGAGAACATATTTAACGGTTCAGATCGGCAATTTGAAATTTTAAAATGTGTAAACGATCGTATTAGATGGATGACCCATCCGTCCAATATATCAGACATTAGCATTTTTCTTTTTTTTATTTAGATTTTAGATATAGGCAAGAGCTGTGTTCTATTGAAGACAAAATTATTAAATGTCTAGCACAAAAATCAATTTTGCTGTGTGGCAAAAACAAAAGGAAAAGTGCTACACGCTATTTAACAATCCTCCAACCAAACCCAATCGACTTCGTCCCAAAATCGGAACATTGCGTACGTACCATGTACCTCACAAAATTTACAAATTGAAAATTTCAAAATAAAATTAACGTTTCACAAAAATTATATATATATATATATATATAGAAAACCTTCAATCAAAGCGCTTTGACCGGAGTCCCGGTTAAACCTCGTCAGATCTCAATGTTGAAAATTCAAATGACCGATCCAAACCGTCAAATATGATCTCCATAAAGAAATCTCCTGACCAACCAAAATTTTTATTTTTTTGAAATTTTTAAGTATTTTTTTCGGATTTTCAAAAATCGTTAATCTAATTTGTTCTGAATCCTACAAAAATTGCTGTTTTTTTAAATCCGAAAAAAATACTTAAAAAATTCAAAAAAATGAAAATTTTGGTCGGCTAGGAGATTTCAATATGGAGATCATATTTGACGGTTCGGATCGGTCATTTGAACTTTCAAAATTAAGAACCGACGGGATTTAACTGAGACTCCGGTCAAAGCACTTTGATTGAATCCATTCTCTCTCTCTCTCTCTCTATATATATATATATATAGAGAGAGAAAATTGGTTTTATGCCACTCCAAAACAACTTAATTTTAAATACTGTAACTGGACAGTACACGATGGAGTGCCCGCCGCGGATGCCTACTGCACCCGCAAGGCTTACTAATACTTAATTTACCAATTAATATTGATTCTACTCAAATAATATACCGATCAATTAGAATTTTATAATTTATTTACTTAAATATAAAGTAAATACTATAAAGGTCTGGTATATTTGGATTACTAACCACAATATCCAATGGTATGCTACTCGTCTTGCAGTCCCGCACTTGATCTGAAACCTGGAACCCACAACCAATAGTGGAAAACAATGCAAAAAGCACGGAATGAGATAAATAAAATTTATCTCAGTACGGTATTCAGTTCCAGCCACTTGAGTTTTGATTATCATGTGTTGGAACTAAATACAAGACTGAGTCAAATCAATTCCAAATCAAATTTCATTTCTTTTTATTTCAAATAACATTAAAACTAGACTTTCAATCAAGCAATGCAATTAGACAAATAAATTCAATACTATTAGAAATCAATTTCTTTTCTTTGAATTCAAAATATGACAATCATCATTTCAATTACCTGAACAAATAATTAATAACTTGTTTCCAATAGAAATAGCAAGGTCAAATCAATTCAATCAATGCAATATGAAATGTGAGCTCGGCATCAATTCCATAACAATTCAAATATCAATGTATAGCAAAAGCCGACTCATTTGGTTGGACAATTATCTAATATGCAAGTCTGGTTTATCACAAGTCAATCATTTCAGTCATTTCCTTCAGATACCGCGAACCACCCTATAGATGGATGCCAACGGCCAATTCAATTCATACATAATTCAATCAATTAAATCATCAAAATGTACAAGCAAGCTGGGAACACTCACACTCCGGTCCATTCCAGACTAGACCTACTGAGTCCCGGTACATAAGCGCTTATTACACGGTGCTTGGTAGGATGGGTCATGACTCCACCTCCAAACATTACGAGTGTCTATCTCAACCACACAAGTTGTACTTACCTCAATCAAATCACATTTCAATCGGATACCATTCAATATGCCATTTTCCAACATTTCAATCGGATACCATTCAATATGCCACTTTCCAATCATGCATCAATATACAATTTCACAAAATGATCTCATGAACAAAATTCCAATTATGAATTCATAATGCATAATGATAATAATAATAATAATAATAATAATAATAATAACAATAATCAGAATACATATCACATATAATTAAAACTCAAGTGAAATCCGTACCTTATACTGCAAGCAAAATCCAAAGCATAAGCAAGCAAGAAATCACTTATTCAACAAATCCTCCAATAAGCAAGTTGTTTCTAAATTCCGACTCATAATAACCTGACTTTAAAACAAATATAAATTCCTTTTTAATTTTTATAACACCCAAATTATGCTACTTATAATCTTTATCAATTAGATTAGAAACTATGCTACCATGCATCATGATTATGCCATGCATTTACTAGACTCAATAATCATAAGTCGAGTAACTCATTTATAGATCATGTAACTCATATAATATCCTTACCTACCATTTATCAAATGATCAAGTATCCTAATCCTAATTCAATTAATTTATGTAAGTCTAGTATGCCATGCAACTCAATTGGTACGATTCGAGTACCAATTATACATCTCATCTCACATGCAATACTCATGTAAATGCTAATACATTGTTTATTAGAATCTATTATGCTTACTTTTCCAATTAATTCAAATAGATACCATTAGTTAATTTAGAAATCATTTTTCTTTCCTTAATGTATACATGCATGCACGATATGCGTGTCGATCAAGGTTTGAGGCCAAACCCTAATCCAAACCCAATACAATCCCTTTTTCATAATCAACCCTTAAAATCCATAAAAGAAAATCAATATTACAACACAATTAATAATCATCCATCCCAAATGCATGACATGCAAAACCTTATATTTACCCTTATATACATGCAACTATTTATACCAACAATAAATGCAATAATTAAATCCATGTCATATGCTTAATAATTCCTATCATGCATAAAATTCCCAATTATCCAACATTTATCAAAGCAATCAATCCATTCATCAATCGATGACATAACAACACGAGCATTCAATCCAAAACAAATTCCCATTACTCAAATTACACAAACTAATTAGATTTCGTGAATTTCTCGATAAACCCTAGAAATCCAATACACATGCAATTGACAAGAAAATTGCAAAGATAGCTATATATATACCACAAATCAAAGAAATTACTTACTTAGTTTCGGCCAAAGACCGATGACGCGAGAAAACGAGCCGAAATCGCTATTTCTCGATTTTCACCACTTATCCCCGACAAAACCTTGCAAGTCCACTTGGAAATCGATGGAGAGGACCCCAGAGTGCTCCAAGTCGAATGGCGGCCAAAACCGATGAGTTCGCTCCATTTCCCGAAAAACTTCCGTCGAGAAATACGGCGAGGAGAGGCCACCAATCGACGATCCGAAGGTAGATGGTGCAAGAGAATGGTGAGGCGAACGCGTGGATACTTCGCTCCGGTGAAACGGTGGAGAAATGGTGGATTGGGTTTGGGGGGAGGAGGGATTCGGTTTGGGAGAGAAGAGAGGCTTGCGCCTCTCTGTTGGTTGCGCACAGAAAGAGAGAGAGAGAGCTGGATTTTTATTTCCGATTTTTTTTTTTTTTTTTTTTTTTTTTTTTTTTTTTTTTTACAAAATTCAGAAATTATCAAATAAATCAAAAATCAATATTCTATGCATAAAAACAATTATGCAACAAAAGGAAAAATAGCTAATCTTTTTATAATGCCAACTAAAAATTTAGAAATTTTCATATTCTTATTTTAAGAATACCAGTAAGTATAAAAATTTAATTTCCAGCACAGAAATTATTCAAAATAAAACCAACCAAGTGCACCCAATTTTTATATTAAAAATAATTTTAGAAATCGTAAAAATGTCGGGTGTCACATTCTTCCCTCCTTAAAAAAAATTTCGACCTCGAAATTTATCTAAATACATAACAATCATACAGTCAATAATACAATCAGATATAATAAACATATTATGCAACAATGATCAAGAAATTTCAAGTTCATGCGATGCGAGGGAGCCCGACATTTTATTCAATTCAAAATTAAAATACTACTAATAATACTAGAATGTCGGCCCAATCTCGGTGAATTAAATGCAAGCATGACAATCATAAGTCACAATTACAGGTCAATCAATTCAAAGTCAGATATCGCGAGTCTCTTCCTCAGAGAGCAACCAGCGATTATAGATATTCAGATACCGTGAATCACCTCTAAAGAGGGTTGCCAACGGTCAATCTATTCCATTTACAATTCAGACAATTCCATATCATATCATTATAACAATTCAAATAACCAAACACTACAAGCAGAGAATACTACCACTCCTTACGTTATCATTTAAAAACAAATCTTTCAATTCTTGTAACTAGTAACATTTTGAAATATCCAGTTCTTTTCTTATCTTTTAGGAAGCACGGTAATATCAAAATTATTCTTGGCTGCCTTGGTGATCAGTCAAGGAAGTAAGAATAATTCTTATATTATTGAGATTCAATTAACAAGTCAGATGATCAGTCAGCTTGTTTGATCCTTGTGCCAACAAAAGATAAGAAAATCTTTACTCAAATAAGTTCTGAAAGTTTGTGCATACTATAATAAATTCATAAATCCTTAATATTCCAATTAGCATTAATATAACATAGAACATGCTTACTATAATAACCAAAATCCTTAACTTGCCATACCAACTCTTTTTTTTTTTTGGTGCACTTATCAAAATCACTTTACATTTCAAACATTAGAAAATAAGCTCTATTAATTTCATCCACAAAAATTGTTACAACCTATTAAACATAACTTTTAAAATTACAACACATATATAAAATAATCAAGCAACTATAAACAATTAATATATTAGATATATACAAATACAAAGCATCTGTATCCTATAATACTTACAACTTAGCTAGACAAACATTATTTTGCTAGCACAAATAGTAAGAAATCAACTTACCTACAAAACAACCCTTTAGGCGTACCCATTCACACGCAATCTATTGGTCTGGTTTGGTTGCTAAACCATTCTCTGATACCATCTGTGACACCCCGTCGAATACTGTAACTGGACAGTACACGATGGAGTGCCCGCCGCGGATGCCTACTGCACCCGCAAGGCTTACTAATACTTAATTTACCAATTAATATTGATTCTACTCAAATAATATACCGATCAATTAGAATTTTATAATTTATTTACTTAAATATAAAGTAAATACTATAAAGGTCTGGTATATTTGGATTACTAACCACAATATCCAATGGTATGCTACTCGTCTTGCAGTCCCGCACTTGATCTGAAACCTGGAACCCACAACCAATAGTGGAAAACAATGCAAAAAGCACGGAATGAGATAAATAAAATTTATCTCAGTACGGTATTCAGTTCCAGCCACTTGAGTTTTGATTATCATGTGTTGGAACTAAATACAAGACTGAGTCAAATCAATTCCAAATCAAATTTCATTTCTTTTTATTTCAAATAACATTAAAACTAGACTTTCAATCAAGCAATGCAATTAGACAAATAAATTCAATACTATTAGAAATCAATTTCTTTTCTTTGAATTCAAAATATGACAATCATCATTTCAATTACCTGAACAAATAATTAATAACTTGTTTCCAATAGAAATAGCAAGGTCAAATCAATTCAATCAATGCAATATGAAATGTGAGCTCGGCATCAATTCCATAACAATTCAAATATCAATGTATAGCAAAAGCCGACTCATTTGGTTGGACAATTATCTAATATGCAAGTCTGGTTTATCACAAGTCAATCATTTCAGTCATTTCCTTCAGATACCGCGAACCACCCTATAGATGGATGCCAACGGCCAATTCAATTCATACATAATTCAATCAATTAAATCATCAAAATGTACAAGCAAGCTGGGAACACTCACACTCCGGTCCATTCCAGACTAGACCTACTGAGTCCCGGTACATAAGCGCTTATTACACGGTGCTTGGTAGGATGGGTCATGACTCCACCTCCAAACATTACGAGTGTCTATCTCAACCACACAAGTTGTACTTACCTCAATCAAATCACATTTCAATCGGATACCATTCAATATGCCATTTTCCAACATTTCAATCGGATACCATTCAATATGCCACTTTCCAATCATGCATCAATATACAATTTCACAAAATGATCTCATGAACAAAATTCCAATTATGAATTCATAATGCATAATGATAATAATAATAATAATAATAATAATAATAATAACAATAATCAGAATACATATCACATATAATTAAAACTCAAGTGAAATCCGTACCTTATACTGCAAGCAAAATCCAAAGCATAAGCAAGCAAGAAATCACTTATTCAACAAATCCTCCAATAAGCAAGTTGTTTCTAAATTCCGACTCATAATAACCTGACTTTAAAACAAATATAAATTCCTTTTTAATTTTTATAACACCCAAATTATGCTACTTATAATCTTTATCAATTAGATTAGAAACTATGCTACCATGCATCATGATTATGCCATGCATTTACTAGACTCAATAATCATAAGTCGAGTAACTCATTTATAGATCATGTAACTCATATAATATCCTTACCTACCATTTATCAAATGATCAAGTATCCTAATCCTAATTCAATTAATTTATGTAAGTCTAGTATGCCATGCAACTCAATTGGTACGATTCGAGTACCAATTATACATCTCATCTCACATGCAATACTCATGTAAATGCTAATACATTGTTTATTAGAATCTATTATGCTTACTTTTCCAATTAATTCAAATAGATACCATTAGTTAATTTAGAAATCATTTTTCTTTCCTTAATGTATACATGCATGCACGATATGCGTGTCGATCAAGGTTTGAGGCCAAACCCTAATCCAAACCCAATACAATCCCTTTTTCATAATCAACCCTTAAAATCCATAAAAGAAAATCAATATTACAACACAATTAATAATCATCCATCCCAAATGCATGACATGCAAAACCTTATATTTACCCTTATATACATGCAACTATTTATACCAACAATAAATGCAATAATTAAATCCATGTCATATGCTTAATAATTCCTATCATGCATAAAATTCCCAATTATCCAACATTTATCAAAGCAATCAATCCATTCATCAATCGATGACATAACAACACGAGCATTCAATCCAAAACAAATTCCCATTACTCAAATTACACAAACTAATTAGATTTCGTGAATTTCTCGATAAACCCTAGAAATCCAATACACATGCAATTGACAAGAAAATTGCAAAGATAGCTATATATATACCACAAATCAAAGAAATTACTTACTTAGTTTCGGCCAAAGACCGATGACGCGAGAAAACGAGCCGAAATCGCTATTTCTCGATTTTCACCACTTATCCCCGACAAAACCTTGCAAGTCCACTTGGAAATCGATGGAGAGGACCCCAGAGTGCTCCAAGTCGAATGGCGGCCAAAACCGATGAGTTCGCTCCATTTCCCGAAAAACTTCCGTCGAGAAATACGGCGAGGAGAGGCCACCAATCGACGATCCGAAGGTAGATGGTGCAAGAGAATGGTGAGGCGAACGCGTGGATACTTCGCTCCGGTGAAACGGTGGAGAAATGGTGGATTGGGTTTGGGGGGAGGAGGGATTCGGTTTGGGAGAGAAGAGAGGCTTGCGCCTCTCTGTTGGTTGCGCACAGAAAGAGAGAGAGAGAGCTGGATTTTTATTTCCGATTTTTTTTTTTTTTTTTTTTTTTTTTTTTTTTTTTTTTACAAAATTCAGAAATTATCAAATAAATCAAAAATCAATATTCTATGCATAAAAACAATTATGCAACAAAAGGAAAAATAGCTAATCTTTTTATAATGCCAACTAAAAATTTAGAAATTTTCATATTCTTATTTTAAGAATACCAGTAAGTATAAAAATTTAATTTCCAGCACAGAAATTATTCAAAATAAAACCAACCAAGTGCACCCAATTTTTATATTAAAAATAATTTTAGAAATCGTAAAAATGTCGGGTGTCACATATATATATATAGAGAGAGAAAATTGGTTTTATGCCACTCCAAAACAACTTAATTTTAAATATGCCATCAGAAAACAACTAATTAGATATGTGCCACCATAAAACAACACAAATTGGTTTTATGCCACTATTTTCATTTAAAACATATTAGAAAGAATAATTTTATAATGTCAGATTTTTTAAAAAATCCTTAAATACCCTTGCTAGAATGTGGCATAAAAAGTGAAAAATGAAAAACATCATGTCCCCACGGACAGTCCCCTTTGTTTCTCCTGGAGACGAAAGGGTTTCGTGCTTGGAGAGAAGAGACGAGCAGCGGCGGCGGCGGCGGCGGCGGCGGCAGCAGCGACACACGACCCGTCGGGATGAACTTCGCCGTTAGGAGAGAAGAGATACAGGATCCGCTAACCCTAACTGCTACGACTGCGAGAAATGCGACGTTTGCGAGGTGTCCGAACCGTAATCCTAACTTTTCCATGGATCCACTCATACCACGTAGCTCGCCAGATCCGCTTTTTTCTGCTCGCGATTTTGTTGCTTTCTCATTTAGTTTCTCCGATTGTTTAAAGTAGTGAGATGAGATGAGATGAGATGTTTATTCCAGATTCGAGATACACGAACGTGAAATCGCTAATTCCAATCGGTTAATGATCAAGTCTGAATGTCTGATGTGTTAGCTTCCAATTGAGAGGCTTGTAATTGTAGTTTTCTTGGAACGTTTGATCTGTTTTTATCCTAAATACTTTTTGTTTCTCTGAAAAATTGGATCCTCTGTTATCGCCATTGGATAGATTGTCACACTCGAACCAAATCAGAATCCGAGGATGACAACCCCGCCACATGCATACACTCTATTGTATACACGTAAGGCTAAATTTTTAGTATCTTAGACACAGTAAATCACAAAATAATGTCATTATAATAATACCAAATTTAAAGTACACAAAAGATCAATATCTGAAGAAACTCAGATATCATATGACATCATCCAGCAGCGGTAAGCGATCTTTATCTTCGGATCGCCTTCAGTCAGACCTGAACCTGCTCCACAAATGAAAATTTTGTGGGCTGAGTACACGAATACTCAGTGTGGTAATAGAGTGAGCCTTCGATCTGGTTAACTCTAGCTAGAACCAAACCATACTTTGAGTTTAGCATTTTAACACCTATAATGCACAAACTAAGTGCCAATTTAATATTACAATGAAACTATCCCACGAATCATGACATGCTAAAAAAAAATATCTGGAGAAATAGAAAGTAATACTTAGCATACATAAGTACGAAACAATGATATAATAATACGAGAATCAAGCACCCGCACTTAACGGTCAAATTTGTATCAATCCAACTCACCAGACCCAATAAACAAATAATGTCAACACACGTGCCCACAGAACAACCTACGCGTAAATGCTCGACAACTCGTAAGTGCCCCGTCCCTACATCCCCCGTCGAGGAGTAGGCAGTAATACACGGTACCTGTAAACTGACGCATGGGGGTCGAGAGGAAGTCTGATATAACGGCACATTCAACTCAGAGATCAAATCAGGTCCAAATGAATATATAATACAACAATGATAACTACTGTCTCGATCAGCCCCAATGCAAGTGTTGATTAACAGCACTTTTAATTATAATAATCACATTTTCAATATGCATGCATATCCTATTTATGCAAGACTAATCTTTCATTAATGACATGCACTTAACTGTTTACTTAATATTAATGACATGAAATGCACACAATAAATTAATGATTTAATTACTAGACTAGAGAATAAACAAAACCTAGGGCATCCACACCTGAATTGACGGTCACAGAGAGAGTTGCTTTTGTGAAACATCAACGAAATCTTTGTCTCCGCTTAGCTTCTCTTACTCAGATAAGTAGTTAGTGAACTACACCTGTGCAGTCTGACTGATTACCTGACGATCGAAAAAGCTACCGATTAGACTAACGATCTACCCAGTTATTCCTTATTTAATTCAAGTTCTGGTTATGTGTTTTGAACCATACTTACAAGTCAGCTTTAAAGGAATTATGGCTTAAGTTTATAGAACGTGTGTCCTTAAAAGTGCAGTTATATCACTTTTCTTTCATTTAATAATATTCTGTATAAGCTTTGTTATTCAAGATAATCATTTCATAATATATCTATTTAATAGTGTGCACAATTATTATTTTAGTTTATGAAATCCAACAATTAATGAAAATGATCTTATATAGTTCTATAGTTAACGCATTGTCAGAGAGAGTTCAAAAGATAAAACCACCATTTACTTCTCATGGATCCGAGCCCATTAATGGCTACAAAATTTTCAGATTAGTCCTTTGAGAAAGGAGATTTTACTAAGTTTACATTCCAGGCCTTGAAACAGAAAATATGTACCAAACAGGCCCTGAAAAGCAAAAGCTTTGCAACAGTATGGAAATGGAGAATAGTAAAGGTCTGATGATATCGATTCTAACAACAACACAAAGTAATAATAGACAGGAATTAAGCCTAATAACAGATTCTAGTAAACAATTCGAGTTGAATAGCAACGAGCAATCATATAGCAATTAATGCCAAGTATCCACAACAGATCAAATTGAACTCGCATCAAGTATTCAAGGACTCATATGGTACCATCAAACGATTAACAGTTTGGTTTATGAGCAAATGAGTTCATTCAACACAAGCAATCAAAAGAAATAAAAGAAAGAGGAAGGTTAGCCAAACCGAGATAACAAGAAAATGAGAAGGTGGAGAGTGCGAGCTTTAGTCGCTGTAATCGACCACCATCGGCTGTCACAGGCTGGTTACTGCTGCCACCAAGGCCAGTCAGATTCGAGAAAGAGAGAGAGAGGGGTCTGTGTTGATGGTGTGTACGAGAGAGAAGAGAAAGAAGAGTGGAATTTTGTGGCTTTGCGATAGAAAGAAAAAGAGATGAGGGGATGAGGTAATCAGAGAAAAAGAAGAGTGGAGGGGGTCTCGTGCTATGGTTTTTGAGAGAGAGAGAGATGCAACGAAGATGAAATAGAGAAGAGAAGATAAGGACGGAAGAGAGAATGAAGAGGATAAGGGAAGAGGCAGCCGACTCTCTTAGTCGGTTTGCTAAGGTTTGGATTTTCTGTACCAACCTCAAACAATCTAAGATGGAACAGTTCAAATCAAATGAAATCCAACGGATAATAACAATTCTAGAAATAATAATTCAGATCCAACGGACTGGAATAATTTCTACGATAATTTTCAGACCAAACGCCCAAAATTTTGTGAGATTTTAATTATACATAATTTTGAGAATTTCTTTATAAATTATTAATCTATAATAATTTGATTAAGTTTTAATTTGGTTTAAAAAGTAATTAATATCGTTTTAAAATTTGTTTTATTTGTTTTCTTGAGATTTTGTTAATATTTATTATTTTCAAAATAAAATATTCGTTATTATTATTATTTTCATTTTGCGGGATTTTACATAGATCTTTTCTCAGTAGTACCATTTTGTTTGTAAATAAAGCTCCCGAATGGGATTTTTTTTAATTTAGTTGTTTATATGGAATGTTTGTATTTAATTTGTTCGTTTCTAAAATAAAAAAATAAAAATAAAAATGGTTTCTTGATATGGTTTGTGTTTAATTTGTTCTATTGAAATGGTTTCTCAGTAGTTTTTTTGGATGGCATATTTCAAATTTTAATTTTGTGGTGACATATTTAAAAGGGTAACATGGTCATTTAATCTATCAATGGCATAAAACTAATTATTATTGTTTTGTAGTGGCATAAAACCAATTAGTTGTTTTGGGATGGCATATCTTGAATTTAAGACTTTTGGAGTGGCATAAACTAAATTTCCCCATATATATATAATGGCTAATGTACCATAGATAACACAGAGGGTCTCATGCCATAGAGACGTTTTTCGAAATCCAAAATTTAAATGCTCACTCCAAACTGTTCAAGTTATTCACCATATTAAAATATCCTTGCAAAGGGCCTTGCTATAAATTTAAAATATATATTTTAAAGTTATATACATAATAAGAGTTTAGCTACGGTGAGTCGCGACTCACGGACCCTCCGGTGAGTCGCGACCAAAACTCCTAGATCTAGATTAAAATGACCGATCTAAACCGTCCAATATGATCTCCCTATTGAAATCTCCGTGCAAACCAATTTTTTTATTTTTTCGAAATTTTTAAGTATTTTTTTCGAATTTTTAAAAATTGATGTTTTTGAATGGTTCAGAACCAATTAGATTACCGATTTTCTAAAATTTCAAAAAAAAAAACTTAAAAATTTCGAAAAAATAAAAAATTCGGTCTACATGGAGATTTCAATAGAGAGATCATATTGGACGGTTTAGACCGGTCATTTTGATCTAGATCTAGGAGTTTTGGTCGCGACTCACCGGAGGGTCCGTGAGTCGCGACTCACCGTAACTAAACTCATATAAAATATATATATATATATATATATATATATATATATACTGCGACATTATTATGGTTCTTTTGAAATTTCACATGGAACGGATATAAATTATTACCATTTTTTGTATTCACAAAAAAAAAAGACCATGGGAATGATATATTTATTTTAGATTTTCGGCCTGTGCGACAAGCAACAATCACACTAGTAGTGCAATAACTATAAATTTCTTTTTTCTTTTGAGTTACAAAAAATAATAAAACAAAAATCAGCAATATTTTAGCTGGTACGATACTCTTCCTGACAAGCCTTGATTATTTTCCATCCTTCCTCCATCACTTTTCTTTCTATCTTTTTTAAAGCCTAGCAAAATGATTTGAGTCATAAGCATAATTTCGGATCTAATTTATACGGAAAATTTTTATCAATGACAAAAATGCCCCTAACAATTTTAAAAAAGACAAAACACTCTCAGAAATTTTAAAAAAAGCACAGCTAGCTATAACGGTAATAGTATTGCCGTTATAGCTCAGCCCTATAATGCTATTGCCGCTATAGGGGGCTATAGCGGCATTGCTATTGCCGCTATAGGATTTTTTTTCGGGGCTGACAACCTCTGATTTTTTTTTTGCGCAACTTTTAGGAGGGCAATGCCGCTATAGTCCCTATATCCACTATAATTGAAAATTTTGAAATATTTATATCAGGTCACTATTTTTAAATGTATTTTTTTTTCCGGAAATTATATGTTAAACAGAGGCCAATAGAAACTAAGGGGACCTGCACAGGCTTGGAATCCCAAAATTTCAATAAGCCCCTCAAAAATTTTAAATTTTTTATTTATTGGATTGCCCCCCTTAAAAGCATAACAAATCAATACGTGAATCCTCGACTCCTCCCCTCCTTATTTTCTAATCTACATAATTCTTTCAGTACTTTGGACGCTTGTTTGGTTCTTAGTTAGATGTCATTTGTTACATGGTTCAGCTAAAAGAGAATTCCTGAATGCGTTTGATATAGATTAGAAAATTAGAGTGGATGAAACTTATAGTAATTAAATGACTGAAATGATTGACAATCAAAGCGACAATGTTTCTAATATTTTTAGGGATAATTTGTTGTCTTGTAAGCTTTGCATATTACGTAAAATTACTGGCATCAATATTCAATAGCATAAATTTCGTTAAAACTCAAAATTGCGATAGAGTCCAATGAGTTTCGTTCTCATAATAAAAGATGCAACTTAATCATCATAACTTTGACACTCCCTCGTGACAAGAGACCTCTATCATTAATAATTTAAATATAAATCCCAACATGAGATATAATTAATTTACCTTAATTTTAAAAAAATAGACAATTTGGAATTTATTATGTACAAAATTAAGCAATCAATTAATCAACGATCTTTGTGATGAAATTATACTTTTTTAAAAAAAAAACTTATATAACATGAAACCCAAATTTTGCGATATTTGATGAAAATGTTATACTAATTTAAGTACAAAACAAGACCAGTAATTTATAATTTCCAATTAGAATTTCAATGTTTAAATATGAATTATTAGTGAAAAAAAGTGATAACGATGTAAGACCAGCAATTTATAATTTCCTCTTTTTTATCTTTAGTAATGATTTTTAGCTTTCACCGATGAAAGTTAGCAACAACCATTGATTTAAAAAAGCATAACATTAAAAGTTATTGTAACTAATTTGCTCCTAAAAAATAATATAAAAATGCCCTTCGTTTTAGCACTAAAAGCGACATTTCGTAATTTTTGTCTAGAGCTCGAATATATACATAGTGTCCTCGTGGTCCTCGTGGATCAGGCAAGAAATAAAAAGATTTCCAAAAACAAATTATAACAACAATTAGTGGTAATCGTATAAAAAGTATAATAAACAGACACAAAATTGAGTTTAAAAGAGGCATGACTGGCATAATAATTAGCATATTCTTTAAAGATAACTCATTAAGAATGCTCATGCTTTCGTAGTTCCATCTATTGATGTCATGATTTTTGTCTATGACACGTGCAGTTTAAGTACAAAAATGTGATGTAATTGCCAACAACTCTAAGATCAAAAGGTCAAGATCGAGTCAAAAGTCTAACAAAATTAAATTTAAAAAAAGGCGAGGAGAAACGTCTCCGTAAGTGTTGAAATCAGAAAACCCTACGGCGGCAATAGCAATGTCGCTATAGGTGAGCTATAACGGCAATACTATTACCGTTATAGCTGTGCTCTTTTTAAAATTTCTGAGAGTGTTTCGTCTTTTTTAAAATTGTTAGGGACATTTTTGTCATTGATAAAAATTTTCCAATTTATACTAGACATGACAATCGCAGCTTCGCTACAATATGTTCTTCTAGATTGAGAATTATTCAAATTATTTTGTCAAATTTCTTAATATTTTAATCTATTAAAGTAAAACAAAAAATTTTTGGAAATGATTAAATTTTCATCTTTTACGAAAAGTAGCATCTGTACTAATCTATTTTGTTGCCAAAAAATGGTAACAAAGGAGTACCAAATAAGAAAAATGAGGAGAAAAGCACCTGAATCACAAGCATAAATTGAGCAAAAAATATTAAGAAATTTTTACACTTAAATTTTAAAAAATGTACAAATGATCAATAATGGAGGAGAATAAGATAGGGGAATTTCATAGCGTATCCCGTATCACATGCAACACCGCTAGATCGTCAATAGTGCATCCTAACTTATTGGTTATATAAGCTCTATATGTAATGTGCGTTCCCCTTGTGGGACTAATAAATCACCTCAAAAACCGGAGAAAACAACATGATTATTGAGCCCGGCTTGGGCTGGGCACTACATGACTATATAGCATCCAGCCATCCACGTATGTATATATTATATATATAGGTGTAAACTGTAAAGGTATTTTGGTGGGATAGCAATTTTTTTTTAATCAGAACTACTTGTATATACTGCACCCTACACCCATTCATGGCATATCAACAAAAGAGATTCTTTATTTTAATTGATAAAATACACTGTAAAATTTTCGATTTAAAAAATAATTTATATAATTTTTTAAGTCACATAAAAATGTCATAGTTGGCATATTAATAACATATAATAATATAATACATTAAACCAATAACATTATATTATTAACATAATATTATTAAATGTTAAATTTCTAAATATAAATTAGTTTATTAATTAAAAAATATATTAATTTTATTATTTTATATATACAGTCATATCCGAGTTTTTTGAAAAATGTCGAATTTCCGCACCCGCATCGTATCCGATACGATACCCGCACCCGCACCCGCACCCGCACCCAAGTAACATTGAGAATAACCAATTGAGAAAGATAAGAAATTCAGACGGCACAAAAAAAAAAAACGCATAATACTTGCACACATTTGCATTCTCATACCCAGTTTACTCTATTGATAAACTCCTCTGTGTCCTCTTCATATGATAAGTATTTTGCGTATCAATTAGAAATTCTAAATAAGCCATCCTCAAATCAAACGGAACAACAGTCTAAAATTTAAACATATAAATAATTAATAAATACTAACATAAACATCAACAAAGACTCAAAACTTTTCATATGACATGTATTTTGTATTCAACTTGAAAGATTCATGGAGAAGCATCTTCTGAAGTACTGCATTTTTTTCTCAATACAAAAAAGAAAATTTAGCTATTGTATGAGCTTTGCTTTGAATAGATTAGGGAAAAGAAAAACTTAAATTATTGAATTAACCTTACAGAATTTTTTTCTTCTACGGACAGACCACCAAGCTAGATAGTCTTCTTCTTGGGTGCGTTTGGATCGTTGGAAGAAAGAAGAAGAAGAAGGAAGAAGAAGAAAAAAAATTATAAACAATCCAAACTCTTCACAAAGTTACACACTTCCCAATACTTCTTCCTACTTCTTCCCTTCTTCCCTTCTTCCCACACCTATCCAAACGCACCCCTTGTGTGTGGAATGTGGATGATTCAATGATTGATTAACATAAGCATGTTTTTGGCCTAAGAAATGACACTATCATTGAGAAGGATGCACTATCATATATTCCTCCATGCAGAAATAGATAATATGTAAAACAATGAAAATAAATCTGTTTGGGATCAGAAAAAATGAACTCGCACAAAAATTGAAAACTTAAAAGGTAACATGGACAATTCACATTTATTCTTCATTACGTCTTACTTTTTTATGTCAAAATATTTCTTATAAGCTACACTAAGTGCAAACCCAATCAGTGCTTTCGCTGATCATGATGCATTTGGTGTTACCATACCATACTTTTTTATTAGTAAAATTCAAAAACAAATAATTCTTCTTTGATTTTATAAGTTTTCACTATTACCATATCATTCAAGACATACTGGTCAAAATAAGATTAGGTTGAATCAGAGTTTCCCGTGTAGTTCATATATATACAACGTGGTACTAACTAACTGAGTTTTACATTTTTTTTTATGCTATCACATGCTTCAGATAGATTAATCAAAATTAGAATTAAGTTTGAAATAAAATAACTTGTGTATTATCGATAAAAACTGGTACATATCCCTGTTATAACAAATCAAATTGCTTCCTTGTCAGCCTAACTTAAGGACATCATCAAATAAATATAATATAATTTTGTCTGGTGATATAAACCAATAGTGCCTATATTTTGTCTGTATTTGTACAATATGCTTTAGTTTAACAAAAAAGCATATGGTATTTATCTAATATCTCCTTATTGTACCACTTATTAATAACCAGACAATATATGAGCTTCTGAATTCTAATGCGTGGAGTAATCGTCTAGTAAGTCAATAAGATCCTGGATCTAGTCTAGACATGCAATTGTCTTCTGATTATTACTGGTACTTAACAGGAAACAACACATATTTTAAAGAATGTAACAGACTCATGTCACATGAATGATTATAAATACAATAGGTATAAGAGACAATAAAATTTTGACAAAAGTTTGATGATGTGCATCCCATTTTCTCTCAAAAAAAAAAAAAAAAGATTTTGAGATTAACCTAATAGGATGTGAATCTACACTAGTGCTAACACTGAGGCCCGTTTGGATCGTATGGGATTAGGAGTAATAGCTTCTTTCTAGGCGTAAATTTATTATAAACAATCCAAATCTTTCACAAAGTTACACATTTCTTAATACTTTTCGCCTAAAAATAGACTATAACTCTTATTCCTAAGCAATCCAAACGGAGCCTGAGAGATACATAAAAAATAGAATGGTGCATTAAACTGAAAAAAGGCAAAAAATAAAAAAAAAAGAAAAGAAAAAGAGAAATAATCGATTGGGGATTCGGACCTGATTGAAGAGAGGAAGCCCATGCTTATTTCCAAATTCTCTGGATCAAAATTTCTACGAATTAGCTAGGCACTTGAATAGATTTTGGGAGAAAGGTGCCCCGATGCTGTCAATTTATAAAACACAGATCAAGTTGTTTGAGGTAAAAAGTTGATTTCGAAGAATATGAGCGCTATTCATAAACATAGATCCATGATCCCAATAGAGACATACAAATGCCGAGAGGAAAAACCACATATGTAGTTGTACCTAATTTGTGCAAAATAGGTTAAACTTGAATCCATCAAAACTGCAAACTATAAATGAGGCACGAATCCTCCACAGTTTGAGATGAAAACCTGAAATTTGTAATTTTTTTTTTTTTTGAGTTTCAGAAATTTGTAATTGGTTCCCTTGATTTGACAAACCACTAATTGCCTCTAATTCAACTATGTAGCATCCCTTCTTTCACGAAAATTATTGTAGTCAAAATCTTTGAAGAGAGAACAGAGAAATTAAAGGTGATTAATAAAAACATTTCAATCCGTTGTGGCTTATGAAGGATATTAAGAGAATGCAATTACAGTACTCAATGATCTAGTGGTGTCTCTATGAAACAACATGGAGCCAATGAGTTATGTGCAGTAGGTTTGCAAAATTAACACCAAAATATAAACTAAATATGTGAACACCAAAATTTGACTGAAATGGAGCAAAATTTTTTTTTAAAAAAATTCAGCTTTAGTCAGAAAAAAATAGAAAAGAAATTAAAATCACATATTGTTGAAATAAATAGACTGTTGAAGGAAAAAAAATTAATGAACCTGATAAATATATTTATGCGTGTCGCCATGGATTATGCGACGAATCTTCCCTTCATATCTCTAAGATGTGATGAAGACATGCGATAGATAGTTGACAAACTATGGATTCGCCTTTTTTCACCTTTTATCTTTATCTCTTCTAGTCTTTTCTTCACCTTGTGCCATCTCTTCTAGAGGTGGCATGAGAGGGAAGGAGTTGGAGGTGGAGGAGTAGCCAACGACGGATCCAAGAAATAGACAGGAGCGGTGGCGAAACTTGGGGTGGGTTCGGTATGGTGGAGGGAGAGACGATGAAGAGGGAGTGAGGGCCATGCAGAGGAGGGGAGGCGCGGTTGGGGTGGGATGCGGTTTGCATAGAAGGAGATGAGGAGGAAGACTCTAGCAAATGAGAGAGGCGATGTAGGGGGAAGTACTTCCTACACGCTCCAAAGTTGGAGATCCACTCCTCTTTACCAAAAATACCCTTTTTCATTCTTTAATTAACGCTTCTTAATTCAAGTTCCAGTTGAAATGTGATGGATATTTTGGTCTAAAAAGAAGTGAATCTCTAATTTTGGAATGTGTATGTAGAGCTGTCAACGGAAATCATTTTCCGTTTTGCCGTCACGTTCCAGTCAAAATGGAACGGTTAACGCGAGCGAAATTTGTTTCGTTTGTGAAACGAAACGGCAAACGAAATAGGCAGGTATATCAGACTCATAAACAGAACGGTAAGCGAAATGGGCTATTCCGTTTTCGTTATTTCGTTTTCCTGTATATTATTTTACTAGTGTAGAATATAGTATAATAACATAGGAGAAGGGCGGAGGAATTGAGGAGAGTCAATTGCTTTTGGGGCCGTTTGGATCGCTTAAGAATTTGGAGAATTTGGGGAAGTTGCAATTCCTAGAAATAAATTTATTGGAAAGTGTGTAACTTTGTGAAGAGTTTGGATTGTTTATAATAAATTTATGATAGGAAGATGAAATTTTCCAAATTCCTTGGAGAATCCAAACAGCCCCTTTGTGAGTCTTTGACCCCTATTCCCTTTCTTTCTCTTTGCTCGAGGTTGCCTACTTGCCTGTACTATCTTTTTTTTCCATCTCTCTCAACTCTAGTCTGTCTACCCCTCTCTCTCCTCTCCTTTGCTCAATTCATAAACCTTTCCCAACCAAAAGATGAACAACAATCGACTGTAAGAAGCTCCGGTTCGAATCCAAAATCGGAGTCCCAAGCCCCCTCAGTTGAGGGTTAAAAGACTAGGAAGAAAGAAGAAAATGGAGAGAAGGAATGGTGCTCACATCGTGTGAGGAATCTGGAGGCATACTCGGGAAATGCTACATTCTCAACCCATACCTTCGCCGTAGGAGAGCCGATCGAAAACAATCTGAGGCATGCAGCAAAGCAAAACTCATTTTTTAAGAACCCTAGATGCAAGAAAGGGAAGCAAAATACTGCCATGGTGAGTGATTTAGGAGCTCTCTCTGACGAGCTTGGGAGATCTCATCCGAATCTCTCATACATGAAGACTTTGTTTGATTTCTTGTGATTTTAGTACTATTAATTGTTGAAATTTCGTGTGTATGTCAAGGAAGCGAAATTTTAAAATTTTTATTTGACTCGATACACAAAGGACTTTATTTATATGACAATAGCAAGCAAGATAACGATTAAACATTTAATCAAGCATCCCATGTGCATAACAAAATCATCAAATAACTTTATTTGAGAAGGAGAAATATTATACCTAAAGAGATTGTCAAATCTCTTAGTAGAGAGAAATCGATTTCTCTCTAGGTCTCTTGGAAACCTTCGATTCTCGTCGCTGCCGTTTAGCGCGTTTTTTTCTCTTGGTTCACCTTGAACCTAAACAACAAACTCAACCAACACTTAGATAGATCGATGGTGAGTTTCAAGCTTAGATCCAACCACCTTAGATCTTCAATCAACGAACTATTTAATTTTTTGGTGGCTAAACTAATATGCAAAATATTTATAAAAATATGAAAATATGAAAATATGAAAATATATTTTCTCCCTTTCTTTTCTTTGCGCAAGAGATAAAATGTACAGAACCAAAACTCCACAAAGAAATTATAATACATAAAAAGATATGTCGGCCAATTAGTGGATGAGAGAGAAAATTCAATTTCCATATTTTTTTTTCCTTTTTTCTATTTTTCTTGCGCAAGAGACCATCTTCATATGGAAAGTGCATAAGAAAAATCAGAAAAATGAATGATGTCGGCCAAGAAAATTGAACAAGGAAAATTAAATTTCCTTATTTCTTAAAATTTTCACGCAGCACATCTTTTTATATTTTGCAACTTGTTTAATAAATTAATCCATGAAGTAATAATATGAAACATATTAAGACAATATATGATATCTATATTATTCTTATAATGCTATCTAACATTATACCAATAATATTCATATACTTTCATGAATTTATTTATGGTCTAAGCATGTCATTTTTTCATGACATAATATTTTAACATTTTATCACATGTATTATCATACATCATATAAAATGTAAACACTTGTTGTTTCTCTTCAGTTGGTGTGACCTTACAGAGGATCTACGTCATCTTGGCAATAATATAAAATATTTTATATTATAGACTATAAGAGGTTCTATCACTACATTATAGATCGTGTCATTTTTGCATTATATTCGTTTTCTTGGTCTCTTAAGTGAATTATAACTATAACTACATCAGTTATATTGCATGCTATATAATTCCACTTTACCAAGGGACCCAGTAATATCATAACTCAAATAACTGAGGGACAATGATAATCGACATATAAATTTCTCCCGCACAAGTCACACATAGTGAACTACTAATTCCCTCCATTAACAGATAGATAAGATCAGTAAAAAGATGGTGTTAATCAATAATTACATTGCATGTTTCTCATGTGAGAAATCTATACATCTCATATCTTGGATTCAAAGACACGATGGAAATATTAATAACACAAAACACAATCCATATAATATTCCATCCGGTCAGGTCATATTCAATATATATAAAGCATGCTCATTTTATATATACTCATGTCATTGAATGATAATCACTTATCAACATTTATAGAACTACAATGTACTTTCAATCGACATGACAATCTTACTCGGTAATTATTATTCATCTTTAATTACCACGATTGTGAACCTATTTAGAAATATATGTTTTCATCTTAAGAGTTCTATGGTTCAAGACCACGAGCATCTTCTTGAACACTTCTAAAGATATAACATATTAATCTCAAGAAACAAGAATGTATAATAACATTCAAAATCATGAACAATAAGCAATTATCATTAATAAAGATAACTTTCAAAACACACATCCTTCATTAATTAGCCGTTTTCGAAATTTATTTTTTTTTTCTTCCTTTTTTTTTTGTTTTGGGAGAAGGTTTTTTCGTGAAACAGGTTAGGATTTCAAAGTGATTTTCCAATCTATCCACTGTATAGCGCACATAAACGTTAAATCGTTTATATCGTTTAGTTAAACGAAACGATTAACGCATTTGATTTTTGTGACGTTTAATTAATGATTTGGTTAACAACAAATGAACCAAAGTCGTTTAGTTAAACAAAACGATAACGACAACAACTATTATCGTGATCGTTAACCACGTTTGACAGCCCTACTTGTATGAAGAAATTTTTGATGGAGGGACGGACATGCATCCTTAGCAGTTAAAAAAAAAAGAACTGCTCCAAGTAGTCCTTTCTTTTTTTTCAATATTTAAAAATTTTAAAATTCAAATGGAAAATCTAAATTATTGATCTTGTTAAATTTTATCGGCGATGCGTTTTCATAAAAGTGTTATAAAATTTGAAGTCGTTTCGAAACTTGATTAAGTGATCAAATTATGAACGAATTAGAATTTATCTAACCAGATTCGTTTATTTGTTGACCACTTGATCTAGTATCAAATCAATTTTAAATTTTATAAAACTTATATATGAAAATGCATCGCTGGTAAAATTTAACAAGATTAACATTTGGATTCTCCATTTGAATTTTAATTTTTTTAAATATTAAAAAGAAGAAGGGACTGTTTGGAGCAGGTTTTTTTTTTATTTACTGCTGAGGATGAACGTTGATGGAGGGACAGAGGGAAAGAGATGTTACAGACTTACGGTTACGGAGAATAAATTAATCAGATCTAGAGAATAAATCGAAATGAACGAACAACTTAAATTAATCTCGGAACAGACTAATGCGGCTACGGAATTTAATTAATACTAGATATAGATTATAAATTAATGCGCACAATGCGGTTTACATATGTGAGCTCATATATTAAATTTATTATTAACATTGGGATATAATGTAACGCCGACATGTGTGCGCCTATCTGTGAGTCGAAGCGAAATGTTGTGACAACAACAATTATCATCCTTTTTTTATTTCCTCAATAAGGTCGTCATCATAGAAGATTGAAAAGAGAAATAAAATCAATTTATTTATTGATAGTGCAAGAATATCTTTACCTATTATTAGTCCTATATGGATTCGTGTACGTCTGGTTGAAATTATTGATCAATTATGTACCCTCGACCTCAATTAATTATTTATCATCCTGACATCCACCCCGAAGATTGGATTAAAAACGTAATAAATCAAAATTTTATTTATAAACAAGTATATCGTTTAATTGTATTATACTCCAGTCATTCTAGAGTACATTCAAATTTTTAGGATGCGTTATTAGACTAAACAAAAAAGCTTGAGATATATAATATTTTTTTATCCAGTGATAATGTATTTAATTTCAACGATTATTTGAAGATGAAAAGCAAATTATCTACAATAACTATATAAATAAGTAACTGTTAAATTGGAAATGATCTGTCTTGAAAACAAATTTAGTATTACAAATAATTCTGATCATTTAAAAGTCAACGACTATATTATTACAAAATAAAAACCACAAAAAGATAGAATAGCCAACTAGCAAAATTCCATTGATAAAAAATATGTACAATAGGATAGATTTATTTCATGAATCTAAAAAAAAATTATTTCCCTTGAACACACACACACACAGACTTATTTCGTGGGGGGGCTTGGAGGTGCATCAAGACGATCTTGAGTCGTTCTAGTTTCCAAAATAAATAAATAAATAACTAAAGAAAAAAAAATAGCAGAAGAATGAGACACTCTTGACAAGGTCGAGCTTTCGAGAAGCTCGAGTCAGGGGCTCAAGGTCGCATTCATTGATATTTCTCTCCCCCATGGTGTTGTACCAGGATTCGAATGAGTCTTTTCCTCCTGGACTGTTCTAATTAAGTTAACAATATTCAACTAGTATATATGTGTTCAGCATGTAGCTATCATCTTCAGCCAGGATCAAACTCACTGACGATTGATGAACTAGCTAGAAGGAATTTAAAATTATGTACCCAAATTACCTTCGTAGATGATGATAGCACACTAATGTCTAATTGTTGAAATTTAAAACCACCGGTCACTTCTATTATTTTGGATTTTTCTTTGAATTCTTTCTTCTCTTAAATACGTGACTAATAATTTCTAAGGACAGCTTTGACTATAATATTCAGTTTCAGACTTTCAGTAGTTGAAAAGAGAAGAAAACTGACAACTTCTGTAGATGAGAAATTTAATCAATTTTCCTCCAGGAGATCTGGAATCCACTGGAGCTCTTTTATTTCCTCAAAACAATACAATTAATAGATTGATAAAAATTAATCCAATATTACAACTCAGTACGTAAGTTCAAACTTCAAAGGTCAACTTCATTGAAGATACTTAGCTTACTTTCCCTTTCTTATTTTCACACAACGGAGTCAAGTTTTCCATAAGCATGGCAGCTGTTCCTTCCCTAAGAATCATAGAAAGCACCCAAATCTCTCCACCGGCTGGATCGGTGCCAGAGACATCCATACCGTTAACCTTCTTTGACGTGTTATGGCTGAATTCTACCCCGGTAGAGCGCCTCTTTTTCTATCCTTACAAAGATTCCAGCACACACTTCACTTCCTCTATTCTTCCTGCCCTCAAGTTCTCTCTCTCCCTCGCCCTTCAATCCTTTTTCCCTTTTGCCGGTAACATCCGATTGACACCCGAAACAACTGACAAGTATGAAATCCACTACGTTGACGGTGATTCAATTTCATTTACGGCAGCAGAGTTGGGTGATAGTAATGAGCTATTCGGAGATGGCCCGAGGGAGGTTCCCAAGCTCAAACTTCTAGCGCCTACTTTTAGGAGCAAGAATGAATCGGATGGTTCACGGCCAGTTCTTGTGATCCAGGTAACTGTTTTCCCATACCAAGGTCTGGTAATTGGAATTACGGTGCACCACTCAGTATGCGACGGTAATGGCTCTGTGAATTTCATGCGCACATGGGCCACAATTTGTCACGCAAGCAATTCCATGACACAAGCGCCGGCAACCCCCATATTGGATCGGTCGATTGTACCTGACAATGATGGATCACTGTACACAGCTATGATAAATACTTTAGTCAGCCTCAACGATTTCGAGCAACTTCAGCCAGCTAATGAAGAGGTGCCTTATCTTGCCACATTACCCTGAAGCATGAGCATATCCGATTTCTCAAAGAAAAATATTTGTGCGAAGCAGAGAACAGAAACATGGTAGTGCGTTGCTCCACGACAGTTGTCGTATATGCGTTCATATGGGTCGGCTATCTTAAGGCAAAATCTATTAAGTTAGAGACTAAAGAGGCTCATTGCATCATTGCCGTCGACCATCGGCAGTGGTTTCAGCCACCAATTCCAGAGAACTATTTTGGAAATTGCATTGGAGCATGTTTTATTCAGGCTAATATGGAAGATCTTGCTGGCCCCAACGGCTTTTTTGAAGCATGTCAGGCTTACAGGCTATGAGTAAGGCCTTTGAAGAAGTGAAGAAAATTGGGATAAATGATGCAAAAGATTGGATGAAAACTGCCCTAGCGAGGTTTGTTCACAAGCCGTTAACAGCTGCTGGTTCATCGATGTTCCGGGTTTATGATGTCAATTTTGGTTGGGGGAAGCTGTCAAAGGTGGATATTATATCTGTCGCGTATTCCGGTGCTATGGCTGTGGCACAAAGCAGAGAAGAACGAGGCGGGGTGGAGATTGGATTGTCATTCATACAGAGTGAAATGGAGGTGTTCAAAAATTACTTTGATGTGAACCTCCAAAACGTGTCTCCATGAATAAACATATTTTGGGGTATTTTATTTTAGGTAAATTTTCTCTTAGTTGTGTAATTAAAAAAATTTCAGTTTTCATAGTTGAATGTACTGCTGTTAGTTTGTCTATGCAACTCGACGAGACGACGACTCGTGGTTGAACCTCGAAAAGTTTTGCTCTTGTAAAATAATGCAATAAATGTCACCATTGTGAGATCATTTTCTAGTTTTTTTTTTTTTTTGTTCTCCGGATGGAGTAGAAAATTAAGGCAATATATATTTCAGCAATGACGTCTGATTTCTCCATATCAACGGAGATCCAGTTATACTGATATTAGTATTAGTCTTTATGCAGCGGGTTAAAAAATATACAGGGGAGGTAATAATGAATCACATTTATCTAATTAGCTGATAACGCCACATCAGATAAGGTAAATACAGGGGCGAAGCCAGAAACTGGAGATAAAGAACACTCTGTTAGAATCCATTAAAAAATGTACCGGGTGGGAGCTAAGGTTGCAACTTCTGTATTTCGGTGAACACTTTATCTATTACTAGTTTTCTGGACTTTATTATTACAACCAAGTGTGTTGATTGGCTTAAGCTATTCAGTGGTTTTATTTTGTTACAAGGAGGAACAGGAATGTTTTCTAATAGACCAACTTACCAAGTTTCAGCTAAGCTATTTCAAGTAAATATAATATAGTAAGCATTTCTTTATATATTATGATATAAAATATGTTCTTTCACAAAGAAAGAATTTATGCACTGTCAGCAAAACAAAGAAGAGAGGAACCTATTTAATAAATGAAGACTTCCGTTTTACAGAAGTTCTGGTGAGATTGAACACAAAATGAGCTTAATGCATTCAATTTATCTTTTTTTTTTTAAAAAAAAAGAAATAAGTAGGAGAGCGCTCTACTATTCCAAAAAAGCATCTAGAAACAATACCTAATAATCGGGGTGATAAGGATCATCCCCGATATTCATCATCCCCATCATCCCCACGCGTTTTCTCTATTTTTGGCTCTACGCGTTTTCTATTTCTGAAAATTGCTATGTTTCCCTCCCTGCCGTGTACGCTCGTCCTCCCTCCCAGCCCTCCCACGTACGCTCCCCCTGCAGCGTACGCTCGCCCCCATCCCACCCTCCCGCGTACGCTCTCCAACCCCCACCCTTCCGCGTACGCCCCCCTCCCCCTCCCCCCCCACCCTCTGGTAATATCATACTCTCACACACACAATATATATTGATTATAAATGTTGAGGTTAACATATTTAACTGTTGAAGTTAATATATATGCCAACTTCAACAATTTAAATATACTCACTTCAAACATTACCTTCAACATTTAAATATGCCAAGTTCAACAATTATATATATTAACTTCAACAGTTACATATATAACATATTAACTTTAACAATTATATATATAACTTCAACAGTACATATATTAACTTCAACAATTACGATATTGCCTTCAACATTTAAATATATTAACTTCAACAGTTATGAAGTGTGTAGGAGGAAGAGGAGAAAGGTGGGGGGACGATGTACATGGGAGGGAGGAGGGGGAGGGGGGACGGCGTATGTAGGAGGGAGGAGGGGGGAGGGGGGACAGCGTACATGGGAGGGAGGAGGGAGCAGGGACGGGAGATAGTGTACGGAGGAGGGGAAGAGGAGAGAGTGTATGCGTGAGGAAGGAGTTAGTTACGTACGCGTGAGGATGATGGGGATGATAGAATCTGAAGGATGGTCCTAAACAATTCCGTCTAATAATATAATATTCCAACAACAAACAACTCAATGCAGTTGAACACAGTCACTGTCTAGCGCTTTTTTTTTAAAAAATAAACAACTCAATTCAAGTTACGATGTTGTTCCTATAAAAGGAAAATCGTATCAACCGGGAGTTGCTTTGGGTAGCGGATTTTTTAATTGGAGCAACCTATATTTTTGCTAAATGACCAAAATGTTCTTTGTGAATTTGGTATTGTTTTAGTTTAAAAAAAATCGCTGATACATCTTGGACTACACTATTTTCTCCGTGAGAACAACAACTATGAGACAACTTCCAATTAAATGTTGATGTCACATGTTGAAATTGAAATGGATCAAAAATAACCACAAGTACCGATTGAAATGAGATACCAAAAATTATAAAATGCCCTTTGTTTGGCCACTGGTACCACAAAGCCATCAACATAGTTACGTAGCAATTTCAACCAAATCACAAAGAGTTAGAGAGATGGACACCTTAGACTTTTTTTTGCTAGAATAAGAGGAAAAGAGAGCACAGCCCGTGTTGGATAGTTTTGTTGTGCTCACAGAGAGGATAGTGTAGTCGGAGAAATATCAGCGATTTTTTCAAAATAAAATAGTACCGAATTCACGAAGGACACTTTGGTCATTTAGCAAAAATATAGATTGCTCCAAGTAAAAAATTCGCTGCCCAAAGCACCTCCCAAAGACGGTGTCGTGCTCAAAGGACAGTAATATTTGTAACCCAATTCTTACATTAAAATATTCGTCAGCAATGTGTTATATTTTAGATATATAAATACAAATTAAATATTACAACACAAAATAATGAGATCTTTGTGAATTTACACTTAATCTAAATTCACAAATCTCGTTTGGATGGTACGGAAATAAGAAAGGAATAAGAATTTTTGGAAGAAAATATTGGAAAGAGTGGAAAGAAACTTCCTAGGGGCTCCGTTTGGATTATATTTAGGAAGAAGGGAAGAAGGAAATAAATTTATTATAAGCAATCCAAACTCTTCACAAAGTTACACACTTCCCAATACTTCTTCCCACACCTTATCCAAACAGAGCTAGAAGAAATGTTGTTTGGACAGTGAGTTAGGAATAAGAAAATTAATATTAATTTAAATAAATTATTAAACTTTTTTATTTTAATATTAAATAAAGTACTAATTAAAAACACACATAATTTCATTTAGCTATTAGTATTTAGCTAATTTTGTTGAAATTATGTATATATAATTGTTAGAAGAAACTATTTCTAGGAAGAAGTTATTCTTTTCGGCTCCGTTTGGATAAGGTGTGGGAAGAAGGGAAGAAGTAGGAAGAAATATTGGGAAGTGTGTAACTTTGTAAAGAGTTTGGATTGTTTATAATAAATTTATTCCTTATTCTCTTCTTCCCTTCTTTCCAAATGGAATCCAAACGGAGCCTTCTTTATTCCTAACTTGTTTGGATGCCTAGGAAGAAGCTATTCTTCCTTATTCCTAAGCAATCCAAACGAGGCATAAAGAGAATTATTGGGTCTAGTATCCAGTAAAGTAACGTTAATCCCTACTACTTATAAAAACACCTTTAAAAAGGTCGGAACAATTTCACTAGAGGAGATGAAAATAATTGTTATATCAATTATAGACCATTGATTTGTTTGATTTGATCTAATATATGGTTAAGGTGTTGATTTTAGATAAAAAGATAAGATCATTTGACAGAAAAGAGTCAAGGGAGTGTTTAAACAATTTAGATATCCATCCACCTGTATTTGCAACTAGATTTTTTTTTTTTTTTTTGCCTATAACATTATTTTGTTTTTATATTTATCAACGTATTGAACACATCTTTTGCATGTAATTTATAACAAATATAAGCAACTGTTATATCATGTGGGGGTTAACTTTAGTAGTAACAAATGTACAGAATAGGTTATAATGGGGTTAGTTACTAAACGGATTTGCTTTCTCAGAAATTTTCTAGTGGATTTATATGTCATGACTGTCGGATACATTGTATCTTTCTTAATTATTATAAACTTGATTTCAAGTCATGTAAAGTGATCTTTATATTATCAATCCCTCATTATTTTTTTCTTTTTCAAAATGAAAAGGATGGCGCTACCACTTTTTTTTTAAAAAAATAATAATAAATTGTCCTTTTTCTTTCTTCCTTTAAAGCATTATCATCACATGAATTTTAGTCATGTATTCAAGAACAAAAGTACAAAACAGAGTTTCCGGTGTTCAATCTCAAAAATAGTAGTGTGTTTCTTTGAAGTATTACGTATAGAACAATCTTTTTGAATCTTATCATTTAACAAAGGGTTTATTATTCTGAATGAAGATGATAATTATTTTTTTTATGATTCATAAATGTTCCTTTTTGTGAATAGATCGGTTCAATTTGATTTATGGGGTCAGATGTATATCGGGTCCAGATCCGTTCGATTTTAATTGTTGGGTCAGATGTAGAAACAATTGACAGTAGCAGTTAACGGCCTAATCTCTATTATTGTGCTCCCACATGGAGGTAGAGGCAACTGCTAAATTGTCTAACCACAACAACAAAAAAAAACTGCTAATTATTGTCTCATCAAAATAGTCCTCTTTTTTTTTTTTTTTGGCGTAACTGTCATACTAAAAAGTCCAGAGTGTTACAGGCTAACAGCTCAGACTAAAATAGTAGAAAACACTTATTTTCTTGGTATTTTCTTTTATTTTATAAAAATAAGACTAGAATTATTAATGGGTTATACTTCATATTTTTGTTTAATTTTAGGATGAATTTTTATGGCGTATTTGGAGTTGCAATCAAAATACAAATGATGGGTGATAAGTGATAATGACAGTATTGAGCAGAACAAAGGACACTTTTGAGCCAATAATTTATGCAAAACATATCATGCTATTTTGAGAGCTCATTGCTATCTAAAAAAAATAGCATCAAATATCATTGCTATATGTATTTCTGAATTCATTAAAAATGAGTACATACCCTATTTTCATACAGGTAGAGGTAGAAAAATGAGTGCAAGAGCAACCGGTAGAGTCAGAATCTCATCCTAAGTATTGATAATATGGTTAGAGAATTGACCACTCGAAGTTCAAACTTCAGGAGAGCAGGATAGAAACTACAAGCAATTAGCACAGCAACTTCTCTTATCATGAATGTGTAAAATTATTTCGCAATACAAATAATTTCTATCATTCCAACTCCCGAAATTATTTTATTTAAGAATTTATACTAAAAAAATTTTAATACAAAGAATTATTATTTTTTTAATAAGAAGAAAATTCGTACGCGTATCATAAAAGGGTACAATATCTCTTCTTCGTACCCGTTTATAAAACGCGTAGGAGGGCTTCAAACGCGTTTTATAAACGGGTACGAAGGGAGAATAAATTCATCGCTTCAGTTACGCCTTTTGAGGCACTCAGACCTTTGTACCCGTTTATGAAACGCGTTCAAATCCTTCGTACGCGTTTTATAAACGGGTACGAAGTTCGTCTCTTTTCAAAATCGAGTTATAGCCGTTTTTTTCGTTCGCACTCATCGCCATTAGACAGACAAAAGAGAAAGAGAGAAAGAGAGAAGGAAAGAAAGAGAGAAATAAAGAGAAAGATAGAAAGAGAAGAGGAAGGCAGCGAGAAAAGAGGGAACCCAGGGCAAGAAGAAGATGAAGGCAGCGAGAGAAAAAGAAGAGGAGCCGATTGCGGGAGCGGACGAATTACGGCAGCGAAGAACTTGCGACAGCGAAGTTTTTTCCAAAACTATTTTGTATTTTTTACGATTTATGTTAATTAGTGGAAATGAAGTAATGAATTGAAATAGTGATAATTGTTGATAATTAGTGGTTTAGGGTTTAGGGATTAGTGATAATTATTGATAAATAGTGATAATAATTTGTGGAAATGGATGATTGATGATAATTAGTGGAAATGGATGTAAATTGAAATATTTCGGTGAAAATTGTGCATATGGATGTAAATTGAAATTAGTGGTTTAGGGTTTAGGGTTGAAATTGTGCATATGGATGTAAATTTTATGTTGGATTTATTCTGAAAATGATGTATATTAAATTATTTATGGATATCGATGTAAATTTTAGTTTGTAATTATTGTGAAAATTATGTATAAATTTATTGAAAAATTTAGTAAATTGTTGAAATTATGGTGCAAATTGTGCATGAGAAATTTTTAAAATATTATGATAAAACTATTCTATTATTGATCAGTAATTATTGTAAAAATATCAATTACATAGAAAAATAATTTTTATTTTGTTCGTTTTTATTAGTGCAAAAAATATTAAATTCATTGTTGTTTTAAAATTTGTTTATTACAATTTGTATGAAAATTAATTGAGGTAGTGAAATTGAGTATGACTATTAGTGACGATTGAAATTAGTCAATGTTGTTTAATTAGTTAAAAAATTATGCAATTTATTGTTGTTTAAAATGTTCTTATATTTTTTGAATCAGATGAGTTCAACAGAAGACGAGGCTGGTCCTTCTGGTGCTTCACCACCTCCCACCGAAGCACCCCCCTACCCAGCCTCGCCAAAAAAGACGTAGACGTCGCGCAGCCCGTCCGAACGCGCTCAATGTCTATCCACCAGTGCAAGCAGCCAACGCAGAAAACCAACAAATTTTGTTTGTTACGGATAACGATCATATCGTTAGTTTGTCTTTTGAGGAGGTAATAGACTGTTGTATGTTAATTTAGATTTTTTATTTTAATAATTTAGATTTTACTGATAATATTTTTGTGTTAATGCTTCTTATAAAATTTATTTAAAAATTAATTCAAATAATTTATTTAATTGAAAAGTTTAATAAAACGTTTTATGTTTTGTGTTAATGCCGGTTGATATTTTTTTTCGTGTTCCCGCCATCGTCGCTCCAGGTACTCCTTCTATTCTCTTTCCGACCAATCATTAATGTGCCATTGGTAGTGTATTTTTAACCCGAGCACGTGGCCCTCTTCAGTCGTGTCTTCATGGATGTTGTATTTCAAAGTGCGATAACATGAGCGGCACATTGCCTCATATTCTCTGTTTTCTGGTTGATTTCGATTGGCAGGGTAATGGTAGAAAGTTGGTCAATACTTAATGCAGGTTGCTGTTCGATAGTTTGGAACATCATTATTTGAGTTAGAGCTATTTCTTTTCTCCATTATACTGATGTTTTTAACAAGAAGGAGGTAGTGGGTGTTGTGCATTCTAATTCAACAATGCCTGATTTTATAAATAATTTCACAACTTCAAAGATGACATTGTAAAATTAAATCTTGTCATACCTTTTGCAGTCTTTATCAGAGCATTCTTGTACTTTTTTCCTAAAAATTAAATAACAAACGGTATAACTCGGTTCAGGAACTCTTCGTACCCGTTTATAAAACGCGTAAGAGGGCTTCGAACGCGTTTTATAAACGGGTAAGAAGCTCTGACCAGCCTCAAAATGAGTGAGGGAATGTGTACAGTATCTCTCCTTCGTACCTGTTTATAAAAAGCATTCGAAGCGCGTTTTATAAACGTGTACGAAGGAGAGATACTGTACCCTTTTATGAAACGCGTAAGAACTTTTTTTTTTATTAAAAAAATAAATAATTCTTTCTATTAAAATTTTTTGTGTCTAAATTCTTATATAAAATAATTTCTATTCCAACTCACAAGAGATACCATCATACCCAATTTGTTACACCAATGACAGGTATGGTGCCAAATTTTGGCATATTGATCTCAAGAACCTGACCATACTGGCAATACTAAGTACTCGTATGTATTGAGTGGTATATATTTTACACAACTTGACTTACCTAAAATAGAGCAACTTGGGTAATGGAAGTGCCATTCCAATAGAACACAATAGCCTTACAAGAGTGCTAGAAGCAGAGGCGATTTCTCTAACAAATCAAAGAAAATCAAAGAAAATAGAGTTGTAAAGAGGTTACCAATAGAAGAGAAAAAAAGGAGAACTAGGGTTTGCTCCTGTGATTTGCTTCGATCGTCAGAGAAGAGGTGGAGGAGGAAGATCGGCAGAGAAGATTTGCTTCGATCGGCTTCCACGACGTCTAGCCGTGGATCGCCTCCTTCTCCTTTCTCTCTCTTTCTCTTTCAAACTCACGCGAGAGAAGTTTTTTTTTATGAGGAACTCACCTTTAATTTAGATCCGGTTCCAAATGAAATCTGATAAGGTACGTAACGAGTGGGAGTGTTAGGGGTGTAAAAAAACCGTGAACTCGCTCAATCCGTTCAACCCACCCGACCCGAACCGTTTTTTACCGGGTTAGCATAATGTTGGGTCGGGTACGTATTCTAATTTTGACAAACCCATTACATTGGGTTGGGTTACGATTTTTGCACTAGTAACCCGTGTATATTTCAACCCACCCGTTTATCACTAGTTAATCCTCTCCACCACACATTTCCATATGTCCTTATTCAAAGATATCTTCTCTCACGAAGTTTCGATCTCCTCCATAACCATGTACGCCATCTATGCCTCTCACAAGGTCTCGAAAATTGAAAGATACTTCGAATATGTCTCTAATTTGTCTCGAACTAAATTGTAATAGCCAAAAAATAATTTTTGTGTGTACTTTTATTTGATTGGAATTTTAATCCGTTAAACCCGTATAACCCGCTTAATCCGTGAAAATCCGTAGAAAAAAAATTGATGGGTTAGATTACGGGTGGGTTAACTAAATTTATTTTCTAATCCGGCATTGTCGGATTGGACTCAAATTTTACTAAAATATTATCAATCCATCCGTTGTACATTCCTAAAGAATGTAGAGAAAATATATTAAAAGCCGTCGGATCTTGTCGCGCAACAGGATTGAACATATCATGCATATATGACTATATGAGGATAATATTGTTCATCTTTTTCCTTTTGTAAAGTGGACACGCAAACCAACGGATAAGATTCCTTGCAGAACTTTTTCTCAAGCAGAAAATTTGTAGATGCTCTCTGTGAATGAAAAAAATATTCTTTTATAAAATCTGTAATCCTCTGTTAACACAATATTTGTGATTTTTATTTGTATAATATGTCTCAATTTAAGATTTTCTTTTCATATGAAAAAGAAAAGTGAACAACCATGGTAAATTTGTGCTATTTTTAGTTCTCGTCTTCAAATTTGTAGAACATGATAAATTCAGAGATACACAAATAAAATATATAAAAAATTGGACAACAAAATTTATCTGATTGATGCTTTAAAAAAAACATAAATAATTTTGATCATGAAATTATCATTGAACGCGACCCCAACTTTATGACCTGACATTTTCACATAATCACATGTTTTTCTTTTAACGGATACACAAGCTCAACCACAACGTCACGCCACTGTAATTTTTTTATAAATCTAAAATATTTAATTTTTTCACTTCATAGTAAGAATAGGCAAGTTATAATTTTTTTCTTATATAAATCTAGAAGATATATCTTCTACTTTCACCAGAACAGAATCACTTGGCACTTGTCAGTTGTCAGTATCCCAATGTAGCTATCGTCTATTGAATATTGATTAGAGACAGGAAGATTAAATGCAATTATTATTAACAATAATGGGGAGATGAAAAGTAGAATAGTCAAGTACATTATTTACAGGTTGTAGTGGTGGACTGGTGGACTGGGGACTCGCATCCTCAGCGGTCAAAAAAAAGGACTGCTCCAAGTAGTCCTTTGTATTTTCTTTAATTTTTAAAAATTGTAAAATTCAAATAGAAAATTCAAATCGTTGATCTTGTTAAGTTTTATCGGCGATGCGTTTCTATATAAGTTTTATAAAATTTAAAGTTAATTTGATATTAGATCAAGTGGTCAACAAATGAACGAACCTGGTTTAATTAATTCTAATCCGTTCATAATTTGGTCACTTAATGAAGTATCAAATAAACTTCAAATTTTATAAAACTTATATGAAAATACATCGCCGATAAAACTTAACAAGATCAACGGTTTGGATTCTCCATTTGAGTTTTATAATTTTAAAAAATTAAAAAAAAATGAAAAGGACTGCTTGGAGCAGTCCTTTTTCGGACTGCTGAGGATGCGGTTCCGGTGGGGACTCGCATCCTCAGCAGTCAAAAAAAGGACTGCTCCAAGCAGTCCTTTGTATTTTCTTTAATTTTTAAAAATTATAAAATTCAAATAGAAAATTCAAACCATTGATCTTGTTAAGTTTTATCGGCGATGCGTTTCTATATAAGTTTTATAAAATTTGAAGTTAATTTGATACTAGATCAAGTGGTCAACAAATGAACGAACCTGGTTTAATTAATTCTAATCCGTTCATAATTTGGTCACTTAATGAAGTATCAAATAAACTTCAAATTTTATAAAACTTATATGAAACTACATCGCCGATAAAACTTAACAAGATCAACAGTTTGGATTCTCCATTTGAATTTTATAATTTTTAAAAATTTAAAAAAATGAAAAAAACTGCTTGGAGCAGTCCTTTTTCGGACTGAGGATGCGGTTCCGGTGGGGACTGGTGGGATGCATAAATGCATTGGGCTCCTTGCCTCATCACAAAGATAAATGTCTGGTTAATTAAGTTAGCTTGCTCCCTCTCATTCACAAATTAAAAGAAAGCAACTAAAAACTGTAAGAAAAGAAAGGATGGCATCTTCCCTTCCAAAAATCATAGAAACCTCTCATGTGTCACCACCGGCTGGATCAGTTCCAGAGACATCCATACCGTTAACATTCTTCGACGTGTTTTGGCTGACCTTTACGTCAATCGAGCGCCTTTTTTTCTATCCTTTCCCCCATTCCACCTCACATTTCACCTCCTCTTGCCTTCCTTCGCTCAAATCCTCTCTTTCCCTCACTCTCCAATCCTTTTTCCCTTTAGCCGGCAACATCCGACTGGCACCCGAAACAACTGATAAGTATGAGATTCACTATGCAGACGGCAATTTTGTCGTGCTTACAGTGGCTGAATCTGATCAGTATGAGGAGGTTTTTGGAGACCATCCAAGACGGTTATCGAAACTCAAGGCGTTGGTGCCTCATTTGAGCACGAATGAATCAGATGGGTTACTTCCACTTTTTGCAATCCAGGTGACCGTGTTTCCGTCGCAAGGGCTGGTGATTGGAACTACGTTGCATCACTCAACATGCGATGGTATTGGCTCTGTAAACTTTATGTGTACATGGGCCGAAATTTGTAGCACAAGCAATTCTATGGCGTCACTGGCACCAAATCCAGTCAAAATTGAGATTGATCGGTCAATTATTCCTGACCCAGACAGTTCAATATATAGAGCTATGTTGAATGATCTATCAGGTACAAGGAACCTAAATATTAGTGGTACGCAATCTGATCAAGAAATGCTTCTTGCCACCTTCAAATTAAAGGCCGACCACATACGCTTGCTGAAAGAAGTACTGCTGCATGAAGCAGCAAAGAGAAATATGACCGTGCGGTGTTCTACTGCAGTTGTCACTTACGCCTTTGTATGGGTCGGGTCTGTAAAAACCAAATTAAATATGTCAGAGATTGAAGATGCCTATTGCATCTTTGCAGTCGACCATCGCCAATTGTTTAAACCGCCCATATCAGAGAACTACCTCGGAAATTGCATTGGACCATGCGTCGTACAGGCCAAAGTTAATGATCTTGTTGGCCCCGATGGGTTTTTTGAAGCATGTCAGGCCATAGGCAAGGCCTTCGATGAAGTGAAGAGAGTCGGGATACAAGATGCAAAAGATTGGGTGAAGATTTCATTGGAGACAGGAAGTAAGAAGCCATTTGCAACTTCTGGCTCGATCAGGTTTAAGGTTTACGATGTCGATTTCGGGTGGGGAAAGCCGGCTAAGGTGGACATTGTATCTATTTCAAACTCAGGTGCTATGGCTGTGGCACCAAGCCAAGAAGAACAAGGTGGGATCGAGATTGGATTGTGCATCACACAACGCGAAACAGATGTGTTTACAAATTACATTGAAGAGGGCCTTCAATATGCTCCGTTTGGATAGGTGTGGAAAGAAGGAAAGAAGGAAGTGGGAAGAAGTATTGGGAATTGTGTAATTTTGTAAAGAGTTTAAATTATTTATAATTTATTTTTTCTCTTTTTTTTTCTTTCTACCTTCTTCTCAACGCATCCAAACTGAAGCTATATGTCTACATTGCGTAACTGATTTAGTTCAGTGCTTTTTAGATGAAATTCATATAATTTGTAGAATAAATGAGCTACTATTGGAATTAATTGGGAAGGGATCGGCATTTACATGTGAATTACATTGACAAGTCCTATGGACAACTTTTCTTTTTCAGGAAAATAAAATTTTGTATTATATTGTATATATATATATATTTTTATTGATTGCCTTTAGGCGTTAAACAAAGGTTTCATACAGCTTGATTACAACTGAGACAATCTCTGAAGGAGCCAAACTAACCAAAATTGATAGCAACAAAGATCACAAGGACGCCAAACTAACCTAAAGTAACACCAAAAGAAAAGGAAAATTACTATCCATCATTCAGGTAATTGTCATATATACAGCGCCATCCAACAACCGCACAATAAATATCTACGAAAATGGCCTCCGGCATTTCATAAATTAGAAAAAATACGAAAAAAGTCGGTGACTCGGTACAAAAGTTGTCTGCTTTTTTTCGTGAATTTTGGCACCACCTCTGTTTTTTGTGCGTACCCAAATCGACCCCGCAAAAGCAATTGCCTACGAATCAAACTCATAACTATTTATTGTCGAGAATTACTCTTTGGTTGAAACTGAGAATCGATAATTCGTGATGGGATGATTTCGAAATATACAATTTGAACCACTATTCAAACGAGTCTTTTTTCACAAATTTCAATAAAAAAAGAAGAAGAAGGAATTCAATAAGAAATGAAGTTGCATAATCGCAAATTTCATGATCTCAAATTTCAACTGAACTCGATGAATAGATGAAAGCTCCGATATTTATCATTCCTTATTAATATGTTTCTAGAGCAACAGAAATAACCCATGCGATTACCAGCTCAATTTTTTTTTATTCTTTTTAATAAATTTTTTAATACTTTATTAGAATATTAAGTTCTTTATAGTTAAGATAAACAACACCAGACCGGTAACTTATGAGTTATGAGTACAGATTATTCATCAATTAGTTCAGTAAACATTGCTTAGTGGGCTGGACCGTCCCCGTATATTTTATTTTTATTTATTTATTTTTTTTAAATCAGGACCCGTGTACCATTGTGGGACTCCGATATCAAACCATAATTCTCGACCAACTAAACATGTCACTATGGATAGGAAAATAGACAAGGAAACAAATCTTCACCACAAATCTGTGTACAAACGTGGCTTAGTAAGCAAACATTAGAATTGCATTATGTTAGAGTAAGCTTCCCTTTATAACCACCACGTAGAATTTCAGGACCAGGCAAAACATAAATGATTAACCAAAAGTCTCACAATCCACTTTCATTGTTCAAAAATGGCAACAGCTTATGACCGAACAAGGGAGCTGAAAGCCTTTGATGAAACCAAATCTGGGGTGAAAGGTTTAGCTGATACTGGAGTAACAAAAATTCCTCAGTTTTTCATACAGCCGCCTGAACAAGACGACCTGACATTGTTACCAATTGAAATTCCAGTGATTGATCTCACTGGAGTGGAGACTGATGCTGCTGTAAGAGGAGAAGTGGTGAAGAAGTTTAAGAGTGCCTCAGAAACTTTTGGGTTCTTTCAGGTTAAAAAAGTATTCATTGATTTATAAAAAGGAAACAAAAATCAGTGTAGATGAGAAACTAGGATTTTGATGATATATATCTTGTTATCAATTTTAGCATGCATGCTATTGCTTAATTTTGAATCTGGGTTTTTGTCACTGGCTCCCATTAATCGATTCACTGATACAAGTTAATTACAACATATTAAAGAACTAAACAACAAAGGTTACCAAACCAGTAATTATTTAAAGATAAAATTGACTTTAACAGTCCAATTGGATCAGAGGCCTGAGCCGCTCAAATGCAATATTTCTATTCAGGTTTTAAACCATGGAATTTCAACGGAGGTGCTTGATGAAATGCTTGAAGGGGTTAGGCAGTTCAATGAGGCTGATATGGAGCTTAAGAAGAACTATTACACCCGGGATGTAAGCAAAAAGGTGGTGTTTAATAGCAATTTTGACTTGTATCAAGCACTAGCTGCCAACTGGCGTGATACCATGTTCATCACCATGGCTCCAGAATCACCCATGCCAGATGAGTTGCCAGCCGAGTGCAGGTAAATTTGAAAATGTAAAACACATTGTCTTTTCACCTTGGGCTTTACTACAAGAATGCTTTAACTAAGGTTCTAATGAATCCCACAAAGGTAGCCCTTGTCTGTAAAACACTGTGCAAGAGTGATGAACTTTGAGAAATGCAAACTTTCTGATTGTTAGGTTTTGTCTATCCCTTTTTTCATTTTCCTTTTTTAGAAACATTTGCCAGTTAATTAATAGAATGCCAATTCCATAAGTTGTACAAATATTGTTGATCCCGAAACATAATGCCAATTCCCCAAATTATTCCTCCTAAAACGTAAAAAATTTGATTTCATAATTAAGTTTCTTGCTGCAGAGACATAACTTTCAAATACGTCCATTACATCAAGCAACTTGGCATCACACTATTTGAGTTACTATCAGAGGCAATAGGCCTAAAAAGAAGTTTTCTAACAGATATAGAATGCAACAAAGGTCTCAGTGTACTCAGCCATTACTACCCGCCTTGTCCAGAGCCCCACCTGACAGTTGGTACAAGTAAGCATGCCGACTCTGACTTCCTCACGGTGCTTCTACAGGATAGCATTGGTGGATTACAAGTCCTGTATGAAAATCGTTGGATTGATGTGCTGCCTTTGCATGGAGCCTTAGTTATTAATATCGGCGACCTGTTGCAGGTAAACCCTTTTCTTTTCCAATATTAATTTGATATATTGCTTTGTGAATTCTAGTGACAATGTGGATCCAGGTTTGTTCAATTTGATTAAGGATTACTCATGACATATATTTCTGCTTCTTGATATAAGTGATTTTCTAAAAATACCAAAATAACTGTCTGACTGGAAAAAGCTATCATGAATTCAAACTCATATCCTGTAAACTGTCATAGACTTTGCACTGTCATAGACTTCAATGGACAAAATTGCATGAAGCAATGACAGAATAAGAAAGAGAACAAACCAAGAAAAATACACAAACTCAACAAACATTTGTATTGTATAAGAACAAGAAGTACATAAAAATCTGGCCATGGTTCAAATAATTTTTACTGTCAAACCACTGGCTTGATGAACAGTTAATGCTAATCAATGCCCCCTCCTCACATCTCCCCCTTTTTTTTCCCCCTAATTGCAGTTAATATCAAATGAGAAATTGATAAGTGTTCAGCATAGAGTGCTTGCTAACAGCACTGGACCAAGAGTCTCTGTCGCATGCTTCTTTAGCACTCACTTAAACCCAACATGTAATAGGCTGTACGGCCCTATAAAGGAGTTAATAACAGAGGATAATCCACCCCGGTACAAAGAAACGACAGTCAGAGATTTCATTTTGCATTTCAACGGTAAAGGCCTCGACGGTCGCTCTGCATTGGATTACTTCAGAGTGTGAATTCAAAATTTTTTATTTTTTTTTGGGTGTAATTCTGTATAAAAAATGTAGCAGATAAAACGGTGCGAGAAGCCAATCTTTTGGATAAGATTACTATTTCCTAGTAATTCCTTCATGTATTATTATTGAAGATGCGTGTATATGGGTCGTAATGACAGATGTAAAAAATGACTACGGTCTTTATATAATTTCTGGCTGGTCCATTATTTTTAGGTGGTATATATGTATCTGTATCAATGTTTTGCTTAACGGAAGTTAAATTCTTGCATGGAGCCTAAAGGAAAACCCAATTATACATCAAATCCTCTAACAATGGCCATAAAATATGACCCAACTCTTGTCACTTATTTGTGTATTTTAATCATTTCCGTAATATCGAAATTTTCTTGCAAGTCAGCTCACGTCTCTAGTCATAATTCTTATTCCACTTTCCGTATAAATCCCACGGTAGGATGATATATCAAAACAAAATTCATTAAGAATAACACTACACTAGAATAATTTAACTATATATACCACGAATAAATTAGTAATTTCTCTCATATTTGTTTCCATAGAAAATTTTTTTAATAAATTGACAAACTTAAGTTGTCCATATCTCCCACCTGTGGCTAAAGAGATGTGTGTCCTATCTTTCACACAATAATATGCTTCGATCAAATTTTGAAACCGCTGTTAATAATTTCGAATAAATATCTAATTTGATTTTATTTTTTCAAATTATAGATGCATTTCAAATACAATAATCAAATCAAATCACTGTGTCATGCATCTCGACATCTAAAGAAAATCATCTGCCCCTTTTTCCTTTCTATCTATTTTCATTATAAACAAACTTTCCCCAATCTTACCAGATAGTTTGCATTCGCTAAATAAACAAATTAGCGATATTTTCATTCGCTAAATTAGCATGTCATTTATTTGTTGATTAATTATTAGAATGCCAATTACAAATCCATTTGCCGGTTATTTTGCCTATAACGTTCTCCCATGTGCTTATTAGATAGTTTTGTAATAAACTGTTTGACCTCTTCATGGCTGATAGGATGAAATCATTAGCTCATTAAGTACATTACCTTCGGTCTTCTCTGGCTAGATAAGGCTCAAAGATTTCGAACTTGTCACTTTCCCATCTATCAATTGAGTGTTTTGATTGATCCACTTCAGATTAGAAAATATTTGAAAAGCTTTCACCATGACATTAGAACCAAATAATTTTTCAAGTCTTTGATTTCTCTTATATCTTATTTAAGATTCATACATATATTATTATAATATTATCACTAAAGATTGTGCGTCCATCAAATTTTTTGCTAGCAGCGCCCCCCACCCCCCACCTCTCAGTGCTATGTAGAACAAATATATAAAATAAGATATGCATGATGGATCATATAAAACTTCTCTAGCTAACCCTCGGCAAATTAGGGAGTGTATTTCATTATGTCGTTTATTGCATGATATATTGATAGACCAGCTTTGTAGAATTATAGTGTTCTGATTCCAAATTGGGACTCAGATTCATTGCTGATTCCAAAAGTGGATGATTCGTTTCAAATCTTATTAAAAATGGATCTAACCAAAGAATTGTTATGCGTAACCATTTTTATTACTTGAAGATTACCTTTAATCCGAGTCATTTGATTTGAAATAAACAACTTGAATATGCTTCGAGGCCGCAAAATGTTTTGCCCCTCGTTTTTTTTCCCCCCTTTTTAAGATAGGCGAATTGTTTGCTCTTCGTTGCTTGATTTCAATCAATCTGTTTGAATGAGAATCAATGAAACTAATTATAAAAAATCATAGATACTCCATATTATATGTCGGTTCAGCTACTACAAAATCAATCAATTAACAGCTGATTAAAAATTGAAACGAAGATAGATATTAAGTATCTCACTTTCTGTTAGCACTTAACACTAAAGTTTAATGCACTGTGGTTTCCCAACTTGATCCAAAATTAATAGATAATTGTCATAGAATATTGCGATGACATTTAGAGTATACGTCCGTTCCTCATGTTGACCAACACTTTGAAAACCACTTAGAAAATGCTAATTATTTCAGGAAAACTTTAATTAATAATTCCGCAACATCTGGCAAGGCACATTAATAACGACAATTCGACAACCGAAGTTTAGAACCAAAGTTTTGATTGCAGTTATGTGCTCCGAATGATTAATGAAGATTGTTAGGGCTGCATAATGTTCAAAACGGTAACGAAATTGGGATATTTCATTAACCATTTCGTTTTGGACACGAAATTGATTATCATTTTCGTTAACCATTTTGTTTTGGACAGAATGATCAAAATCACAAAAATACACATGGACAAAACCGTTTCAAGCTTTCGTTAACTGTGTTTGGGGGCCTTTGTTTGTGTAGTAAGGAGTTACATAAGTTAAGGATGCATAAGTGTTTATGTAGTGTTATGTAATGTATGTTAGGTTGTGTAGTAAGGATGAGTAACTTAATGCATGCATATATTCATGCCAAAAGACTAAAATGCCCTTCAATTTGTATTAGTATTTTGTATTAATAATATGTTGTGAACTAATTATTATTATGTATTAATAATAATTAAATACTAATTATTATTGATTATTAATTATTATTATAAGTTAATTATTGATGATAATAATAAATTATTATTATTATTATGAAATATTAATAATTACTTTTAATTAAATATTATAAATATTATTAATTATTTAAAAATTATTATAGATTAATTATTTGTAATTAATAATAATAATTATTAAATTGTTATTATTAATAATTAATATTACTTTGTTAAATATTATTATTATTTAATTATTAATTATAATAATTAATCTTTATTATTAATTATGATTTTTTAATAATTATTGTTTACTTATTAAATATTTTTATTTATTAATTCTTATTAATTATTTGTTAATTATTAAATATTATTATTAATTATTTCTAAGGGATATTATTGGAAGAAAAATTAAAGGAGACCAATACATAACTTATGCAACCTCTTTAGGTGCAATAAGTTATGCACCCTTAAGGCACCTTATGTAAGAGGTGTTTGGTGACTTAAGGATGCATAATTTAAGTTATGCACCTTTTACTAAGTCACAAACAAACGGTCCCTTTATTTTTTAAACGCAATAAAAATATTTAATCGTTTTGTTTCGTTTTAGACGAAACGAAACGAAATGACGGTTAAAACAGTTGCAATTGTCACCCCTAAAGATTGTGCTTAAATATAATAGAACAGACCAAAATGAGGCCTCTTTTACCCAAAGGTATCATTCCTCAACATAGTGGGCTGACATTAAAGGTCTCACAAAAAACTCCAAAAATACAAAGCCCATGAAGAATATTTGCATCTTCAGAACGAAATGAAATCCCGTCTCGCGCGGGACTGTCCAGCGCAGTGCCGTGAGCCGTGCGATTTATTCTCAATGGTAAAGAGAGTCCCGTGCATGTAACCTGATTGGTAGGCCCGAATCGTTCAGATCAGATCGGACGGTTCGTAGGCTGCGCTGGACGGTCCCGCGCGGGAGGAGATAAAGGATTCTCTTCAGAACAGCCAGCCTAATTATTGTCATTGGGCCGCAACAAGTCTCCTTATTTTAAAAGGGCTATTCCATTATTATCCCACGAAACATAACTGACGCTATTCCATTATTCCAAGCCTTAGTCCGACCATCATCATCATCCATCAATCAATCACATCGATTTCTGAAGAATCACTGAATCAGTATATAAAAAAAAAATCTTCGTAACTCTAGAGGTGAGTAAAGTTTTACCCCTTTTTTTTCTATTTAAGCCTTGCGTTTTTTTCCCAATAATCGGATCATTAAAAGGGCTTCCCGTTAAGAGAGAAAGAGAGAGAGATTCGAAATCATAATAGTGGCAATGGAGTAGAAGGAAAGTTCTGATTTAAGTAACGTTGCTTTTCTTCTATTTTTAGTGAAGATACAAATCAAAAATGAGAAAAAGGAAAGCTGTTAAGGAGAAGAGCACTGATCAACTACACCATGCCACTACTGCTGTAGCAGTGCCGATAAGTATGAGAAGCCTCGAGAAAGGTACCAAATCAAATGAAAATAGCACTATTAGACCTGTGTTCTCCTTTTAAACTATTTTTGCGAGTAGGGTCCTGTTCTGTACCTTTATCCTGATTTGTACTTGATTGAAGTGGTTTGTTTCCTTGTTACACAAAAATATAGCATTAGTGGATTAGATGCAAAGTTTTCAACTTAATGAAGATTTCTCTGGAGATATTCCTTTAAGTTAACATGAAATTTAGGGTTTTTTTTTTCAAAAATTAGTTCAATAAAATGAACATTTTTGCGGTATTTATGATGCTTTTAAAGTCTTATCACTGATCAGGGTGTTGTTAGCATACAACCTTTGCAAAATGTCTTGTAATAGATGTTAGTGTTACTTGTTGCTATAAAAACTGTTGGTCTTTACTTGCAATTTTGGTGGCCAGACTAAAATTAGGATGTCTTTCTTTTTTGGTTTAAAAATTCTAATTCCTCTTCTTGCTTTGAGATTATTGGCTCATTCAATTTTTCAAACAGGTGCAAGAAGGACGTACCCTCTAAACCACCGGTGGAGCCGCAAGGGGTGCTCTAATTTCAGATGGAGTCCAGCAATGAGCCGCTTCCTGCTCCTCTACCTTGTCGAACAAGCCAAGATGGGCAAGGCCAACTTCAAAAGGCATGCCTTCACAAATGCAGCTCAGGCTGTGGCCGAGAGATACAATATAGCAGTCACTGATACAAATGTGTTGAACCATGTTAGGACGGTCCGTGCACGATTTCGCCAGATTAGGCGGCTTCAGTGCCTGGATAACGTCTCTTGGGATGTTACAAGGAAGACTATTTACATGGATGACGAGTCATACCATGACCACATTAAGGTGTGCATTGGTATTGAGCAGCGTAGCTTAATGTAGATTAAATTGAGTTAACTAAATATCTTACAATGTGGCTTTTTGGTAATTTTGCACCAGTTCGGAATAATTAGATTTATGTCGTGCAGAAAACCTTAATTCAAATCATGTCTATTCTTGGTTGTATTGATCATACAGATTGGTTATATGGTTCAAAGTGATTTTCGTTTTTCTTTTGGCCAACAAGCTGAATTAGGTACTGAGTTCAAAACAGGCAGTACTATATTCTTTCAAACTCGGGTCCAATTCAACTATCTCTTACTTATCCACTATTGTTTTAATGCAATATTCATTTTAAAATTCTAACAAGCTGTGTGCTTATCTCCTTTAACCTAAATGGTGTATGTATTCTAGGAAAATCCTAAGGATGAGCCTTTCCTAAACAAGAAAATTGAAATGTATGAAGAGATGTCCGTAATCTGTGGTGATAATAATAATGAAACGGCTCAGAACCTCAGCGGCAGCTCTTCTGAAGATGAGTTCTCTGACAATGACGACTTGGATGGTTCTGATGATATGATCAAAGAATCACCCTGTTCTCCTCCTTATGACGCTTCTGCTTATGTTCTCTCCAAGAGGAGGCATTGCCAGGGGCATAATGGTAAACTACTACCCCTCTTTATCTCTCTCTATCAAGTGCAACCCATAAGTTTTTCTTCCCATTTAATTTTGCAGGTATAGTAAAACCATATTCACCAGTACAGCAACCCAAGGCAAACAAGAAGGGCTGTACCAACTTCAGATGGAACCCATACATGAGCCGGTTTCTCCTCTCTTATATTGTCAACCAGATTAAGCTTGGGCTGGTCAAGCAGCAGATACTCAAGGTTTCAGCCCAGTTCATCAGCGAGCAGTTCGGCGTGAACTGCAGCATAATCAATGTGGAAAACCATTTGCGAACCATCCGGGGAAGGTACATGCGGATTAAGAAGCTTCAGATTATGGATAATGTAACATGGGACGATGAGGCGAAGATAATTGCCATGGATGACAATTCTTACCATGAGCATATTAGGGTACTCATTTACAGTGTTTTTCATCTTTTGGTTTTGAATGGTTTTGTTGTTTTTAGTTTGATAATTTGCATTTGGTGAGGCTAAATTTAGGGGGAAGAAAAATAACCTTATTTTGGTATGATTTCTTATTGAACACTGGAGTTTCAAAGATTACTTCAGTTAAAATTTGGTTAAACAGAGGTTGTGATTGCAGAATTGAAGCTTAAGAGGCTGAGTTGTGCTATTGTAAACTGTAAGTTTAATCCTGGCCAATTAGGGACGTTTGCAATTAGATGCATTATCTTTAAAAGAAAGTAACAATTAGAATGGCAGCTTGCTGTCCAAACATATATTAATCACTTCCCAAATAAAGATAAGCAAACCACAATCAAGTATTGTTATTTACAATATGTAGTTAACTCCCATAAGAACAAATTTCTTACTTATTCTCTGCACTTAGGTTGAGCCAAAGGACGAGCAGTTTTTGAACAAGAGCATTGACATGTATGATGAGATGGGAATCATCTTTGGTCAAGACCAAACCGGTGATGACGTCCCATTGGAGTGGGCAGACCATGATGACATGAAGTCTGCCCATCATGACAATGGCTATGGTAACGGTCAAGGGTCTCGTTACAATGCTGCTGAGGATTCAGGTGGGCAGTCTCCACTGATATCCTCTTCTTCTGGGTCCCTAAGGAGAACCCCTTTGCATAAAGGTATGCAGTGCTCCATCTCGGTGAGAACTAGCATTGCTGCCATTTTGGTACTTTATTCGTGCTCATATGTTCTTGTTAGGTATGGTATTGGTATGATAATCATTGAGTGCGGTTGATGATAAGAGGCAGGGCCACCTTTTATCAGTTTTTTCTGTTTTATTTTTTTTTAAATCTATGTAGGGTGATTATGAGTGCTCCTTTGTTTTTGGCATAAGTAGAGGATTTTCCCTCCACCATTTTTTTTAAGAAAGCAAACAAATATCCATACAAATAGTATTTCAGAACTAAGAATTCTAATACCTCAAAACCATCTACACCCTTCATTGGAGCTAGCACATGGTACCATTTCCTGTTACTGCCTCCCGTCCTAATCAAAGCATGCAGAAACCTTTTCCAACAAGCATACTTACAGAAAAAAAAATAAACTAATGAAAACGACCATATAAGCAACAAATTGAAATGGCATCAGCACCTTATTACATCCACTGATCCTATTGTTGAAAACATTGAAGTCTCATCAGATAAAGCCTAAAGGCCTTATTTGTGCTCCTTTCGTAATGCAAGAAAGAAAGGTGATATTCTGAGACTTATTGATAAGGCACTTAAATGAATAAAGAATGTGATATAGGAGAATGCAATGGGAACAGAGATGATGACAACCAACAAGAATTCACTCAATGGGCTATGAGGAAACTAATGATAGAGCTGAGTGCCAAAGTAGGTTTGTTAGCAGACTCAATAGGTGACTTGGCTGATGCCGTCAGGAGAAGCACTAGCAAGACTGTCTGTGTCGAGTTGTACCAAGAGGTTATGAAGTGTGAAGGGTACAATGAGATATTACTTGGCAGAGCATTTGACTACTTAAATGAGCACGAACATCTTGGGAGAGGCTTTTTAGTGAAGAGTCAAAGACTTCGGCAAATTTGGTTGTCCGAGTTTTTCTCTAATGATGATCATGCACTTTAGGTCAATCTCTCTCTCTCAATATGTTTGTGTGCAACCACACTGTTATTAGAGTTATGTTTGAATCCTAAGCCTTTTGCAAACCTCAAGCAAGATCTTTAAACTAACTATTACCATACTAGTCCATTTCATACTGATTTGTTGTACCAAGATTACGTTACCAATATAGCCTAATATATCTGGTTTTAAATTATGGTTTTTGTTTACAAATCGATCAAGACGTTAGTGTATTTTTAATTTACAAAATAATAATTATGAATAAATCAATGATAATTGTAATAATTATTACCTTACATTTCTACTTTCATTTTTTCCTTGTTGGGACCTTTGAGCAAAAAGTGGTTGATTTTTTTTTTTTCGGGGGGGGGGGGGGGTGGTGGGCGGTGTTTGACACCAGTTTCCATTTTTACTAAATAACTAAAGCTTGAATGTCTTGTATATCTTTTTTTTTTTTTGAAGATAAATTAGAGGTCTAAGCCACCCAACTTATTTTTAAATTAAATGTCTATGAAAGACCCCCTAGCCGAGTTTCGAACTTGCGACCTTTCGAATGTCTTGTTTATCTTATATTTGCACGAGGAATAACTTAATCTAGAAAGTTTAATTTTGCAGAATTTTTGGTGTCAGGTCAGTTAAGATTTAGGAGGGCCGGTGTTGTGGCCTCTAGAGACTAGAGAGAGCCATTTTTTGTTTTTCCGGTTATGTCATTGTAGCTGTTATAGCAAACTAATAGATAGCCGGCGACCTTCTTTTGTTTATACAGCCGGTTTTTTTATTTTGAGATTTAAAAGATTAGCTTGGGGGCAAGTGGAGAAAAATTGACTCAGCATTTTTGTATTGGGGTGAGTATTCCAATTGCAACAGCTAAAAATATATGAAAGGTAAACTGTGTTTTGAATTGCAGAAGCTTGAATGCAGGTATGTTATTCTCAGTTTTTATTGCAACCATTGTAAATTAAACAACATAACACAACAGTTTCTCCTTGTTATCATAAATAGATTCGGAGGGGGATTGCTACCAATGGTAAGGATAAATTTCAAGGAAACTTATCCCATGCCCATGAAACAAAATTAGATCGCTTCGTCAGATGACTCATATAGTCATATTGCAGAGGCTTGTAAGAATAAATTTGAAGATAAACTGTTAATTTCACCCCACTATACCAGTTAAATATATAAAATGTCTCTAAAGAACTAAGTTAGCTTTGGTCAGACTATTGAAATAAGATTTTGGTACAATCGTGAGGACCAAACTTTGCTATTTGTTACAAATTGTTCACTAAACTTTGCTATTTGTAACGTGGCACTCAATATATACCCAACTCGGGACTTTTCATAAATTGTGGCTTATTTGGGACAATAATTATTTCCATCGCTATAATAATTTTTTGGTTACTTTATTTACTCATCATCATCCAGTTTAAACAAAAATTGGCAACAAAATGAAGGTTAAACGAATTTTTTTCTTAGAGCGACATATTTTTTTTTTCTAAATGTCTAAATTGTCCCTATCATTGATGAAGATTTATTACCCTAATTTATTTCCTTAATCATACTTTCCTTAAATGTATTCTCCTACCAAAACTTCTTACTGCCCCTTATTATTTTAGAATTTGCATTTTGCAAAACCGCTTGTGCAAACAAATCCCAAATCGTTTGTCGTGAAAAAAAATTCCTGGTAATTACTCATGTCAAATTTTCCTTTCTTTTGTAACTTTTTTTCAGCTATTGTGCCTTGTTGTTTTGAAAAATATCATACTTAAAAAATGGGTTCTCTTTGAATATATGCCTCAGAATGCAATTTTCGAGCGGCAAAATTTCAGCATCAAAAGCAATTAAGCGCTTATCAGAGAATAAACCTAAATGCTACTATGCTACTCGCTTGATCGCTTCTGGCTTCTACTTCTGATTCATCGCCATGGTTTTTTCATCCAAAAATTTCTTTTTCCTTTAATGTGATGTAATTTTTATTTTCAGCACTTTAGCCACTAGCTAAATTGTAAACATTTTTTTTATTTCGATGAAAAAGATAAGGGCTTGACACTTATTTTCATGTCAAAAAAAAATCAAAATATAAAATCTTACAGTTCGCAATTTTAATACAAAATGCATTATGTAACTAACATTTTACATTAACACTATCAAATTGAAACAACACATCAAACAATTGTCAGCCAAGGCTGCTAATGGACTACACCGTCATGGACAATATGAATTGGACAGCATTGGACATTTTTTAGATGGACTACTTTTGGTCTGGATCCATGTCCAATTGTTAAGTCTTATCTGGACGAATTATGGACAATTATGGATAAATTGTAGACAAATGTAGACTTAAGTACAATAGATTTAATTTGAATGGATTGTTCAATGCATATATATGAATATGGTTTGATTGTGAAACTTATGTGTTTCTTAATGGGTGCGTTTGGATCGTTGGAAGAAAGAAGAAGAAGGAAGAAGAAAAAAAATTATAAACAATCCAAACTCTTTACAAAGTTACACACTTTCCAATACTTCTTCCCACTTCTTCCCTTCTTCCCTTCTTCCCACACCTATCCAAACGCACCCAATGGTTGTTGATTTTTTTTTTTAATTTTCAAATGTCAACATTTCAAATTTTGAAAAATTTTATATTCAAAATTTTGAAATTTCAGATTTTAAATTTCAAAATTTCAAATTTCGAGCTTATGAGTACCATTCATAGCGATCCAGTATTTTGGCCATACTGTTTAAGATAAAGAGAGAATGATGCACTTGCTTATTTCCTACTAGAAAGATAATGAAATCAAAGAAGATACATTTTTATTCTCTTCAATTTACGAATAAGCATTAGATCAATGCTTGTGCCCATCTTTCTTTCGGTGGTCTAGTAGAGACTGGTTGGTTCAGTATATGAATTAATATTCTTAGTTGACTTACATGCTTTGCAGATAACCCGAGGAGAAAATTTTCAAATTTTGGAAAATTTCAAAATTTCAGAATTCAAAATTTTGAAATTTAAAATTTCGAATTTCAAAAGTTTAAAATTTCAAATTACGAATTTAAAAAATTTGAAATTTCGAATATCAAAATTAAAAACTATTTCCAATTTTAAAATTTCAATTTTTTTTTAATTTTCAAATTTTAAGTTTCTAAAATTTCCAATATTAAAGTTCCAAAATTTTGGATAAAATTAGTGATTAATTACTTAATAGTTGGAGCTATTAACATTTAAGAAGTCTTTTACATAATGCACTATAAAAAACGTCCAAAGATTCGTCCATATGGTTATTGTATGTCCAAATAGTGGACTTCATTTGATTAGAAGATGAATCGGACATGAATGAAACAATACTATATATAATGGACTTCGTTTGGACATGGACTTGAACTCATCATTGGGCGGTGCTGGAATGTCAACCCATTCATTCGATCGTCCCTGGAAGTTCAATCATTGACAATATCAAAAGTAAATTAAAACAGAAGGCATCAAAATAGCAACTGACCTCAAAATACTAATGAAATTCTATGGCTTTAACATTCTTAATTTTCTATGGCTCCGTTTGAATAAGGTGTGGGAAGAAGGGAAGAAGAAAAAAAGTGAGAAGAAGTATTGGAAAGTGTGTAATTTTGTGAAAAATTTAAATTATTTATAATAAATTTATTATCTTATTTCTTCTTTTCTTCTTTTCAAATGGAATCCAAACGAAACCTATGAAAACATAACCATAAAAATGAAATTTTCAAAAGTCTAAACAATAAGGGCAAGGCGGAGGTAACCTGGAAATAGGATAGTGATTGCAAGTGAAGATCATGAGTTGTGGGGCTAAATTTTGTCTTCGCTTATGCGACTTGTGGTTGCGTCAAGAGATTGGTGATTTCAGATCTTGGTTGAGACGAGAGGAAGAGTTAGTTTCCTATTTTTGTTAAGGGGGGAAGGTCAATAAAGTATTGGGCTCGGCTAAGGACCTAATTAATCTTTAAGCAGAACCTATTATGGTTCCGTTTGGATGGTGTGGGAATAAGAGAAATGAGGAAAGAAGTATTGGAAAATGTGTAATTTTGTGAAGAATTTGAATTGTTTATAATAAATTTGGGAGTAAGAAGAAGCTATTCCTTTATTCTTGCACTCATCCAAACGGAGTATAATAAGATTTTTTTCAAATTCCGCTAAACTTCTTCTAATTACCGATTACCGCTAAGTAGCCACTAAAGGGCGCTAAATATATATATTTCATTTAGCAGCTAAGCGTTTGACAAATAGCACCGCAATTGTTCTGCTAAATACCGATATTTAAATTATGAAAGTACTTCTAAGGGGAAAAAAGATAAAAAAGTAGACATGTCCATAAGTGAGTACTCATTCGATCTTTCTTAACTTCGTGTGCCACTATAGATTTTTCTTGTGATATATATAATGAGGAGGGTTTCGGTGCCCACATTTTGGATGCCCCCAAATGTCTCAAAATACACTTTTTTACTAATTTTACAAAATATAAAATTCAAACTTCGAATCCAAACCGTTGATCTTATTTGATATAACCAGCGATGCATTTTCATATAAGTTTTATAAATTTTGAAGTTTATTTGATACTTAATCAAGTTGCTAAAATATGAACAGATTAGAATTAATCTATCATATTTAACTACATTCGTTCAATTTTCAATCTCTTGATCAAGTATCAAATAAACTTCCAAAATTATAAAACTTATATGAAAATGTATCGCTAGTTATATCGAATAAGATCAACGGTTTGGATTCGAAGTTTGAATTTTATATTTTATAAAAATAATAAAAAAATGTGTTTTGGGGCATTTGGGGGCATTCAAAATGTAGGCACCGGAACCCTCATATATAATATATTCAATTAGGAAAATCATGATAAACTAAACTAAAATCTGGCATAATATTAGCCAAAATTTACAAATTGCCATAATAATGAAACTAACTTGAGATTCAGAATGATTGAAGTACACAAACATATTATTTTCATACCAAAATATTAAAGAAAAGATTTCAAAAGATTAAATTTCTATCCCACAAGTCATTTTTCAAAGTGCAGGGCCCTCATACGTTACAGTCACGCCTTTTAATATAAGTACTATAGGCAGTACGGTACTTAATTTTGCCAACAGTAAATTAGACAAAACTATTCTCTTGGGGTGCGTTTGGATAGGTGTGAGAAGAAGGGAAGAAGTGAAAAGAAGTATTGGGAAGTGTATAATTTTGTGAAGAGTTTGAATTGTTTATAATTTTTTTTCTTCTTCTTCTTTCTTTTTCTTCTTTCTTCCAACGATCCAAACGCACCCTTGGAAAAGTAAAAACTGGGATTAAGTTTTGGGAAATAAAAAAAAAAAAAGAGATTCAAGAAACATAAGTTATAAGATAACTCCGATATTAATTGATGGATTTTGTTAGTTGGAGAAATCATCATTATCCTAGTATCATCAAAATAAATGTCAACCAAACTGTCAGTCTAGCACACTTTTAGCAATTTCTATCGCTTCAGATAGAAACGTATATTGATTCACTTACAATCATATCCCTTTTTCTAAATTAGTAGGCAAACAAATTTACTTACAAATCCTTGTATAAGAATAAGAACTTCAAGTAACTAATAGCAAATGCAAAATGTCTCACTGACGGTGGTGTGTATTGGCAGGCACAAGCCCCATGCATCTTTCATTCTTTCTCAATATAATTTTCTCAACTCCTCTGCTCTTGCCTCCCGGTTGAATGTCTCGTCAGTCTCATCAGTTACCCATCCGTACATCTCCATGTAAGGATTAACTTCGGTTTGTGGGGGGTAGTTATTGATAGACTCCTCCCAAGCACCTGCATCTGCCAAATCCTTATTAACCTCCCAAATACAACTATTGCACTTGAACCCGGTACCAAATGTTACCATCAACACTCTATCCCCCTTTTTTAACCTCTTTTTTGCCTCCATGTAACCCAAGACATACCATAGACTGGTTGACGATGTGTTACCCCATCGGTGTAACGCCATACTAGAAGGTTCAGTATCGTACTCGCTCAACCGCAAACCGCGCCTAACTGCATCAATCACTGCTGGTCCACCCGTGTGGATGCAGAAGTGGTCAATCCCTGTCCTGAAATCGATCTGTGTCATCGCCAGGTTTCCTTTCCCTGGGGGTTTTACTACCTTTTGCTTTATGGTGCGATAAATGTAGAGTGCAAGTTCGCGGTATGGTAGAACTTTTGGAATGAGGCGTTCGAAATTTTCTGCGAAGGCATGCACAGCAGCTTTCGGGAGGTTCTTGCCGAGGTGCATCCCCACAAAGCCAGCGTCATCTTCTTTTTGCATGGCACAGTTGTACGCATTGTCATTTGCTCCAGTGTGTGTTCGGATTAGGCATTTCAATCTCATCTTTGCTTGGGCCCGCATTGCTGGATCATTTGTGAGTAGCATGGCAGAGCCTCCAGTTCGGAAAAGGATGTTGCTAAGCATCATCGACTTGTCTTTGCCGGCGTACCAATTAGGGCTTAATGATTCTGAGCTTATGGCCAAGGCAATGGTTTTCTTACCGGATTTGAAAGTATTTCTTACCAAATCAATGGATATCAAGCTTGCACTACACCCCATGCCCGATACATTATAAGATTTTACATCCTCCCGCATTTTGTATCGTCGCGCAATCCTTGAAGCCAGCGATGGAGCGGGGGAGAATCCCGAGATGTTGATCACCAACAGATCCACATCGCGTGGTGAAATATTGGTTTTCTTAAATAAATCATTCACTGTTGTGTCGATGAACTCGTCCATCTCTTGCAATGCATCATCAAATGTCGGTGAAGCTTCACGTCCTTCTAGGATGTTTCTTGGGGCGTAGGTCTCGACCCCCATGCCCGAGTTGATGATCACCTTTAACAGAAATTTGAATTCAGATAAGCCGAGTGTCCTGTTGCGTTCTATGATCTCACCAGCTGATTTTCGGTTGACAATCCGGTCAGGAGGCGGCTTGAAGCACACATAGTCTATCAGGTAGCAGTTTGTAGTGCGTTGCAAGGAGTATAATTTCCAAAGAAGATAGATGGAACAAAGGATAATTAGCATTGTGAGGATCGCTAAAATTTCCATTTGTGGGATTCACAGGTTCTTTTGTTTTCAGAGGCTTATTGTTGTTTTGCACCTCAATTGGAAGAATTTAAGCGACTAGCTAAATGGGTTCGTATGGGTCTTCATTTGCTTCTGTGTGTATATAGAAGGCAATGGATGGATTCCTAAGCTTATAGCTACCGATTTCATTAATGGAGTGTAGTTGGGAGTTATGGACCAACCAAAGAAAACAAAAAAAAGCTCACATGACATGAGTGAGATGTCAACTGTTTCTTCGTGTACAGTAGTCGACCCATAAAGCGGAGAGTATACTTTTGCAACTGTTAACACTTTGTTCGTTGCTTTTAATTTAATTCTTGCAATGAAGTTTTGCAATTTTTTTAAAAATCCCAATAAAGTTTTGGATTATGACGATGTGTAAGAACGCACTGAATAAGTTATGGGAAGACATTTTTTTAATTAATACGAAAAATTCTAATTGAAATTAGTAATTATTCCGTTATACTATTTCGTCTTATAGGATGCGTTTGGATAGGTGTGAGAAGAAGGGAAGAAGGGAAGAAGTATTGGGAAGTGTGTAACTTTGTGAAGAGTTTGAATTGTTTATAATTTTTTTTCTTCTTCTTCCTTCTTCTTCTTCTTTCTTCCAACGATCCAAACGCAGGCATAGATACTGTATCGGATAGTCATCAATTCTAATATTCTTCTATTTCCTTTGCTAGCTGGCCGTCAAACAAAACAAAACAAATGTAAATATATGTTACGCTATTTCTTAATTAAAACATAGCTATAGGGAGCTAATCAATACACATACAAAATTGTAACTTAACCAAACCTAAAAATGAAGGACATTCAAGTCGTATATCTATACAACATTAATCATCATGTACGCCCTTGATGGGGATGTTGAAGCAATTACTTCGTACTCTTGTTGACCCTAGCTAGAATTTTATTATTTTCGGCTACAATTATCATGATATACAGCCCAGTGCATATTTAGTTGAGGCGGTGATAGTTGAGAAAGCAACTTGTCACCTTATTTAGAATTTAAATAATATATGCATGATCAAGAAACATTATAGCATTTAATTATGTTGAATTCGTCTATCATACTGAATATATGTCGCAAAAACGGACTGAAGATCTGTATTGTCATCGTCGTGTAACTCTAGTGTTAGATGATATGTATGAAGGCAGAAGTATATATATTTTTTTCCTTATGAAATATTGCAAATCTCTTATTGTTTTAAGCAGATTGAACCTGCTTCTTCAATGCCTGAACATGAGCGCCACGACTCGTGGAGCATGATCATGGTTTGTGGTCGGTTCTTTCATTTATTTTAAGTTCCGAGTCATGCTAAACTCGTCTAACGTTTATCCAAAATTGTTAGAAATATTTAAACATGTGAAATGGTCACCAATCAACTCCGCACTTAAAATTCCAACTTTTTTTTGCACATCAACTTCTTTTATATGTGTTTTCTATGCATTCATATTGGGTCTGCTTTATTTCCTAGGGGTGCGTTTGGATCGTTGGAAGAAAGCAGAAGAAGAAGGAAGAAGAAGAAGAAAAAAATTATAAACAATCCAAACTCTTCACAAAATTACACACTTCCCAATACTTTTTTCCACTTCTTCCCTTCTTTCCTTCTTCCCACACCTATCCAAACGCACCCTAAGTTAACAACAGGCATGCAACGCCTACTCTTCAAAACAAGAAAAATGTCATGCTTTTTTTCCCCTCATAAATTTCCATTTTAATGTAGTAAAAGATTTAGGAATGAAACAACTTGGTTATTGTGCTGGAGCCAATTATTGTTATATTTTCAAGTTAAAAATATATTTAATGTTATAAGTCTTGTTTTAGTTTGTGCGATGATGAGACAAATAAAGAGGTCTTTTTCGTTGACTTTGCCCCTGTTTTTTACGAATGGAAAAAAATGCCTTAAATTTTGGGGGTTTTTTAGAAAAAATGAAAAAAATTAGAGGAAATCAAGAAAATTAGGAGATGTTATTTTTTCTTCACATATCACATATATTTAAAATTTTCAGCCTTTTGTTTATCAAAATTTTTCATCGTTTTAGCTCCGAAAGAAAGTATATTAAAATGAATACTACAAGTGACATGCATTGTTTCTATTATTTATACAAATTTTAATAAACACATAAAAGGGTTTAGTCTGAAAAATAATATCGATCAAAGGTGCCCTTGACATATGACATATCGTGTCTTAATGTTAAAAAAAAATGTCATTTTGAGGCGTTCATAATTAATAACTTATTGAAATATTTATCCACATGTCGGATGATAGGCCACATGTAGGGATGAAAACGGATCGGATACGGATCGGATGTTGGTCTTTCCATATTCGCATCCATATTTCTGTTCGAATACGGATACGAATACGGATGCATTCGAATACGGATATGATTCGGATATTAAAAGGATACGAATACGGTTCGGATATTATCGGATACGGAGTCAAATACGAATATATTTTGTCGAATACGGATTGCATTTTAAGTTTTTTAAATTTACTTACAATAACTAAATATAATGATATTCAATATACTCGCGGTATGTTACTACTTAGTCAAGAGTGCATGACCAGCAGGTAGCAACGCACTTCGTCAAATTATGATGATCTTGAAAGAGAATTCTATGGTCGATTATAACAGGTCCGAATGACATGTTAGGTGTTTAAGTTGTAGCAAAAAATTAAAATGTTCTCAAAAGAATACATAGAAATACAATGATTACAAACAAAAGGAAAAAAAAAGGACTCTTGACTATAAAATACAGTATAAAAAAGATATTTAATTTAGGTTGAACACAATATAAAATACAGTATAAAAAAGATATTTAATTTAGGTTGGGATAGGGACTATGGGCCTTATGCTTGAATATAAAATACAGTATAAAAAATGATGGCCCATCCGTATTCAGAAATGAACCCAAATCAAATTAGAACTAAAGTCCTCAATTAACGGATATCCGTTTTCACAAGTGTTTCGGATGCGGATATTTATCCGTATCCGCATTATTTTACGTTTCCATATTCGCATCCGTATCCGTTTAAAAATATCCGTATCCGTATCCGCATCTGTTCGGATCCGGATGTTAATATCCGAATCCGTAAATTTTCAAATACGGACGCGGATCGGATCGCATATTATCCGATCCGTTTTCATCCCTACTTGGCCCACATGACATCATGTCCGGAACACATATTATACCATGCAAAACGTATATATGACAATGTATAGTTTTTTTCTGCCTAAGGGTCTGGAAAAAAAATTTTTAAATAAAAGACATGTAGTGCTCTTTTTCATTCCCTATTTGAAGTTCTCAGCTTCATTAAAAAAACAGAGAACAAATGGAAAACACAGAGAGATGCTAGTATTTCCATCTGGAAAGTAAACGACAATGAACAGTATATATTAAATGAAATGAGTTGTCTTTGTTTAACATAGGACTTCATTTCATTAGAAATCTAATCAAAATGGACAGATTTGATGTTGATTGATCGGAATTTACATATTATTGCATCCAACAAAATTTCGAGAAATCATTTCTAATGAAATGAAATGAAATAAATTTTCACGTGAAAATCATTTTGATCAAAACCTAAGAGCATTTTGTGGAAAAAATTACGATGCCCGTACATTCGGTGTAACAAAGCGATAAGTACATTTCGTGAATCATTCATTCGGGGAGCTGGCTGCTTAAAGAAAGACCAAGCATTGAAGAAATGGTGCCAAAGTTCATCCATTAAAAATCAATCAACCAATGATACAGCTAATGTAACAGGGAGTAGGACATGTCATCACGTGCCTAATGGTGCTATATCGCTGTCCCATTTTAAATGTACCCCATTTTAGGTTCGGGCGTTTTGCTAATTTCACAGGTAATTTTCAATAACCACAAGCTGTGGTCAATTATTAATCTGTTATCGCTGGAAGCCTGAAACAATAGTGGTCATGATTGGAAAAGGGATATCTATATCAGCATCTCTTACACTCTTGGCGTAGTTTAAATTTTCTTTTTTGAGTACATAGTAACTGTTCATTTCTCTAAATAAAGACTTAATGCCCAACTTCTTCAATCAAAACAGTACAGCGCTCGGAGGCTATCCTTCCTAGCTGCGACTGCTACCTAGCTAACCCAATAATCCTTACCAGTAAGACTGAAACTACTAAAAACACGAAGTTACAACAAGATAGCAACTAATTTTAACAGTCTACATAGGTTTGTGTATGTAGGTTCACTGATTAATGCTACTAGTTTTCATCTGAAAAATAGTGTTGCTTTTTCTATATATATAGACTAGCACGTAATCACATAGAAAAATTTAACGAAGGAATATTAATATTAATGGTATATGGAAATTACTTTAGAAATTCTTTGAATATTTTAGCTCTCCACATATATTAGGGTGTATTTGGATGCAACGGAATAAACCGTGAATAGGGTATAGGAATAAAAAATTTCAGTTTGCGTGCTTATCCTTATTCCTTATTCTTACACCACGGTTTTGTTAGTATAGGAATAAGGACTCAAATTTCTTATTCTTATACCGTTTGTTTTGCACAAGAATAAAAATAAGCACGCAAATCGAAATTTCTTATTCCTATTTCCTATTCCCGGCCTATCCAAACACAGATTTAGCAAATTTTGTTAATATATAAAGAGATGTGAACTTCCGTTCATAAAAATATTTATCCATCAAATATCTTTGTCCTTATATGGAGCTTCCTACATAGATTTAGCAAAAATTGGTTTACATGTGTAAACAAAAATGAGGTTTAACGGATTTTATTAAACAAGCACACGCAGTATTCTGTATGTTCTAGATAGATCTTACTTCAGTTTGATACAATTTTAGAACAAGTGTCCTATCGATCAAATATCGATAGAATTAAATTTTTAATTCTTTATTTATTTTTTTATGGATGACTATATGGTTCTTATATTGTATGAAATTTAATACCCATTTTAAATTTTTATTTTAATAATATTTTAATTAGCTGTTTCAGTTGTCAAAACTGGTTATTAGGTTATAGCAAACTCCTATTTTGATGTGTTTTTTTAATTAATTTTTTTGTCAACAATTAGATTATTTGGTTCAAACGGGAATACATAGCATAATTAATTTAGTCGCTCTAGTTCAGGTTAAGGATTTTAAATTGACAATCGTGTTATTATATTTTCACAGTTAACAACTCCAATGAAAAAGTGTCGAGAAAAGCTGGATTTCAGGATTTGTACTAATTCCGCAGCCTGGTCCTACATTTCTAATCTTATAACCGGCCGGCCCCACCCTCATCAAATGGTCTGAAAACAGTCCGGCCCCGCCTCTCTACATTTTTTTAGAAATTACATCCTTTAATTAAAATTTCAATTAAAAATGATGTCATTTAAAAAATTACTATTTTCATAATTTAATCTTGTTAACAGCTCAGTTAATACATCTTCAATGCAAGTTTCCTTGGAACAGTTATGATCTGATATGTCTGCGTTTTCTCTAGTAAAATTATAAAAATTTAATATATTCTTTATAATTCATTAGCACTAATAAGAATTATTACAACAACATCCCGTCCACATGACCATTTATTCACGGAATCGTAGTCGCGTACAACTGCAAAAATGGGTGACCATGCGCAACTAACGCGACACGGTCAGTACTAAATCACATGCAATAAATATTTCTTGATCGCGATCGACCTATATTGCAACAACCAAGTTCGGCAATGTGCATAATGATAATTAACTGAAATTAAATATAATTTAATATCGATTAATTAACTGTTTTTTGTTAATGGGAAGCTTATTTCCATTCAAAGCGCATGTAATCTGAACGTAGAAACTTTGTATTCCGCTTTTACTTTTTTTAAATAAATTTTGTTGCTCTTTTTTCAACGTTTTTAAAAAAATTCTACACAATAATCAAAATTAAGTTGGAACTATGCGTAATTATGAGATTGGCTAAAGAACACTCTGTCATATGGATCGTCCTCGTATGCCGGAGTTGGTTTTGAAATCTAAAATTTAAATTGTCAATTTGAACTGTTCAAATTGTTCTTCACTTCTTCATATTGAAATCTTCATGGAGACCAAATGTAAATTTTTTTGATTTTTTTTTGCTATATATTTTGCTATTTTCAAATTGAAGGGCATAAAATACTTCATTATAATATTTTTTTTAAATAGCATAATATATAGCGAAACAAATTCGGGAAAATATAAAATTTGATCTCCTAGGAGATTTTAGTATGGAGAATAACTTGAACGATTCGGACTAATTCTGTTTGAATTTTAGATTTCCAAAACTACTCCGACATACGGGGACGATCTATATGCCAGAGTGTGTTTTAGCCAATCTCATAATTATAAAGGATTTTTCATATATACATTTTTACGTTATTTGCAAAGAAATGTTTTCTGTTATTAATTGTACTATTAAATCTCTACTACTTATAAATACACAGATTCAAGAGATGTTAACACGTTAGATTTAGCATGTAAACACGTGTTTCTGTCGTTCGATTAGTAATACGTTTTTTGTTTTCATCTAATAAGAAAATAAGGAAATGAATTTAGGTCTGGTTGGTAGGGTCTAATTATTTTTTGCTGGGATTTATGGATCCTCTTTTGTGATCGATCATTGTTAAACTCTGTGTTGCAACATGTGGGGGTCAATCAGACAATCACTGTAGCTTTTTAGCTGGAAGGTGGTGGAGGAGGTGATCAGTGATCACGCTAAGATTTTAATTAATATATTTTGTTTTATTTTATTTGATTACGTACGTATTGCTCATGTGGCGTGGAACTGAAGTGTAATTGAACAAAATATTGTGTTTCAAGTGTGATCAGTACTCTAAATCCTCCTCTGTGGTCACCTACTTCACCAATAATTTCATGCTTATTTAATTATGGTCGTTATCTCTTAATTAGTATGTTTGGTTTTGAATACTACTATCTCATTTGAGCAAGCTTTTAAATTTCGGTTTTGTTGGTATGACGGTCCAGGTCCGCATGTTATTTCGGTGTTATTTCGATGTTATAACGGCGATATAACGGTGTAGTGTTTTTTTCAAAGTTTGACACACATCAATTCTATAACTATCAATTTATATGTTTATACATCTCCAATACTCCATACAAATAGCATACAGCCATACCAAATTCAATATACTGTAGTGTACCAATATTGAATAGCAGTAGCAGCTTGTACCAATTTAACAATAGTAGCAATAACAACTTGTTATTTCGTCGAAATAACTGAAATAACGCGTTATATCGTCGAAATAACTAAAATAGTGCGTTACGTCATTTTCTCAATTAAAACTGTAACGTTCATGCGGTTTGACACAGAATACCGCTATTTCTGTTATTTCGTCGTTATTTCGCAGAAATTTAGAAGCTAGCATTTGAGATATTAATTGTTATAGTACTTGTAGCGAACCTGTATAATATGCTTTTTGATTTAAAAAAAGATTATATAATTAATGTATGCAACGTAATTTTCTACTTGTAAGAATTCTAATAATGACTCGGGCCCAGAAAAGTCACCCCCTGTCTGCTGCTGAAATTGCTGTCGCGTGGCAATTGTGAGGGCAGCTGGTGCAAGTGTGCAACTCCTGAGCACTAATCTGTTTGGATGATTTGGGAATAAGAGGAATAAGAAAAAAAGTATTGGAAAGTGTAACTCCTGAGTACTAAATGAAATTATATGCGCATCTACTATTAGTTTACAATTCAACTTGTACCATTACGTCGTACTATGTATTATATAATATAAACACTTTACAAGCCACAACTTTAATACAAAACAGAGCAGGGTTGATAATGAACTTTTACTATGCAGGAGTTGCAAAATGGAGCTTTTCTTTTAATATTTTTCTCTTTCTTTTGTTTTCTTTTTCAAAAGAACCGCCAACTGGTGCAGGCAATTGACAATCTGCACCATTGATAATAAATTAAGATGTCTTATTTTTCCTTTCACTGCAGATATCATCACACTGAGAGCACTTGACGTATATAAGCAACGCAAATAAGTAAGCAACCGCTTGCACTACTCTCACCTTTCACAAAAGATTGAGAATTATTATTATACACCTAGAAATGCATTCCTCAAGTAGTTTTTTATGCTCATCATGTCTAATCCCATGTTATTTCTTTCTATATTTTTAAACGCAGGGATGACCTTGAGCTTTTGAAGGTGAGTTTGAAATTCTCAAAGTGATTCTCTTGAAGCTTGGTGTTACATTTGTCTTTTCAGAGCTCGCCAATTTTTATTTTCTTGCATGTACGTGCAGGGAATAGGAGAGGTGAGAGAAAACATGATACCTCATATCGTGCTAATTATCAATACCTACCGGTTACCGGAAAATTCGAGTAATTCTAGGTATTGGAACAGTGACCAAAACGGTATCTGGTTTTGTGAGAGTAAATACCCAAAATTTCAGAAAATATCAGGAAATACCGGATTTCAGTCACCAAGCCAGTAGAGGTGCCGGTATCGTATTGAAAACACAGTATTAAATGGATCATGTATACTGGTCGTTCTGTATAAGTACTTAGCCCGACTAAATACGGAAATAGTATCTGGATTCTGGAGAGACGTTTTTTATTTATTTTACTTAAAAAGACTATGCTGATAGAGAGTAATATTTGACTTTTTTTTATTGTCAACAATGGATCAAAGGTTGAACCTGAATGATTACCAGTGAAATAATAGATATTTGTATATGTGAGATCTGCATAATTTTAAGCTTTTTTTCCTTGCCATTGAAAATTATTCAGCCTTTGCTTATAGAATGATAGCATAAACTTAATGATAATTTGAGCGAGCTTTACTGATTATAAGTTTAGAACACTACAACATCGAGTCATTTCTGTCTATGTATATTTGTGGTTGTGGATCTATAACTATTTTATTGTACTTTTTTATTGCGATTAAGTAATTTTTGTAGCCATACAACTAAAGTTTGTAGTCGTATATGTTTTAGTCAAAATAAAATTGTTTTGTAAAAGTTTGCCCACACTTTGGTGGGCTTGATTGCTAGTAATTAAAAAAGAGCCACAATCACTGTACTTGAAAACAACCTGAGCTATAAAGCATCATAAAGTTTTTTTTACAAACTAACATATGCACGGCTACTAGCGTAAATTGATAATGCAGTTCCAAATAAATTGCACTTTAAATATATCCAATTTTTAACATGATGTTTCCGTTCAAATGAAAAGCTTCTCAAGTAAACATTGCAAATTCGAAACCCCATTGAGAAATATTTTTTTATTCTGAATTTGCAAAAAAAAAAAAAATGACTTCATCTTTATCTAAAGCAATTCTCAATTGGATTATATTGCTGTTCATTTGTTAATTATAATAAAATAGACTTGTTACCACAGTAACGCCTCGTATCATGTTTAAATTCAGAGGCGGTCTTGCAACATCGGTAACAGGTGCTGCATTAAATTTGTGGGGGTTATTATTGGACCATCTCTGATAAATTATTAACCTTACAAAATATACAGCTCAATATTCTTTTCTTGTCCTGTATAGGTAGAGGAGAAACCTAGTCTCTCTTTGCAAGTTAACATTCTGGACATACTGTACCTCCATTCCTCCAAATTAATTTATTTCTTTCTAGAAATTCCCGTTTGTCATTTTCTTTCTGAATCATAAAGTCATACAGTAGTATGGGGATGTGTTACGATAAGCATTTTGGTTTTCAGGACCAAAATTCTAGGTCGACCGTTACATTGATTATCCTTCCAAATTGAGCAATATTTCTTACTTAATTGTTAACAACTTTGATGTAAACACAAGCAGAGTTAAAATGGAGCTTTATTTGAATCCAAATAATAAATTTGTAATCACTCTGTCCTTGGATTTGTAATAACAAAAATATCAGTATATATGATATATCACACCCTAGTTGATCTTCCGGATATGGTTTGCTTTGTGATGCTAGGATAATTTTGTTTTAATTATTATATAATTAAAATGATTTAAATTTTCTAAAATTTTGGGTAGTTCAGAATTTCAGATTTCGAAATGAGGTAATTTCGTTTGAAATGCTCTTCATGTCATGATCAACGTAGCTGCTCTAATATATAAAACTTAAAATAATTAGGTTCCTATAAAATACCATTTAAGCAATTCAGTTAAATTTCGTTGAATGTGTACGTCACTATTTTGTGCAAAATTATATCCTAGATATAGCTCAAAATGGGGGGGCCTAAAAAAACATCACGGGAATTAAAGAGGAGATGGAAGTTTTGGGGTTCGTTTTCTGTGAAGAGCTTGATTAGGTGAGGTCTCAACTGATTTGGGGTGGTACAGTAGTACTACGAATGACTCAAACTTGATACCAGTAATGCATATATGGATTTAACTTCTTGTTAGATTCTTATAAACTACTATAAGATCAGCTGATCAGGTGTACAGTTTGGCTTAATGTGTAACCATGATCAATTGAGTACAGGAGAGAAATCGCATTTTCAATCATGACATCATTCACTTCACTGCTCACTTGCTCAGTCTTTATTTTCTTTCACAATTGCATTCAATGGTTGTAATGCAGGAGCATACTACTTAGCAAATATGAGACAATTTTGCCATGACTTTAATTTAACTATTCAAATGTCAGTTGGCATAACATAACAAACTATCATTACTAATATGTATGTACTGATTATCAGTACAGGAATAGATATAGATAACATAACAAACTATCATTAAATTACCTCAATAATAACAAACAAATAAGAAATGAAATAAAAGGAAATACTCTACATATGTACATGTACTGATTATAACTTCCTCTTCATTACTAATCTAATGTACCAGATGTTACAACTTTGAGGAAATTATGCATATTGACAACATACAGTAGAGTCACTAACACACCTCACATGCTCACAACTAACAGTAACAAAGATTTTTAGACTGACAAGATAGTGGTTTACATTTTACCATCTCCTTAGTTCTTTCAGGAATTTTATCAAAGCAACTATATATTCATTTATCCAGTTCAAATGAGGAAATCATATATGGGTTTTAAATCATGCAGTAATGGTCTAGAGGTTTTGACAACTGACAAGGCTACTTGTAACTTTTACCCATAAGACCCTGTGTCTTTACTTAATTACAAGTACAATAATAATATAAAGGAATTACAATCTGTAAAAAAAAAAACAAATCTAAGCATGTCCTCCAACTGAATGTATATTATTTTCAAAATAGAACCTAAGATGAGAATCTTCTTCGCACTTTGCATAAGAAACCTCAAACTTTGAGAAATCTCGTCTTGTACTTTTTATTGACTCAAGGCAAAAAAGAAAAGAGAGTAGCAAATTGATGCTTGAATGACCAACTTTGGTACAGTACTGACATCTACCACTCTTACCTGACCCTTCAACTTCTGCTTCACTGCTAAATGTGTAACTGTAACACACAACAGCTAATGAACCATTATTTTGTTCTTATAAGAAAACATAACTATTCTTATAAAATGATGAAAAATATAACCAGTTGTTGAAAAGGATCTCATTACAAAAGCAAACAGAAGAGAACAAATGAGAGAGATCTATTATTGAAACTTACTAAGTTACTATCTTTGCTTTCACGAATTCAGAGTCAATAGCCAATATACCAATGGTCAATGTTTTTTCACTTGGTCAGATTATGCCTGACAGGGTGAAGTTTATCCACATTGTGCTTTTGTATTCTAGTCCAAAATTATAAAGGAATTGTACATATAAAAGAAACTAATCAACCAGAAAACAAACGAGCAGCATTTCACTTATTCTATTGATCTACACATGACATGACCAAATTGATCATGCCCTGATCTAGCACTTGAGACTGATGTCTCTGTCCCAAGGATCAGGGGCGGAGCAACAAGGGGTGCAGATGAGGGCTTTAACACCCCCTGTGATTTGAGATTCAAGTGTGATTATTAAACATTTTTGATAAATTTAAGTGAAAGTTAATCAATATCCCCCACCCCCCACCCCCCAATAGTTTTTTCCTGGCTCTGCCCCTGCTAAGGATTCTATGTGTAATTTCATGAAGTATGATGCCAATTAAAGAAAAGTAAAGATGCTAATTGAATCAATAGTCAAGCGACTCATTTAACTGATGTATCAGTGTTTTCCCTAATTCTATTGATCTTATTCTCTAAGTGTCTCATTTAACCAGACCGACAATAAATCAGCAGTAAAGTGCCTGGGTGCCGCTTGTCAGAACAAACTTACTAGAACCAACAACGACAGTATTAGAAAAGACAATAAATCAAAATTACCCAAAGTGCATCAATACCGCAAACCAACAAAACAACAGTCAAGTGCAAGAAAAAGGTACCCTTTATGGTAGAAACAAAAAATGCATCTAAACAGACATCTGTTATATAAGCAGATCAGAAAAACTTATTAATGGAAACAGCAAAGAGAAAAAAAGGGAACAATAGTGGTATTAAAGCAGGGAAAGGGTTGGTGTTGTCTACTCCTCCTCAGAAGCAACAACGCTGATCTCGCCCTTTTCAAGAAGGCTGTAGAAGGTGCGGGTGCGGCGCTGCTCGTTCCAGTGGTGCATCTTCCAGAGGCCGCCCGCCATGAGACCCAGCGTTAGCCCAATGCATATCTCCTTCACCACGCTTGGGCCCTTCAGAGCCGCATGTGCCACCTTGTGCCCTGCCATCTCTCTTTATCTTCCCTGCATTTGCAAATGCACCTCTGTGTGTTAGCCAAAACTATGCAACTGTTCTGCTTTTTTCACTATTTAAAATGCATATACAAGTTTGAAAATAAGATGCCCATGATGAACAGTGGGCAATCCATACCGAACCCACTACCACACCTGACCGGACCAATGCGAACCTAAATCCTGCTACAACTGATAAGTAACTTTTCCTTTCAGAAAATGATGAAACAAAAACCAGGCTTGAGTGAACAAGAACTGACTAAAAATGGGATTAAGAAACAGAGCCTAACTAGCCCACATAATCTGATCCACTTATTGCAACCAGCTTTTTAGTGGGAAAAAAACCAGCTGCATTACTAAAATCGACACTTTCTTGAGATATTAACCCACAACAACACTCAACTTGACTCAAGAAACTTGAAGCTGTAATACCAGAAAGTTGTCTAGTGGCTTAACTCACCAACTGGACAGAACCAAGAGACGCAACACAAAGCATACCTCCTTCTCAAACCCTTAAAAATATGGATACTCTTAGTCAACACGACCCATACCTTTCAGTATTGTTACAAACAACACAGATATTTGGAAGGTGCAATCAATTCTTGCGGCCATGTTTGGTAGAGGATTAAAGGTGGAGTAACTCATTTAATCCACTTTTACTCCTCCAAACATGGTTTAAATTTGGTGTAGTGTGGAGCAGGGAGGAGTAAATTACTCTACCATTTTAGGTGGAGTAATGTTACTCCACATAGTTTAATAGATGGTTATCATTAGTTAGTTATTCTACTCCTTATTTACTCCACCTTTTCATACCAAACATGATATAAAATTGGAAGAGTAGAGTGGTCTAACTATTTACTCCTTAATAGGAAGGGATCAAAACATGTGGACTATTAATATAAAGGGATAAATTATCCTCCAATAACAGGGCATTTCTACTGATAATCAACAAGGTTTGAATGTCACATTTGGTAGCATATAACACAATGGTGTCCTAATTACTGGTCATTTGACTTGGGTCCCAGCACAATGTTCAGAAGGTACATACAATTAATAAATCTGAGATCTGAAAGTCAGAATGAATTTTAGAATTACCCTGCACCTCTATGAAAACTAATCTAGTGTCAAGTCAACATAACACAAGCTATCAGCAATCAGGTCCACAAACAGGTACAATGAAGTAGATTAAATTTATCTTGAGTTTTAGTAATTAAGCACGGAGTTTATTTTAAGTCTAAAATATAACTTCAATTCAACACAAGCTAATACAGATCATCATCACATCAATAACCATATGCATCAAATTACTACACAGCAGATAGGCCTTTGCACAACAAAGACATAAATCTTCAAATAACTCAAAACGAGAAACGCTCAGTGCCTCAAATTAGGGGCATGTACTGATTGAAAAGGGGAGAAATGTACTCCCTCCCTTAATTTGAGGTTTCTCTGCACTGCACTACCTACCTTGATTGAAACCCTAGATTGAGAAATAATTGTCTTGGTTTAATACGAACAAGAAATTGCAATACTTTAAGCGATGTTATGATATAGATTCGAAGGTCGAAAATCCATTCTGGATCTCACTGCATTAAGATCTCGTATTGAATCGATTAATAATAATCAGATGATTGAACGGGAAGGAAAGAAGGAAGGAAGAGAACGTACCCGATCGCAGATCGCAGGCGCAGTTGGAGGGGTGAAGAGTCGGAAGTAGGAACTGTGAATTTGGAATAGGAGGAAGAGGGTCGCCGCCGGAAGAGAAGATCAAATCGGTAGGAACGGATCACGGAGGTGAGGTCAAAAAATAGACGCGAAAGAATAATTAATAGGCAAAATCGGGACATACACCCCCTCAAATCTTATGAAATGAGAAATTAACCCTTGTGATCTACATAATCTCTACTACTTATAAAGCACCCTTAGCAAGGTCAGCATTTTTCACACAAAGAGGTCCAAACAATTTTGTTAGCATCATTATAAACCATTGATCAATATGATGTACGGTTTGGATCGCTATTTCTATAAAAGAGTCGACTCTACACACAAATAAGTCAGGGTTGTGTCAGGAAGCTGGTGGTATTGAACAAACTTTTGTAGCCACGCGTTGCGAGTTCGAGTCCCAGTACACGAACTTTTTTTTTTTCTTTTGACATTTCTTCGCTACTTTCCTCTCTGATCCCGTCGATATCTTTCCTCTCTGGTCCCCGTCGATATCTTTCCAAGTTGGACAGAGTGCGAAAAAATTGGATCTCTTTCCTCTTTTATTTCGCTAGGGTTTGTATACTGACGCCGCTCCCTTCTCCTCTCTCCGATTTTAGCTTTTTTCTCTTCCTTCTGTCGATCCATAACCCTAGACGCAGTGACCTAGGCGATGGGAGCAACTTTCAATCTTCACCATCAATGGCAAGCCACATCGCCGCTTATATGCCTTCGTCCTCTTTCGCAGCGCGCAAGATGCCATGGCAGATGCTCAAGACACCACGATTAATGGCTCCCTATGCGAATTGTGGTTGCTCGATTGGTACTCTCTCCCCTTCTCTCTTTCTCATCTCATTCCTGTGGATTTTTTTTTCTTATTTCGTGCGCAAGGGATCACTCAGCATTTCCTTTCCTCTCCGTTTTGTTTCTTTTACTGCGCCTCTTAACAGATAGACAGAATTTTTCTTATTTCGTGCACAAAGGGGATTAATCACCATCGCCTTTTTCCTTATTTCCTCAAAAATGCACCTCCAAATAAACTTGAATATTAGGGTTTAGCTTTGGAAATTTCATTTGAGGTATCGTCCTTCAGCAAACCCCCCTCCTCCTTCCTCTCTCTCTCTCTTTCCATGATGGCTTCTTTACCCCCAATTTACTGCTAGAGTAAAGAACAAAAAAAATGACCACGGCGGCGGTCTGTGTCTGCAGCGCCTTTCGTGAGGCATGGTCACCAAACCGGCCCGAGTCATTGGCATCTTCCTTGGCTCGGCCTCCCCCAGCGGCCCAAGTTTGCAGCGCCTTTCTTTTTCCTCTTTAGATCGATGATTCTCCTTGGAACTTATTGGAATCTACTTCACTCGCGATGTGAAAATAACCATTGCATAGATTCGATTTCATCTAGCTTCGCTGTCAACACAAAGGTAAATAACCATTGCATAGATCCGACCTCACAAATTAGACGATGATTTTTCTATACTAGGCCTTGTGCAATCCCATATGTTATTTAGCCCTCTTTCATTTTTTTTTAAGATCATTCTTGAATAATTTCAAATTGTATTATTTTGTACTCCATACATGGCCTTGTTAACTCGCCTCTTTCACTTTTCAGGGTCTTCTCGAGTAATTTCGAATTGAATTTTCTTTTACTGGTGTTTCTGAGGATAATAAACTTATCTTATTTAGAATTGTTGTGAGCAACTTTTGGTTTTGCAAGCGAACTGTTAAAACTGATGCAAGTAATCTGATGGTTGTTATAATAGTCCACAAATGTTCAGGTAAGCCTATCAAATCTAATTGTTTTTTCACAAATGATTTAGTTTTAAACATATGACTCCCTTAACTTGCTTAATTCAGTTTGAGCTTAGAAGAAATGGAAGATCATATGAGAGCAAGGAGCTAATTTAAATACTGCAATATGCAAAAAAAGAGCTCCATTCTTTACATTTTGGCTATTTAACTTCAATATTCTTCTTTTATCTGTTGCAGCCATTCACAACAATTTTCCCACCTCCATACAGTTTCAATCATAGGGAAGACAATTCCTTGGATTAGTTTGCTACTTCTACTTCATTGTTTAGAGCCACTTACATTTCTGAACTAGAATTGTAGCATTTAGATGATTCACACTTTCCTTTCTAATTATATTTCACTTTTTGATCAGGGAAAAAAGTGTCATGTGTTCATGTTCTGATGCTAGAAAGGGGCCGTGAGGAAGAGCTTAACTGGTAATATCTTTGGTTCTCTGTTGAAGTGAATGTTTGAATTTGAATTTTAATTAAAAATAGTGTGCACCATCAAGTTAAAAAAAACCGCTTTGTAATTTACAAAGCAATAAAAAAAAGTAGTAAAAAGCTGTAGAATTATTGGTTGAAACTGGTTCTGATCTTTATTTAGGTTTAGAAACTAAGGTATACAAAAAGGTATCTGACAACACATACTTGTGAACTCATTGGCCTTTACCATATTCACCACATTTCGTACTTATTTGGACTTGACAAGTTTGAATTGAAACAACAATAATTGTGGGGACTTGATTTTGGATTTCTTGAGGATATGCCCAAAGTGCTCCTACAAACTCTGCATCACTTGTTGCCAAAAGCTACGCAAAGAAGAGACAACCGATAAACTGAAGGCAAGCAACTTAATAAACTGCAAGTTTGCTCCTCTTTTCCATGAGTGTGGTCTCACGTGTCCTCTTTTCTTATTTTTTTCTTAAAATAAAAAGAGCAACTAATGTTTTTGTATTTTCATTTCAGCTAATAAATCTTCAGGTGAGGTCACATGGAGAGAAGCTGCAAATCTGCAACTTCCTGTGTAGTCAGGTTGGTTTACATGTTTCTGGTAAGGAGCAGTTGCCATAGCCATAGTGTGCTTCGCAGGTATGTCCCAATTCTTTGCCATTATAATTTAGAATCTATTTTTCCCCCTACATATAGTTAAATTTATTGGTTTTTTAATTTAAAAAAAAAACTTAATACAGGGACCTCAAGCCCCAAAACCTCTTAGGCAACCAAGAAAAAGGCATACTAAAAATTGCCGATTTAGGCCTTGGCTGCTCATTAAATCTTCCAATCAAATGTTATACTCATGAGGTACATATTTTTTTTTCCTATTAAAAGTTTGAAATCTCGATTTTACTCGTGTGGCATTATTTTGTCTAACATGTGATTTAAAATATTGGTATCGTAAATTGTTACATTGTGGTATAGAGCTCCAGAGGTATTACTTGGTATAACACTATAACCCACTAATCAACTGGGGTTGATATGTGGTCAGTGGTATAACCCACTACTGATTCTGATTCAGTAACTGAAATGTGCATACTAAATACCAAGCCTTTTGTATAACTCTCAATAGTAAAATTGCCAAAATATTTATGTCTAAACCAATTAACCAGAATGTACTTTGATTTTAGCCAACAGCTTATTGGTTTGGTAGCAAATCAATTCATTAGAAAATTAATTTTTGGCTTTGAATGTATGAATACAGCTGAATAGGTGAGAAGGCAAGTGCTTTTTCCTGGCAACTCCGAGTTATAGCAATTACTTCACATTTTTAGGTACCAATATTTTTTATATGCTTATATATTTGACAATTATGGTATTATAGTGGTACCAATTACTACAATGGTAATATTTCAAGAAATGATGGTTTTATGCGTGTGTTCAGGTTGTTAGGTACACCGACAGAGAAGCAATGGCTTGGAGTTACCACTTTGAAGGACTGGCATGAGTACCCACAATTCAACTTCGAATAACCTGACAATTTGCCGCTTTTTCTCTATTGTATTGCCAAAAAAAAAAGAGTGCCCCTTTTTCTTGGTCTCCAATTATGATGTCAAACTCTCCAAGATATTTAGTATTTGTTTACTTATTTAGTATTTGTCCAAAATCTCGAAACAGATATTTGAAGTTGGTGATGTGGTCGCTCTGGATAAGACTTGAGGTGTTGGTGCTGCAAATAATCGACACACTGGGCGACATCGGTTGTGTTCGGCATAAGAATTTAGGTCAAGTCAAATCCATGGCTGGTGTCGAGTCGAATCCACTGAAGGCTCGCGAGAGAGTTTGTGGCAGATGCTAGAGACGTCACTGCTTTTTCTAAATGGTATTTTGCTTTCTCAAATTTATCCACTAATGTTGTATTTCTTAAGGTTTTGTTGATTATAAGATGTTTGTGTTAATATCTCTGTTTGACCCCACCGAAGTATCGAGTGTTTAAAGAATTTTGCCTTTTTAATGGGATGTTTATACTGAAAAGAATATATTTGACAATGGTTTAAAAGATAGTTAATTATTATGAAGTACTAAACTTGTAGACCGTTGATTATTTCTTTTAATGGCGTAATCTTTACTCTTTTATTCATGAAATCTTATTAATTAAGAAATATAAAAAAATTTATGAGTAAAAGTCGTTATAGAGAAAGCAACATTTTTTATTTATTGCGGTGAGATCTAAATTCATCCTTGATTTATTTGACCTTATAATAAATAATGTACAACATATCCATGTCAAATAATATTTTTACATATTAATGTCCGCCCACACATTGGGTGGGCGTTGCTGCTAGTCGGATATAAATAAACCCCTCAAATTGATTTGAGTTGAGTTGAGCTCACGTAATAAGCTTTTATTTCAGATAATATTATTATTAATATGATTTATGAATACTAGAACTTTATAAATTAATTGTGAGAATTTTCTTCTTATATATTTTTATTTTAGATAATTATAACATATTGTAAAGTTTTAATTCTCATTATTATCTAAAATAAAAATATTTTTTCATAATTAATTTATAAGTTTTAATAATCATAAATCATGTTAATAATATAATTTGATAAAAATTTATTATGTCACGAGTCGGCTCACAACTTGTGAGCTAAGTAGAGCTCAACTCAAACTTGACTAATCAGCCAATCGAGTTCGTTCAACTCGAGTTTCTTTTAGCTCGAGTTATATCCAAACTTTTTTTCAGTCGAATTTGAGTAAGCTCACGAGTCACGAGTTTTTTGCACACCCCTATCCACATTCAAGTTTGAAATCAACTCAAACTCGACTCATTAGGCAATCGAGTTAGTTCAACTTGAGTTTTCTACCGACTCGAGTTATATCCGAGCTTTTTTTTTTTAGTTGAGTTCGAATAAACTTAAGAGTTAGGAGTTTTTATATCTTGGGACCGTTTGGATCGCTTAGGAATAAGAGGAATAGTCTATTTCTAGGCGGAAAACATTGGGAGGTGTGTAACTTTGTGAAGAATTTGGATGGTTAGGAATAAATTTCTATTTAGTAAGAGGCTATATATTCCTCTTATTCTTAAGCGATCCAAACGGCTCTTATTTGAGTTAGAGCTTACTCGAACTCACCTTTTACTCATTTTCAATAAAATTTTAACTTTAAAAATCTTAAAATTATGACAAAAGTATACATAACCTGAAATGCTTTCCCCTTAGTATTTAGAAATGATTCGTCGTCCTTCTCTCCAAGACTTTGAAAGATTTTTACTTTTCTTTCTAAATTGCTAAGAAAATCGTTCTCCTCTAACAATTCTTCTAAATCGCTAGGTCGTCAATTTTGAATCTCTCTCGCTGTATTTCTCTCATACACATTCTCGATCTCTCTCTATAATAATGGATGCAAGAAAATCCGTTGATGAGTATTTTGCATCCTTAGTAATTGAGCAAGCTATTTCTAAAATTGAAATTTCAATGAAAGGGTGAAGAACCCCATCAGAAATTGAAAATAACAAGGAACGCAAATGAAAACTGTCAAGGTTCAAAAAATGATTCAACATTTATTTTTACTTTTGCAGAATCAAAATTTAATATGGTAAACATACCAGATAAACGACAAAATATGTTAGATTACTGGTAAGTGATATCAGTAAGCACGGTCTGATTTGAGTACTTTTATTAACGTATATAGTACTTTAGTCTTTTATTAACGTACTAGATTACTGGTAAGAGATATCAGATTAACGACAAAATATGTTAGATTGCTTGTGCAATAGTTGAATAAGGTGAGCTGTATGGACATTTACAAGGAGCTACAATGTGCAATATGAAAATAAATGTTTGCATACAAAAATGTTGGTTTATTTAATTGTTTGTCCTAATTTCATTTCTCCGGCGAAAAAAAAAAATTCATATTGGACAGAGAACGCAGAGGGCATGCCAGAAAATGTCAAACTCAGGATACTTTTGTCATAATTTTAAAATTGATTTTTTTTTATTAAAAAAGAGGACAGGGGTTTATATCTAAGAAAAAAACTTAATTACCGGGTATATATCTTTCTAGATTGGAGGGATTTATTTCGGTTTCAAAAGATTGGAGGTGTATATCCGATATTGCCTAATTAATAAGAGTGGCCCCACGTGTCATTCCATTAATAATCGATAAAAGGATTAACAATAAATACTTCTGTGGTATTTTTGGGCATGATATTTTGTAAAAGGTGTAGAAGTTTAACAACTCAATCCAATTTATTAGGATATTTTTAGACATGCATAGCGAAGAGCAATGAAGAAATCAAGGTAGGCACGTAGCTACTCTAATAATATATAAATCTGAAAATTAATTAGGATCCTAAAAAATTCATTCAAGGTTAGTTAAATGTGTAATTAACTATTTTGTGAAAAAATATACCTAGATATAGCTCTAAATGAAGAAGAAAAAACATGCAATTTCCCCAACTTTTTGAATTACGTATTGAAAGTTGATTTTTCGATTTCTGCAATTAAAACTCTACAAGCCAACATGGAAATTAGAAATCCAACTGTGAATTCCGACATTATATTCGGACTTTTAAAATCCAATATTACAACATATTATAGTATTAATTAATATTTTAATAATATCCTCAAAATGCGATTTAATTTAATAATATTAAAAAAACAGCAAGGTTCTCCTGCCACCATTTTTTGGTGCCACAAGTTGCCACAACTTCATATTTTATCAATTATTAAAATTTTTTAAATTCAAATGTTGAATCCAACCGTTGATCTTATTCAATTTAACGAACGATGCGTTTCTATATATGTTTTATAGAATTTGGAGTTTGTTTGATACTCGATCAAGTGGTCAACAAATGAACGAATCTAGTTAATTATAACAGATTAATTCTAATACGTTCATCATTTGGTCACTTGATCGAGTATCAAACCAACTTTAAATTTTATAAAACTTATATAGAAACACATCACTAGTTAAATTGTACAAGATCAACAGTTTAGATTCAGCGTTTGAATTTTTTTAATTTTAAATATTGATAAAATCTGAAGTTGTGATAACTTGTGACATCAAAAAATGGTGGGGACCTTGCTCATTAAAAACTATTCGGAATTTCCAGTGTGTTGGCTCCTCAAATCTCACTATTAATTATCCGGCTAAATATACATTTTTTGTAATCGGATTTGCATTTGTATTAAAGAGCAACTACTAAAATTCTTTATTTGCATGTTATTTTATTTGTGTATTTTATGAATTTGAGCATTTTTCCAAAAAATTAAAAAATAATCATCCAAAATCAACATATATAAATAAAAAAATGATCGCGCAAGCAAACGTAGCACTATAGTGTAATATTTATTTATAATATTTATGCTCAGGAAACACAATCCACGAAGCTGTTAATATATCCTTATTATTTAATGTTTTAACTACATCGACAGTGATCTAATATACACGCATTTTCCTTAGTAGATACAAGCGACCAAAATTACAAGCAATTGCTCTTGAACGCAAAACAAGGAAAACTACTCGGACCACCAAACCGGCCGAAACCATTTTGAATGGAAGTACGACTGGTACGACATCATCACAAGCAGCAGCACAACCATCAGTCCAACCCCCCAAGGTATTTTACATCGAGACGTAGGAATATAACGTCGACCATACTTGTCGCGCCAAGAGGACGGCCAGAACCTTGCCCATCCATCCCACAACACATACCTTACCACAAATAGAAGAGTAACTGCCATAAGAACCAGGAACACATGTAAACCGACCTCGGCACGTTGCTCCAGTTGTTTGTACTCCACGTAGGAAGAAATTGATAGAAAAAAGATGAGTATGGCAAAAATGCCTAGGAGCTGAGGCGGCGGGAGGGAGAGTGTGTTGATGGTTCGCGTTTTCCATCCGTATTTCCACTCTGGCCCGGTCTTGTCGTAGAACGGCCAAGCCATGTTAAACTAAGGTATGTGGTACTTGAGAACTTGTGTTTCTAGAGTTGGCTCGTTTGTGGGGGATTTATTCCATTCATTTGCAAAGAATAAAAGGGCATGATCACACGAAGAGTTGGCGTTGGAATAGATTCTGTAGCTTTGTTTATTCTTGTGTCATTGAGAAGGAAGGAATATTTAACGCACTGATTAGTGAATAAGCCCTCTGCACACCAGTAAATCATTTTTATTATTTTTGCACATCCTTCTAATTTTCTTATCAGAATTAATTAAGGTTTAATGTTTAGGAGCTTAGCTTTAAACGAAATTTTGACCACTACAGCTGCTAATCGGTCATTTCGAAATTATGTTCAAATTAATTAGAATTCACTACACCAAAAAAAGATTATTAGTACCGGACCATTAGTACCGGTTTTTAAGAAAACTGATATTAATAATAAATCATGGCAATTTTGTAATTGTAAGACTTATTATTTAGTATCGATTTTTTTTAAAAACCGGTACTAAAAATCGCTGGAAAAAAAAAATCGTTTTTCTTTTAGTACCGATTTTTTTATAAAAAACCGGTACTAAAAATCGCTTGAAAAATAAAAAAATAGTTTCTAATTTAGTACCTTGTTTATAAAAAAACCGGTACTAAAAATCAATATATTATTACCGGTTTTTAATAAAAAACCGGTACTAAATTAAAAATTATTTTTTTTCAGGCGATTTTTAGTACCGGGTTTTTATAAAAGACCGGTACTAATATATTGATTTTTAGTAGGTACTAAATTAAAAACTGTTTTTTTAGACGATTTTTAGTATCAATATATTAGGGAGTGAGAATAGGGGAAGGGTTTTCTCTGTGCATTCTTCTCAAAATTGTGCAGAAATAGCAAAGGAGACGGGAAAGAGGAAAAAGGTCTTGAAAGGAGTTCAAAATGGAGATGGAGAGAGAGAGAGAGTGGAATGAATCAAAGAGGAGAGCACCTGGAAGAATCGATATGGAAGAGAACACATCACAAAATTGATTTTGTTGAAATGATTGTCAGATATTTTCGTATGCTTTTGAATCATTGCAGCATTACATGGTTAATTTTTTGTTTCCACATACTGCTTTTTATCGATAGGGAAGCTTAACTGTTCAACTTCTTGGAACTGGCCCTGAAGAAACCAAAACAACGAAGGGAAACCATATACAGTCCTCAAAATTCTCACAAAAAGATAAGTATTTATCTTTCTCCACTGTAATTGTTGATTCTAGAAAGAATATAACCAATACTCGGATCAAGAGGTAATTTTATTTTTGCATTGGATCTTAATTATTCTGGATTTTTTTTGCCTTGTTTAATATAAAATTGAATCTGCAAAAGTGATTTTTTTCACCTTTATATTTCCACTTTTGTTAACCTGGAGCCCCACGTAAATTTTTTGTGCAACAGACAGGATAAATTATGATGGAACAAATTGCAAAGTAAGGATTATTCAAGAAAACTGGAGGATACCTTTGCATATACACACCTGACTATTGACAGTTTGACACTATACTCAGCTTAGAGCTCTCATTTTGCCGGTACCTTCTTTCTTGGTACTGATAACTAGAAGAAATTAAGTGCTTTGTAGAAATGATTATGCTTAGTTGAAATCTACATCATGCCTAAATGCAATGCTAGGTCGGGGATTTGATATTTTATCTAGAATCCACTGAACTAGCTAACGAGGTCTAGAAATTAGTTGTATATGATTTCTAGTTGTTAATTAAGTAGAATTTGTATATATAATTATATATTGAGATTGGCATAAAAAAACATAGTTATCGCCTATTTAGTACTGTATAAAGATAGCTAGTAATTAAACAGGTTTTTTTAAAAATTAATTTCGTACCCTATTCTCATTCTCTATACCGGTTTTTTTAAAAAAGAAAATTAATTTAGTACCAGTTTTTAACTAAAAACCGGTACTAAATTAATTAATAATTTTCAGTTTTTTAATTAATTTAGTACCGGTTTTTAGTTAAAAACCGGTACTAAATTAATTAAAAATTTTCCGGATTTTTTTAATCAATTTAGTACTGGTTTTTTATAAAAAAACCGGTACTAAACTTTTAAAATTAAAACTGATTTTGTTAAACTTAATTAGTACCGATTTTTTATAAAAAAAAATCAGTACTAAATGTAATATTTTTAGTACTGATTTTTAATTAAAAACCGATACTAATCGTGTTTGTCGCCACTTTTCACCACCTCCTAGTATCGACTTATTAGTACCGATTTTTTATTATTTTTAGTACCCCTATTATTAGTACCGGTATAAAACCGATACTAAAAGATTTAAATGGCGTAGTGATTATATAACAAGGGTGCTTTTAGTGATAGAGAAATTCAATAAGGGTGTTCAAATTTAAAACTAAATTCGGTAAGAGAGAGCATTTTCTATTTTATTTTTTATGTTTTGACTTTTTAAAGAATTTTAGGTTCTTTTTCTTAAAATCGAAATTTGTAACTTTTTTATTTATTCAATTCAAAATGACGACACTTGACTTCTAATTTAAAAAAAAAAAACGAATTTGTCCTGTAAAAATTATATATGGAGAGAAAGAATGAATATAGAACACTAATGTGCATATAGACCTTGTGCATAGGATTTCTATATTGTCGGGTCCCTTCAATTTTCATGCGGAGATAAAGATTAAGGACATAGATTGAGGCGCTGGAAGCATAGATCTTTTCGTTATTTTATATTTTTTTCATCTATCTTCTGTATATCTCCTTTAATTGCAGGAACTGATCAATCTCTCCTCACAAGGCCAAAATTGATCGCACCTCGATCTCCTCTCCTCTCTCGTACACTATGAGGCATACATCTTTGTAGGCTTCATGCAGCAGACAATGCCAGGGGCGAAGCCATGTAAAAAATGGTGGGTCCATGGACCCACCTAAAAAATTTTTAACTGATATTGAATTTGTTTGTAATTAAAAAAAATCACAAGAAGTTAGGGACCCATCTCAAAAATTTGAAGAATCCAGCAGAACATGTCGTATTTAAATTGAATTACATAACGACCCATAAAAAATCACGTATGGACACAAGTTGTATTTGTTTCTAACTAATCGTCTTATTTCTTCCTCCCAATTAATCTTATTAAGACAAATTTTAGAATAGAATGAAATATTTAGGTGAATAATTATTTGTAGCATATATATACTAGCGCGAATCTCGCACATTGCGTGATTTGTTAACACATTATAAACAAAAGATACCATAGAAGATCAAAAATACAATTCCGATATTATATAAAAACTGTCACTAAAAATACTAAATATTGTTCCCGTCAAAAAAATTCCAAACGCCACAAGAGATCATAAATATTGTGGTTTGAATAGTGACCGAACTTTTTCGTATGTCTTCCATCTTTATATATCTATAATATAGAAAAATAAGAGTTTCAATAAGATTTCTAATGAACCTATTATGCAAAATTATGAGAAAAATAAAAATTTAGAGGAAATTGTTGTACCTTTTTTATTGTCTTGATTTTTGAATTTTTATTTTTGTATATTAAGTATATTATTTTTTTATGTACTTTTGGTCAGCATGGTGATGAAGATGGCCTCATAGATACCGGTTAGGTTGGGGCAAGAGCCTAGTTGAAACTTGAAAGTATGATAACTCGCCACACTAACAATCACACTAAATTAACAAAAAACAATGCTTCGTTCTGTTCATCCCTCATATGGTTTTTTCAATGTTATCCATGAAACTTGTGCTCTTTGCATCATTTGAGGAGGGGTTACCAAAACTTAAAATAGAGGATCCGGTGCTAGTGTTTGCATCCATCTGAGCCACCTTCTGGAGCAAAGCCGTAGCTGACATCTGAGGAGGCACTGTTTCATTGTGAACCGATGCATTACTATATAGCGATGGTACCGAACCAACCATGTGATCGCCCATTATATTTTCAGCTGTGCTGTTGAACTGCCCAGGCTTTATCATGTGACCACCAGGGTTGCCTTCTTGGTTACTGTTGTGCATGGAAGATGCGTTGTTGGCATTGTTGGAGTAGAACCCAAAGTTAAACTGGTTAGTAGCTGCCTGAGTTGAAGAGGCAGCAGTGGCAGTATTGTTATACCGCCCTTGAGATCAGACAGCTGCATTAGGCCATGAAATGGTTTGGATTGTACAAAAGAACTCTCTGTTTCTGGCTCCTCATTGAAGTGCTGGTTTAAGCTAGTACCTAGCTAGGAAGAATGGAGCAGACACTACTAGAATTTCGTTTATCTGTGTCGGACCACCGACATATTCGAGTCGCTAAATCAAGTAGCGACGTAGAAAGAAAAAAACGGGCGGGAGGGTTTTTACTGGGTGTCGCTAGGCCGACACAGATAAGTTAGGACGCATAAATATTCTAAAGAGAGACGCTCTCAAATTCTTCACAGGGACGCGAATATGCTGAATATCATTGGCGTCGATATTTCGACACGTATAATGAGAGACACATATTAGTTGAGACGCTCAAAGCGTTTAATATAAATATAATTAGAGTCGCTAGTTGACACATATAATTAGGAACGCTAATAAACAAAATAAGTAAATTATTTCAATTGAAATTTTTTGTGGATCTAATGTGTCGGTATACTGACGCATATAGGAATATATATTTTATAAAATTTATTTTATTTTTTGCAGTTTACCAGTTTTGATATCATTCATTCACAGCATATATAAACCCAATATCCGAATTCACATCATACATAAACCCTATACCAAGTAAACCACAAATACATTTAGAGAGAAGTGTTAATATTATATTCATCAATCAAGTAAATATTCAAAACAATATGCATCAAGTTTCTTCATACCATCTTTTCTAAAGTGTGATAAAGAGTCATCATCAGCATAATAACATAATTGTGTCTATAGTTAAAAGAGTATACAATGCATGAAAGTAACTAAATTATGCAAGAATCACCACGCTTGTCCAAACATTCTAAAATTTTCTGAATGGAACTACGATAATTAAATAAATTATAATAAAATATACCAATCATCTTGTACATCATCTGAATTTGTACCAAGAGTGTCATCCTTGTATTCCTCACTTGACATGTCATGATCAACTAGTTATGCTGAGTGATGGTTTGAGTTGAAGAGCTCAGCAAGATCCACTTGATCCCGAAAATCTGGTTGGAGAGCTCAATAGAGTCCACTTAATCAATTAACAAACTATTCTTGTGTTCAATCAAACACCCTGCAACAAAGTGATAGCTGCTATCAGCAAAGAAATATAGAGAGATTTTGCATAGGTACCATAGGATTAGGTCAGGTCTTGGATGTAACCTCTAATTTATAAATTAAAACCACTAAGCCGAGGTAATGTTTGAACGAATCAATCTTAAATTAGCAACGAAATCACAAATGGAAGCGTTAATCAGCAAAAATTTTTATGTTGAACATATTCATGCCTCATTGGCAATGGACTTCTGTAAAAATGAAATGATGACTTTCGTATATCATTTTTGAGCTCTCTATAAATAGTCGATGCCAACTATAATACAATTAATTAGGAATTGTGCATTTTCACAAATTCTGCACAAACCTAAAGAAGAATAGATAGATATAAAAGAAAATCATAAAAGTTGCAGTAAACAATAAAGGAGAGACAAGAAATAATTTTTAGTGTAACATGTAATAATATTATAAATAATCAATATGCAAGTACAAGAAAATACATCAATAAGGCAATCTATTTTTGTAAAAAGATGAGATAGTAAATAAATTGGCTGAAAAGTGACTTCGTTTGTAGACTATTTTGACCTTACATTTCATTTTAGTTTTTTCTCCTTACCATTATTACTAATAAGAAAAAACTCACATGGATAAAATAAGTATGCAAAAAAAGAGATAATTGTACCTTCTACTGAGTTAATGCTTGCACTGATCATTACTTTATCAGCACTAATAGAAATTATAAAATGTCATTGATAGATATTTTTATAATATAATACCACTTAAAGAAGTACAATATATTTTAGCAAAAACAATCTTAATTCACATCTAGAATTAAGATTTGTACAGGTCTAGAATTTAGATACTAAGAATAGAAATTTCATGACTCTATAATATCACTGAAACAAAAAATTAAAAACTACAACCCTTTTGCTCTATAACGTGGTTTCCCGATAATAATTTTCAATTCGGTAAAAGTTATGAGAATTAAGATCAAAATAATTATTGGTCAATAAAATTATTTTGATCGTAATTCATTATATTCTTCAAAGTCCAACATTAATGCAATGAAACTCTGCAATTAAGTTGCAAGTTTTTTTATACTACCTTCAATATCCACCGTGCTCAGCCCCTAGTTAAAAAAGAGTAATTTCCACCAGAAAAACAGGACTCCTTGGACGGTACCATGTACTGATATTAGTAATATAATCAAAAGATGTCACCTTCCATGAAATTAAATAGCCAACAGTATGCAATATCTAGTTAGTTGAAAGAAACATCAGTTCATTTTGCAAAAAAAAAAAAAAATCACTCAAAAAGAGTCACATGCAAAAAATATCATTCTAAAAGTATTATAAATTCAATAAGAAGGGAGAAGACAATAGACCTATCTGACAAGAGACAATGACAGCGTAGCAAGTGCCGACGAGCTGTTCGACGAGGAAGCGGGGGCCGATCGTGCACGGGTTTATCGCCTCTCTAGAGCTTGATCACGAGAGAGAGTTTATCGCCTTCAAAGAGAGCTCTATCGAGAGAGATATCCAGGCTTTATAGCGTTCGTAGAGAGAATTGGGGGTTTCCCTAGCTAGGGTTATCGCCAGAGATGGAGAGGTACCAGAGAGAGAGTTTGGGATCGGGAGAAATGGGGACGAGAGAGGGGTTGGTTTGGGACTGGAGTTTAGTATTGTTCAATCTTTAATATAATATATACACCAGAAATATAAATTTGTTTTACTGTCGCTCTTTAATTTTTTTCTCGCAAAATTTTTTTACAGATGGGAGATGGCGCTAACTTTTTCACATAAATCTCTTTTATGGCGCCAATTTTTACCGCCAAAATTAGTTACCAAAATCTTTCTCCATACCAATAGTTAAATTTCATTAAAACATAGCTAATGAATGAACTAAACAAACCTCCCACTCATATATACCTCTAATTCAATATATAATATGTGCATTATAATATGTTTCAATATGAGCTTAAATAAATTAATATAAATTTATCCACATCATTAAAATATTAAAATATTAAAATATATGAGCATTATAATTCCAAATGTTAATATTAAAATATATGTTTCAATATGAGCATTATTAAAATATATTAAAATATATGTTTCAATATGAGCATTATAATTCCTAAATGTTAATATTAAAATATATGTTTCAATTTATCCACATCGTTAAAATATTAATTTGTTTTAAATGAACTTTTTTTATATTACTAATGATATGTAATAAAATTGCAATCTTGTAATAATATTCTTTTACATGTCTTGACACGTTTAACATATTAAAAATATTCAAGCATTTGATTCTAGCATTTTTCTTTCAAATATAAAAGTGAATAGGAAGTTAAAATTAGAAATCTACGGTCGAAACGATTTGTCAAATCACTCAGTCAAATATAAGAAACTAATTATAACTCCGTGACCAAACTCAAAATGTAAATTATTTGAATATTTATTTCGTAATATTAAATATTTATAAATATAGTTTAGCATAAATACACAATATGTTATATAAAATTATCATCATAAGCATATAGTCATATAAGTTTTATGGTGTTTCATGATGCATAGGCTCTTTTGTGGCGCGGGCAATTCCCCCCAAAAATTCTTGGCATACCTTTTATATAATTATAATAATTGTAATAGTGTACAATTATATGAATATATAGGATAACCTATCTTTTGTGGCGCGGGCATTTCCCCCCAAAAATTCTTGGCATACCTTTCAAAAATTCTTGGCATACCTTTCATATAATTATAATAATTGTAATAGTGTACAATTCTTGGCATACCTTTCATCTTATATACAAATTACAAATAAATTGCTCTTTAATCAATTACAAATAAAATTTTAAACTGAAAAATACAATTTTTTGAGTTACAACTTGAAAATTTTCAATTTTAAAAAAAGATCAACTAACATATACCAATGAGTTACAACTTTTTCAATATTTTTTCAGATTTAAATAGAAATTCTTTTTATTGGATGATCCATGATTATTTAGATTAAAAATTTGATCCATAATTATTTAGTAAACTTAAGGAATTTTTGGTGCGCCATGAAATTTGATCCATGTTAGATGTCTAGAATCTTCTCAGCCTTTTCATTCTCCATTTATAGTTTTTCTTTATTTAAATGTATTTGCAAAATCACACAATCAGAGGCTGACAAGTGACATTTCCTGACTAGTTGCTTTAATGTGTCACATATCGTCCATTGACGCAACACATCAACATGCTCGTGTCATGTCATGCCAATACGCGTTCGTGTCGTTGTGTCATTTTGAAGATACTACTTGCGGTTATATATATCATACAATATTAAAAATGCCTATCTTAGAAGTAATTATATTTGTTTGTGAAAGAAAATCATATATAGTATTATAGTTGCATATAATAACGATTTATGAGCTGATAAACTTAGTTTTTTTAATATCCATTAACTGATAATCTTAGTTCTGGTGTTTGTTAAAAAAAAAAAATTACCCGAACAATGTTAATTTCTTGTTATTTAATAATTCAATTGATTTTATTTTGAAAAATGCAACATTTTTTTTTTGAGTTACAACTTAAGAAAAATATCAATCTTAAAGAAATAATCCTAAATTTTAACTATATTGTTTGACTTCCAACTTGATAAATGCAAATGAAATTGCAGACGAAACTATAGGTACTAAAGCTGGTGGATAATTATGTACGGACAAATTATATCGGTATATAAAAAGTGGTAAATCATATTGTACTTAAAAGTTGTAAATCATACTGTACTTAAAAAATAATCACCTGCTCAACTACCTCGTTGATTTAATTTTGGATAGATAAGTAATTCATTCATTAGTTTTTTTTTTTAAAAGAAATCTCGAACACATTTCTGAGCCGGAGAATGTATTATTGATGATTTTTCAAGTTATTCATGTAAATTATAAAGAAACTCTATGAAAAAAATTATTATCTTAATTTCTTCAATTCCATTTTCAGAACAATCTTCTTAATTCGCTTCAAAAATTTATCAATTTAATTTTCGTAATATTTACAAAATTATACGTATATAATATAAGAAAATAAAATTGGTGGACAAACAAATTACAATTATATTTAATTTCATTTATTAGGTGCATACCAATTCAATATCTTTATCTCAACGCAACATATTTCATATCCCATCACAAAATTTTTCCCAAAATTTTGCTTTCCTCCCTCCTTTCCCCGGAACCAAATCATGTGCCGCGCGGGACGCTGCAGCGCATGAAATCCCTACCGTTCAATAAATCGAACGGCTGTCCCGCATTTGTCCTGTCCGCTTTTCCATTTCGGATCCGAAACATACATGCTCGTTCTAAGTCACGTGGTACTGTTTTTTCTAAAAGATTATTTCTGCAATAATGACGTTGTAGTACTTTATGCAGAGATTGGTTTTATGGTTGCATTTTGACTCGAACTTCACTACCTCGAGTCACAAAAAATCCAAACCAAAGTTTCTGTAGTAGGAAAAGAATATAATATTGGCTCGCTCAACAGTTATATAATTCTAATATCAAACTTACTGACGTTTTCATCGGTATATATATACATTCAAATTCAAATATCAATGTTAATGAGGAAATTTTCAAAAATTAAAATTGCAATACGTGTACATTGAATTTTTAACAAAATCGAATGCATCTGCATTTTAATTATTTTACACACTAATATTATTATATTAAGCTAATGCTAAATACTTACATACGAATAATATCTGTTCATAATTTAGCATATGAATCGAGACAATCTAACATCTTTTATAAGAAATAGTATTGAATTTTCATAAAATTTTTAGACCTCCAAAATTTATACAAATAAATAAATAAATATTATATAATAATTCGTAACTAGATAAATTGGATCATGTATCGTTTATGGAAGGGAATATATACTATTAATTTTTATCTGGGTACACGTATTAAAATTTTAATTTTTAAAATTTCCTGATTAATATTGATATTTGAATTTGAATATATATACTCATGAAAACGTCACTAAGTTTGATATTAGAATTATGTAACTGTTGAGTGAGCCAATATATTCTTTTGAATATATATACTCATGAAAACGTCACTAAGTTTGATATTAGAATTATGTAACTGTTGAGTGAGCCAATATATTCTTTTCCATCTACTGAAACTTTGATTTGGATTTTTTGTGACTTGCGGTGGTGAAGTTCGAGTCAAAATGAGTCAAGATGCAATCAGAAAAGTACAAAACCAATCGCTGCATGAAGTACTACAACGTCATTATTGTAGAAATAATCTTTTGGAAAAGCAGTACCACGTGACTTATTGTGAGAACGTTTGTTTCGGATCCAATATGAAAAAGCGGACAGGACAAATGCGGGACAGCTGTTCGATTTATTGAACGGTAGGGATTTCATGCGCTGCAGCGTCCCGCGCGGCACAGGATTTGGTTCCCCTTTCCCCCGCATTAAGTCCCCTCTCCATTTCACATTAATTTCAAATTGTCAGACTTTGCCCTAGCCGCCTCTTCCATCGTAACCCTATACATCTTAACTCAACCCCCTCTGTGCCTCTCGTCGCCTCTCCCGATCTAGGCGGAGCAACACTCCCATCCTCGGTCGCTTCTCATCTCTTCTCAAGATCGGAATTGTAAGCTCACATTCTTTCTCTCTGACACGTTGATTTCTCAGATTAGCTTTATTTTCTTTTGTTTGATACTATAATTGGGTAATCTAGCATACACGTGCCTCGAAATTAGTTAGTTTAGTGAGAATTTTAGTTGTGAGGCTCATTTAGACTTGAAATCCTCTTTATTTATCCAATCAAGTTCAATTCCAAATGTCCGATCTAGAACGAACTATTCAACAAACATGCAATATATCTTATAACAAGACCATATATTCTAAATTGAAAAAATAAAGATGTTTCTTGCATGTTTATTTTTGTTTTGTATTTTAATGGGGCAACAAAAGCTCTTGGACAAAATTCAAACCTCAGTACACCATGTCCGCTACAAAGGTATGTTGCTCATTTCCTACCTCATCTAATTACTTATTTCCCCATTTTCATTTGCTTCACTAATTTTAAATTTTTATTAATATAGATCTGTTATTGTTTATTTTTTTTTAGCACCAAGATTTGCTTAATGCATCAGCATGTCTGTTTGTAGCAGGTTTGTTTCCTCCACTTTCTGAGGAGACATCTAAATCTTCAAAGTTTTCTTCAATTGGTGTCGATTCAAAGTATGTTTCTTGTTTGTAAATTCAATTGAACAATTTATTTGGAAAAAAAATCTAGTATATTGTAATTGATGTACAGAGCAATATCATGGAACTAAAATTTCTAGGAGTTGATTAAAGCCATAAGAACCTGGACAAGATACAAAAATGAAACTCAAGAGTGCAGCTTCATTTTGTCCTTTGCTTGACGTTCAATAAAGGATAATAAAAGGACATCATGAGTCTAATAAAAGATAGGAATTCTAATAATGATTATGTTCTAATGCAGCAATTCTAGATGCTCTATAAGCACATCACCATTACTAGAAATACCGACAGTTCCCAAGGGTCCTCTTTATGGAAGGTGAGATAATAACATACTTCATTCTCTGAGAACAATGATATATATACTATTTAAGAAGTATGGCTCAAAAATAAGAAGTTTGTGGAATGAAATGTGAAAGTAGCCTTGATTGCATTTTATCCAGTAGTCACCCAGCTGGAAGCGTGCAGCCAACTAAAAATTAAAAGAAGTTTGTGGGATGAAATGTGAAAGTAGTCTTGATTGTATTCTATCCAGTAGTTAATTACTTGTACGTCTCAATCACATCCATCTGATTTGGTCAATTTTTTATTAGTTTTGGTTTATTAATGGACTTCTAGTTTCATATTTTGATCAATTTTTCAGCAACATGAAAGTTTTGCACTACCACCAATGGACAATAACATTTCACAGGGGGCCATACATGAAGAAGGCTTAAGTGGAGCATCTGCAAGCACGTCAAATGCTATGGGGGAATACACAACGCTACTTACTAATACTTCGCGCAAGCAAGTTGAGCATGAGTATGTGCCTGGATATGATAATTTAAGCTAGATATACAATGAATTCCGGTTTACTTCGAATTCTAAACATATGATGATTTTTGTTATTTGTATTGGATAATGATTTGCAATTCAATTCATAATATATATTTGTAAGATTTTTGTTTGATTCAATGTTTATTATGTTTATGGCTGAGAATTCCAAAATAGCTGTGATTAATTAAAATCGTATGAATTAAATAGTGTGGTACCAAATTGGTACCGGGAAGAATTGAATCGCTGTATAAATGTAATTGACGTAGAAAAACGGGGATACAGTGGGCCCTTCTAAATTCTGACAATGAATTTTCTATTTCGGTGAGCAAAGGTGTCGTTATATCGACTCTAATAGGTTGTGGGCCCGCTAAATTTTGACAATAAATTATCTGTGTCGCTAATAATAGACGTCTGTATACCGACTATTATAAATTGTGGGCCCAGCTAAATTCTGACAACATATTATCTGTGTCGTCGATCAAAGGTGTCGATTTATCGACAAATATAGTTTGCGGGCCCCGATAAATTCTGACAATATATCATCTGGGTCGCTTAATATAGGCGTCGGTATACCGACATAGTAGCATCTAAATAGAGATGCGCTTACTGTTTGAATAAGCGATCGGAGAACATGGTATGTGTCGTTATTCCGACACAGATATAGGGACGCGTTAAGTAATCCGCGTCCTCGCGACACAGTTGTTTATTATTAGCGGCTAGAGTATCGGTGTCGCTTAGGTAGCGTCTTTAGGTGGACACAGATAGCATTTCGTGTCGGAATAGGGACGCTTTTTTGCGAAGCAAATAATTGACATTCTAGTAGTGAGAAGGAGGTGAGGGACGGAATGCGGAAGGGTTTGAGTGAGGAAGAAGGTGGTCAAATCGGGACCCACTAAGGAGAAAAAGGTCGGTCGAAGGATGAGTTTGGTCTTGCAATTGCAACGCGGCAATCTGTGAGTTGACTTGGGAGAGGCCCAAGGTCATGCTGCTATTATTGCCATATAAGTGGCTTCCAAGCAGGGTGGATAGACTTGTCGGAAGGCGTGCATTTTCTTCTGGTATTGCATCACAAAAGGCTCGGTGTGTCATGAAGCTGTCACGCCCAGGGCTGTCAAACGTTCAAGATGGAACGGAAATGCTTCATTCCGTTTCCATTCCATTTTAAAATACGAAACAGAAAATTATTCTATTTCCGTTCCATTTCGTTAAACGGAACGGAAATTTCACTTCCACATTTATTTTACATTGAAATTTCTCATTTCAGCGTTCCGTTTCCGTTCCATTTTTGAAAATGGAACTACTTTTCCTTCCACTTTTGTTCCATTTCGGACGGAACGAAACGGAAACGTGCGAAACGGCGGTATATTGACAGCCCTAGTCACGCCTGCATTGGCGCAACATTATTAAGCGTTAATCTTGTATACCATCATATTAAAAATGGAGCACGGTTCTGGTGCCTCCATTTTTTCGCTGCCTCAAATGCCACGGATCGTAAGCCGTTCAATTAAAATTGGATAAACGGTCAAGATCAAAATTTGTTTTAATACATCTCTCCGTCAAATCAGAAAAGAAAGGAGAGAACCCTCGACAGCCGTGGCTGTCTTCGCCCGGCATCGCTCGAATTCTATCTCCTCTCCGTCGTTCGATCTCTCCCTGCCCATCGTCAAGCTCTCCTCTTCATCCATCGCTCGAGCTCTCCTATCACTTCCCGTTGCTCAAGCTCTCCTCGCCTCTGGAGTAGCTCGATCTCCTCTCCCTCCGCGTCGGTCGAGTCTCCTCTACTATCGACATACACAGAATTCCTGCTCTTTGTCCATCTCCAAATTCTTTTGCTCAGGAGCTAGGCGATTGGGGATGTCTCCAAATTCTGTTAGCGATGATGATTACGAGGTATACTTTAATTTTCTTATCCTAAAGCATCATTTTTTCATTTAGCAATTAAGCATCAATTTGAAGTGTCATTGTTTCATTATGCATCAGTTTCATTTAGCGATTGGGGACCTCTATGTGTTGATAGATACTTGAGTTGGTATTGACAGTAATAGAATTACTGCTGGTAAAGAGTAGTACCTAGTGTAGATGGGTTCTGTAATAACTGAGACACACTGAATAGAATACAATTATTAATTACGCACAATGATCTCTCTCAAGCTTCAGTTTAGATTTCATAATTTAGATATTAGACATGTATTTAATGGACAAATTTCTAATTTTTTATTTTATAATGTCAATTTTTTAATCAATCTGGTTTTTTTTGCTAAGGCCAATGGATTCACTGTTCAGATACAAAGTACTCGTCTCCATCAAAAAGATCTCTAACATGTATTTTGTTTCTTGTGTGTGAATGTCAGGTGTAGTTGGTGGCTATTTGGTGTATGATGTTATGAAGTATTTTGGTTGATGAATGTATTTTATTTTTTTCTGGCACGAATTAGTTGCTGTTGGTTTATAGTTTTGTTGTTATATTTTGGTTGATGAATGAATTAGTTGCTGCTAGTTTGTATTTTAGTTATATTTTGATTGATGGATGTCAGGTATAGTTAGTTAGTGTCTATTTGATGTACATTTTATTTCTAACTTGACATAAATGTAGCAAACTTAATTAGAATGTAGAGATGGTTCCGTTTATAGCTAAGTTGGTTGCTGAATTTCCTTTCCTTTTTGTTGTATTGCAATGATGATTGCAAAATGAGTGTACATAAGTATGTATGAAGAAGTATGCTCTTTTTTCACAAAAATAATAGTATGCTCCTTAATTTTGGTATTTTACCCCTCTATATCATCTATATATCTCCCTAATCACTGAATCAATAGAAAGTAACAGAATCTAGACAAATTGATGTAACAATATAGAATTTCTGAAACATATAATAAAATTGCCCATTTATGATGGAGTCCCTAAGAATTGTAATATAGTGCTCTAAGACATCAAGTTATCTAATTCACTTGTCTCTTCATCTTGATGCTGGTACAGAAGTTGTTGCACTATTTTTTTCCTGCGCCATTCTGCATGTTACCTCAATTACCCTTGACCAATGTTCAAGTACACTTTCAATTAGTATAAGTACACATCTCAATGTTTTGATATTTGAGGTTCTGAAATTAGCAGTATTTGTTGCACATATGTCTGACATTCACGCAACCAGTACCCCACCTAATTACCAATATAATCGAGAAATGTTTTTGACGAGTGGTCCTTGACTAGGTGATGAGCAATCCTTCTTCATCAGATTTTAGCCACTAAATAAATAAAGACTAAAATTAAAATTAAAAAGCATGTGTGATGAAAATCAAACACAATTCCAGAACTTGTATGATAAATATCAGAATGCATAAAGTTTTTATGATTCCGAATCCTTAATCAACCTGCAAAATCATTTTAAAAATAAATTATACCCCAACAATTAAGAGCAAACTGTAATTTTATTAAAAGAAAAAGTTTTTACAAAGTGGAAGTTAATTAAATCGTATCTGATCATGATCTATCAACACATGGAGATGGAGATCACTCAAGGAATTTATTGATAAGGATGTGTAATTGCCAAATTAAACCCAACACTTCAGATTAAAAACAAACACAATGATATATCAGTTATAATAAGCTGTGTATTGGATACAGTGATTTAAATAGCGCCGCTATGAACCACAATAGCCCCGCTATAGCGGTACGACTTGGTAGACCGCTACGGTGCTAAACTAAAAGTGCCGCTATAACGGTGTTCATTGGTATATAGTAATATTACTTAAAATTATATTTATTTTTTGCCTTTTATTTCTTATGGTGGCTATAATGATAAAATTTAGCAAAATATAGATGCATTATAATGGTATTTTAGAGAAATATAGCGATACAATTTATTACTTGCTAGTATAGAATCAGCATTACAAACATTTCTTTGGCATATAAACTCTGACTGACTTAATATAATATTAAGTACAATGAGATTTGTCTATTGCAATAATGAATTGTAAAGTGTAGTGTTAAATTTAACTATCATAACATGCATATAATGTAATCTGATATTTAATTTTTAATTAAAAATATGTATATGATGTAATAAATAAGTACATTTGTACATGTCCGTTATGATCTCATAGCGGCCGCTAAATGACCGCTACCCGCTATTCGCTATGACATGAGGTTGTCCGCTACCAACTCGCTTTCCGCTATTTAAACCTTTGATTGGATAAAAGAAACCAAACATAGATGGCATTGAATACATCAGTATAAACTGAAACGAACTAATAACGTGGAACAACATAATACTTCATGAGTACAAAATCAATGGACGAAAAATAATAATTTATAGGATACTATATTGCATCAATTCTACTTCTTTCAGAAAAAAAATTAAAGCATACCTAATCGAGGTGAGAAGTAGGGTTTGAGAGAGTCAGAGATGAAAGCTTAAGAGGCAGAGGGAGAGAAAGAGCCTGAGAAGAGAGCTCGAGCGATGGGAAAAAAGAGAAGAGCTCGATGACGGGGAGGGAGAAGAGAGATAGCCGACGGGGAAGAGGGACCAGAGGGGATCGGAGTCGGAGGAGAGAGAGGATTTTGTTTTGTTTTCATTCTTTATTTTGTTCAATGTACCGAGCAGTCTGTCCAAATAAAATGTTATATGCACCGTTCATCAAATTTGGATCCTGCGGCTCACGATCTGTGGCATTTGAGGCAGCGCAAAAATGTAGGCACTGGAATCGTGCTCTTAAAAATGATAACTACAACTCACGATAATTAAACGAAAATTGATAATTTGTCATGTTATATCATGTTCTTGAGGAAATGTTTCCACTACGTCATTTAATGACATTAGTACCGGTTTTTTTGTGTTATTAGTATCGGTTTTGAAGCGATACTAATAATAGGGGTACTAAAAATAATTAAAAACCGGTACTAATAAGCCGGTACTAGAAAGAGATGAAAAGTGACGGCAAACACAATTAGTACCGGTTTTTAACTAAAAACCGGTACTAAAAATATTACATTTAGTACCGGATTTTAGCTTAAAAACTGGTACTAAATTGATAAAAAAAAGCCGAAATTTTTTAATTAATTTAATACCGGTTTTTAGATAAAAACCGATACTAAATTAATTAAAAATATATTAATTAATTTAGTACCGGTTTTTAAGTTAAAAACCGGTACTAAATTAATTTTAAAAAATAAAAAAATTAATCTGTTACTAAATCTGTCACATTTAATATACTAATTTTGCAGTAGTCCACATTATTCATTACGAGAAAAAAAATAAAATCAAGAACAAAAAAAAAAGGAAGGCAGAATTGAAATCTCACCCAAACCACTTTGTATGTTGCAACTCTTCTGGTGAGTCAGGAGTTGTTCACCCTCTAAGCTTGGACGGCTGTGATTCGGCCTCCTCCAGTATCAAAGGTACAGCCTCTACTGTTACTTCTCTTCCGCTGGAGACGATCCTTGATTTACTGCAAATCAAGAAAGTCAAAGAACCATCTCTGACCGAGTCTCTCTCCTTCGCTGAGATAGTAACTGGGACCAAATCGTTAAAGAAAGTTTTGGCTGCACCTGGGGTTCAAGCAAAGAAGCATACTCCTCCACCTCCCACGCGAATCTAACGGCTAAGAGAGATCCGAAGCCTCCAGATCAAAAAGGGTCTATGCTTTAAATGCGGAGACAAAGGTCATATTGCTGAGCGGTGTAGATGCCCCAAAGTTTGCTTTTATTGCAAAAACACAGGACATTTGGCACACGAGTGCAAACGCCTCTTCGCCTCTACCAAAAACCCTAGATCTAGTTCTTGTTCAACAATGGCGCAGAGAGTCCTCTCGCAACTAAAGGAGACCGAGCAAACCAAGATCATCGAAGCAGAGCTCAAAGGCAGCGTTATTCTCCAGGGTGAATCGTTGATCTCAGTTTCGGAGATCATGGCTGGCTGTCAAGATCTCTTCCCTTGTGGAGTTCCTTGGAATGTCAGGGTTCTTCCTTTCAACAAGTTCCAAATAGAAGGTACTCTCGATTGGAAGGAAAAAACCGAAAAGGAAGAGCGAATCAAGGTGGGGATGCACTGGTTGAGAGTTGTAAAGAGGAAAGATGATAATACACTAGATATAAAAACTGGATAGAAGGTGGTCTAACAGACCAAATGGTTGAGAGGATAAGCTGAAAATCTCATAACGGTGTTTCGTGCACTTGTAAGAGATTTGTCATTTTTTATTCTCCCAGATGGTTTACGATATCTTCTTGAAATTTTTACTGGTAATCACAATTATGATAAGGAGCTTAAGTAATTTATTTGAGAATTTTTGGAGACCAAAAACTGTTGATTTTGTTGGATTCCATTAGTTACGTTTTTTGTTAAATTACTGTTTTTCTAAGTATTCAAACTAGTTGAAAATAATTAGAAAACTCCTTGTTTGATCTCCTTTCAGTTATGGGATGTTGAAAGAACTTTCTAAATGAATTTAAACAAGTTTAGTTGTTTAAAATTGAGAATTTGTACATGGAATTTACTTATGGCAAACAAATCGCAAAGATGCTTGAAAATCGTTAATTGGAAACAAAGTGCTTGTATGTGCTAACTTTGTTTTGTAGGTGGAAAGTGGGTTTAGTATGGCTCAAGACTCAATGCCTTATGGTTGTAAATTGAATGCATGTGTGAATGTTTGTAATGCGGCCTTTGGTGCCATTAATTAATTAATTTGTTGATTAATTTTTGATGTAACTTGTGAGGCTTGCATGCCCCTAAGGTTAGGATGGGAATAGGATGTTTTCACATGTATTTTGTACCTTTATTTTATATAGGATTTAGATCCTTATAGAATTTAGTGGGAGGGACAAGGATTAGATTAGTTTTGCTTCATGGACGATGTGGCGAAACTAATGCAAGCGGGAGCCATACAAACCCACAACTATGAGATGCTTATATGTGATTGCTTGTGATTGCTATGAATTGTCATAGGCTAGGTATGGGTGTATGCTTACATGACCACCAAACAAGTGTCACTTAATTGATTGTCCCAAACAAAACATGATTAAGTTAAATCGCCCTCCTTCTCTCTATCCCCTTCTAACGTGTATGATCGTTCATTGATGCATTCTCGCCGACGCGGGACATCGTGTTCCATCATCCGTGTCGGGGTGTAAATCGGATTTACTAGGAGCAAATAGAGAAAAGTTACTTAACGATGTTTTCTAATCGGATTGGACATCGGGGCAAAATTTGTGGATGTACATGTGATATTTCACAAACCAAGAATCATATGGAATGATTGGTTGGAGAACCTACCTTATCTAGTTGTTTTGGTGTCACGCCGACGCTAGCACCATCTCAACGAAAATAGGGATCTTGGAAAACCTACTATATTAGGGACATTAAATAAATATAGTGGGAGTTTTATTTGTTATAAATAAAACAATTGCATAAACTAAATGACCGTAAATTAATTTTGTTATAGATGTTAAAATTGTTAATTTTGTTGCGATCAATCTTTGAGAAATGAACAAACTCGTTTCTAAAAGGTAGTTACTTAAAGAAGTAATACCGATTCCTAAGACACGATCTTAGTGAAGAGAAATTTGAGTATGTCAATTCCCAAAAACTTTCCTCAAACTACCCGAACGTAGCATCGCGATGATTGATTGACTTTTGGCGAAAAGTTATTCAATAAAGCGTATGCTTAATATCCTCATTTGAAATTTCTAGACCTTTGAATTAGCGAATTCATATGGACTAAAATTAACTCGTACGTTCTCATCCGCTTACTCAAGAAAGTGTTCTTGGAGAAAGTAGATATTAACTCCATCATTTATGATCGAGTATAAAGAATATGAGTTGACCAAGAGATTCTTCTTTTAAAAGAAGTTATATGAATATTTCATTGGCTTACAAATCGAAAGATTTTAGTAGCTAATTGATGACTAGAGATATTAATCTCCGATATCAAGGATTGTTGATATTGTCATACGATCTCTTTGAAATTAAAAAGGATATAATGTTACCTTCTTCGCACACTTGTTGATGCAAAAAGGTAATTGGTTTAGTATTCAAGAAATACTTCGCCAAGGTATGAGTTGAAATTTCGAGACTCTTGATTGTGATTATGTATCACATGAGATGTTTCATTTGCCGTTTATTGGAGGCATTTGAAAAGTTGTCTGAAATACCACGATTGTGACGATTAGAAATATTCTAATCCTAAAGTGTATTTGTCGTTCAAATTATCTCACTATCTCTAATTTACACTAGTAACTTGATACTAGTTCATATGCTCGCATTTAACGAAATGTGTTAGCAATGAAGAATAAGAGAAATATTGAGAGATATAAAGTAAACTCCGTATATGAAATGACTTATTCGTTTAAGTCATTACCATTGAATACGTAGCGTTATCTTTATTAAGAGTTTGTTTAGGAATTGAAGGTTGTATACCTTAATCCTAACTTCTCAAAACATCTCCATTTCATATTCGATGAAATGGATGATTATGTTTAATAAAAGACAAGTTCTTTTATTCTGGATTTGTTTATATGATCTCATGCATCTTGATTGAATTTGCTTGAAATAGATAAACAAATTTTGAATGACAAATAGGATGCATAAGACTTGACATAAAGTATTTGACTTTCATGTTATATATAACCGCTTAGTCACACACATAAACGAGAATCGCATTACGAGAGTCTCCGTAACGTAGGGCTCGTAATTCAATTTGATTTCAAATCGATTGATATGCGAATCATGTTTATTAAATGACAAAAGCGCCTTTAACCTATGAAGGTTTAAGGACAAGTGAACTAATTAGGACTTATACATATCGATGTATAAAGACCTATAAGTACTTGTGTAATGAAAGGTTGTTGATACTTTACTACTTAACCAACGATCATTGTAGATATTAACATATCTATTTGATAAGGTATAAGTATGAACCTTTTGACTAGTTCAAAGGAGTTCAAGAGTGAAGTTTAAAAGACCGTTCAAGAAAAATGGAAGTCTTACAATTAATCGTGGTAAATAAGTAGTTAAGTCATATGATTTGAAATATTATCTAAAGAGTATGAAATTAGTTTCACTACTCGCTCCATGAGGAATAATATGTCCAAGAATGGAGGTATCGAACAATATTTAGTATAGTTCGATCAATAATAAATCAAATTGACTTATTCGACTCGTATTAGGGAATTATGTTTGAGGACAATATTGTTTACACTGAATGGTGTTCCATTAAAGTCTATTGAAGAAGATATCTTATGAGATTTTGATCTCTAAGTATAATACTTCTCGAGATTTGGTGTTGAGAAGCTTATTTTAAGTATTGATGACTTGTAAGCATAAACCAAATAAGACACTGTGAATTTGTAGGATGCTTTATATTAAAAGGCACTACTTCCACGAATATGATAAGAACAAAGTAGTTGTTGCTAATCATAATGTAGTCTTGATGAATTGAAATTCTCAAGAAGAAGTAGTGGGAGTAAAGTGAGCATTAAAATAGTTTATGCGTCACTATAAGAAGTACTCTTATGGAAAACTTGTCACTCCATACATGGTACTTAGTAGGAGTTGAGCGAAACTTCATTCACAAGTTGTTTTGAAAGAAGTTTAATAGTATGCTCCTTCTAATGAGGACTCAACCATCTCACGAGTTGATGATGATTCGAGAAACTCATGGAATATATATGAGGAGTCAAGAACTCGTTCGACAAATCATTGTGGAAGAAGTTCATGAACCTCAAGTACCAATCCTACAAAAGATCAACGAGAGTTGAGTGCCTAAGCCGTTTGGTGCATTGGCTTCACGACATTCTCAAACTTAGCATATGAGAATCCGTTGATAAACAAGAAAACGATGGAACGATCCAATTCCACAAATATGGCTCGAATTCATATGATCTTTAAATAAAATCCATGTATAACAACAAGGTATAGACCTTGGTTGATGTTCATGAAGGAGCAATCCATCAAGAACGTTTAGATTTTCAAAAGGAAAGATCGACATGGATAACAAATCGACTATGTACAAAGCGCGGCTTCTCGCTTGTAGCTATGTCTAAGTCGATGGCTAGTTGACTACGTACAAAGCACAACTTCTTGCTTGTGGCTATGTATAAGTCAATAAAGATCATTCTAGCAATAGTTGTATTTCATATATGTCGATATATGGAAAAACCACTTAAAACCGCCTTCTTCGTATGAATGAAGGAAGATGTTGTGCATTTGACACAAATCGAGGTTTATGTATTGCTAAAAACATACGCATGCTTCAAGGATCCATTAATGGATTAAAGCAAATGTTGTGGAGATTGGAATAAAAGTTTTGACAATGAAGTCAAGGAGTTGAACTTCGTCAAAAGTATCTTGTATATACAAGATATTCAGTGGAAGCATAATTGTATTACTTGTATTGTTCAAGATAACAATTCATTAAATTGGGAATAACATTAAGAAAATGAGTATTGTCGAGATCTCTTTGGAGAATGCTTTCTCAAATGAGAACTTGGGCGAAATCACCTAATCCTAGGAAACAAAATCTATAAAGATAGATTATGATGGATGATAGGTTTGAGCAAATATGCATAGATTGACGAAGTGTTCTAGAAACACGAAAGTTACACTCCAAGAAAGGATGTCTAACTGTACGTCACATGGCATGACTTGAGTGTTTTAACTCGGTCTATTGCAACTCAATTCGAGAAAGTGCATGAAATAGTTCAAGCATTCTTTCATTATGAGTTTCATTGTGTACGCCATATTTATGCATATGCCCCAATGTGTAGTATCCAAAGGATATGACAAACAGTTGTCAAATGGATACAAGAGAGACACATTTGGACGATAGTCAAAAATATCCTCGAGTACCTTATGAGAAAGAGTGATATAATATTTCATCTCTTAAGATGAAAGAGAGCTCGTGTAAATTAATTACACTAATGCTAGTTTTTCGAAAGATTGATATAATCACGATTGAGCTACATATTTTGTTTTAAGGTGGAGTTGTAAATTTAGAAAGTGTTCTAAATGGAATATTACAACCGTTTCCGTCACCAAAACAAAATACATAGCAACTTGTGAAGCAATAAAAGAAGTTTATTTAGGATCGAGTTCTTAGTCGAGTTATTATGGTTCTAAGCATCTCGAACCACAACTTACTCCTAAAGAGCCCAATGTTACATTGGAGATTCAAATATGATCTATAACGATATCACTTGATATCATATGATGGTGATCAAGAATATATATAGGAGTATATATATATATATATATGGTCGAACAATTTTTGGATAGGTTCGCGAAAACAGCGAACACTCTAGCATGACCTCTACCTTGAGCAGTATACGAGATGCAGTTATGCATCCATACGTGGTGGACGTATGAGTAACTAGCTTTAAGCGTATTATTTATTTTGAGGTCCGAAACATGTATATATGTAGATATATGACATTGTTCTCAATTCTTCGTTGGCTAGAAGTCACTATTGATTGACTCTAGGCCAAGTGGGAGATTGTTAGAGTTATGTCCTAGAAGTCAATTATTTAATGACTTAATTATTAGTTTATGTATGGGATGATATTTTATCATATGTTCCTAGGTTTATTATTGACAGATTATTCAGGTTGAGGATCTGAATAGTAGATCTCTATGGATCATTCTTTAGAATGACAATGATAAATCTAAACGGTCCATAATCTTGATAATTAACAAGGAACATTAATTATCTTATAAGATTAGTATGCAAGTTAAGTGATGATTAAGTTCTACTAATCATAGGTAAAGAGTTACCAACTTAATTGCATATGTGTATGTTATGGAACATAGCACAGGACTTGACCCATCGAAATAAACATATGGATTGTGTTATGTGTCATTGTTTATTTCGTTATGATTTTGGTTCTAAGTTTGAGATGTTTATCTTTTCCACATGAGGATAGGTTCAATAAATATCGTCTACCGCTGATTCCCGATAAGGGCTGCTATACGGACTTTATTTATGTTCTCTTGAATTGTGCGGGGAAAAGCTAAATAGTCAAGAAAACCGTATGTCCCTTATTAATTCACTTAGTGAGTGACGATATCTGTTTGGGCCCCTTGATGGAGATAGATTGTTTGCATGCAACTTTATACAATTATCTCTAAATCAAGAAACGTATAATCTGCAAGAATGACACATTCCTATCTTGGATTATACGATGATATCGTGAGACATAAGAATCAAAATAGGGAAATACATATATTCTCTTATGCAGGATTTAAATACTGTAGCAGTACACTATTTATGCGAATTGGGAATCATAACGTGTTGCTAGATACCGCTTATGATTATTGGAATTAAATAACGATTTATTTCCATGGCCAACATAGCATAAATCCTCAAAGGGTCACACAAATAGGACATTAATCACACAGTGCATTATTTATTTATTCACAGCAGTAAGTTCTGTGAAAATATGATAAGATTGATTAATTAATTATATACCGTTGCGAACCGTTATAATTAATTAAGTCAATGGATCATATAGAAATAAATTAATGCATTAACTAATCCTAAAACAATTATTAATGAGTTAATAATTAATTTAGTTCAACACTTATTAATATAAATGGTTATATTGATAAATTGGGTCGTTATTTAAATAGCAAATATATAGCCCAATTAAAGAGCAAAGTTGAGGGACCTTAATTATATGAATTAATGGTCCAAATGAAGGGGTTAAATGGCCCATAAAGGCCCATTTCGTGGCAGCCATTTATGGTGGTAGGTGGGATGGCATAGTTGTAATTATGCAAGAGGTCAATTAGGTTTTGTGCTCTATATAAGGACCACTTATGAGAGCCTCCACCTAGCTTTCTCTCTCCTCTCATTTTCTTCCCATGAGGCCGCCACTTTTCACCCTCTCCTTCTCTCTTTTGCTCATGTGTTGAGCTATTTTCTCTCCACTAAATCAAGGTTGTTGATTGATGCAAGAGAGAAAACCATAGGGATTAGGCTTGTTCTTTGGGTATGCTAGTACGTACCTTGTAGAACGTGATTAATCCTCCTTGGTGGACTCGAGGGCGGTTATGAGACGTGGTGGAGACGGTGGAGAAGGCACGCCATCGATTCCCATGCCTTGGTCGAGCCCCGCGAATACGATTTCGCGGGAGGTATAAATTTCACCCCTTTCTCTTGTGTCGAATGAGTTTATGTACTAGATCCTCTCTTGCTCTTTGTTTAATTGGATTAATTAATAGTAATTAGTCATAAAAATAAAATTGGGCGATTTCCTAACAATCAGGACTCTGAAGTTGGCGAGCTGGAAGAGCTAAGAGCTGCCAACCTCGCATTGAAGTCTCAGTTAAGAATGGAGCAAGAGAAGAAACAGGCAGCTAGACCAACCAATGAAAACCAAGCTAATGCCGGAGAATCTATTGAAGGTATTCCCTCTCACATTTTAGCAAATTTTTTTTCTTTAAGGAACTTAAAAGACACCCAAGTAGTTGATCTGCTAGAACATCTGGGTATTTCGGTAGGAGTAGATAATCATGATAGTTTAGAAGTAATCAATTATGTAAGGAATATGGAGTCAAATAGAATGATTAACATTCTAGATGGTATCTCGTATACTATCAAGACTCAGAACACTTTTGATGTTCTCTCTGGACTTAATAGTTCCAATGATTAAAATCCTAAATTGGAATATTAGAGGCATGAACTTGCCTGAAAAAATGAGATATCTCTCTGAGATACTCAAGAAGGAACTTGTTAGCAGTGTTAGTATTCAGGAAACTAAAAAAGATAGGTTTACGTTTAGATTTTTAAATTCCTTAGTTTCTAATTTTTCTTGGAACTTCCTTCCTTCAAGGGGTTCCTCAGGGGGTATTCTTTTAGGTTTTAACAACTCCCTGTATAATCTCATTAATTGGGATGTTAGAAACTTCTCTATCTCTGTGACTTTAGAAAACAAAGAGGATAATATCCAATGGGTTTTTACTTCAGTTTATGGCCCAGTTATCTCCAGTCAAAAAATCGCTTTCTGGCATGAACTAACAGATTTAGGATCCTCTATCAATCTTCCTTGGTGTATAGGAGGTGACTTTAATATGATTAGATGGAGGAATGAAAAAATAGGAGTTAGGTTTGATGCTAGAAACATGGCCTTGTTCAACAATTGGATAGATACCTTTTGTTTGCAAGATTTTAAATGTCCTAATAGAAACTTTACTTGGCATAGGGGAGGTAGAAGTAAACATAAAGCCCTACTGGACAGATTTTTGATAAGTCCTAATTGGACAAATATTTTCCCTAATTCCTTATCTTTCAGTTTAAATAAGGTTTATTCTGTCCACGTTCCTTTGTCTTAGTACTTCTACAAATAACAGGAGAACCCAAAACAAGTTGTTTAAGTTTGAGAGAAATTGGCTAGGACAAGCTGATCTCTTAGATATAATGTCAGGGTGGTGGAATGATATTTCTTTAGACATAGACAAAGGATCCTCCTGGTCTCAAAAAATAATCAGCATTAGACAAAAGTTGAGAGGTTGGAGTAGAAATATTAATAGAGATATTAAAGTTAAAAAATGTGAAATTATAGATAATGTCAAAGACCTAGATAATCTTTGTGACAACAGAGACTTGCAAGAGGATGAGATTGAACACCTCTTTCAGTTAAAAAAAAGAACTTTCTGAAATTTATGCTGAGGAGGAAATGTATTGGAAACAAAGGTCAAGAATTACTTGGCTTAAGAATGGTGACTCCAATACTAAATTTTTCCATTCCATAGCAAATCAGAATAGTAGGAATAACATAATCTCTCATCTCATTATAGATGATATGGAGTGCAGAGACCCTGTTGTCATCCATAGGCATATTATGAGTTACTTTGCCAGTATCTTTAGTCAAGAAGGAACTACTTGGAATCATCTCTCTGATGATATTTGGGATAACTCAGAAATTATCAATGATGAAGAAAATTCTTCTCTAACTGCTCATTTTACTGAAGAGGAAATCAAATTATCCATCTTTAGTATGGGAGCAGATAAAGCCCCAGGGCCAGATGGCCTCCCTTTTTTATTCTATCAGCACTTCTGGGACTTTATCAAGAGTGACTTAGTAGCTCTCTTTAAGGACTTTTATAATGGTAATCTGAACCTTTCTAAATTAAATAGAGCTTGTATTAGTCTAGTTCCTAAGACTTCTCGGACTGCCAAAATCAAAGACTTTAGACCTATCAGTCTTATAAATTGTAGTTTTAAAATTTTTACTAAAGTCTTAGCTAACAGATTAGCACCAGTGATTGATAGAATTATTCATCCATCACAGAGTGCTTTTCTTAAAGATAGATTCATTCTAGATGGGGTAGTAGCAGCACATGAAGTGCTGCATTCAGTTCATAAAAACAAAGATAAGGGCATTCTTTTCAAAATTGACTTTGAAAAAGCCTTTGACTATGTGAACTGGAACTATCTCTTTAATACTTTAAGACAAAGAGGCTTCAATGCTAAGTGGATCTCTTGGATTAGAGCCACTTTGTTAGGAGGTAGGACAACCATAAATGTTAATGGTAAACTAGGTAAGTACTTTACTTGCAATAGAGGTTTAAGACAAGGCGATCCCCTTTCACCTTATCTCTTCATCTTAGCAGCTGAAGGATTAGGGAAATTAATTGCTAAAGGAGTTACTGGTGGTCATATTCAAGGTTTAGGACCTATCCTTCCAGATAATAATAAACTAATTCATCTGCAATATGCAGATGATACTCTCCTTTTCTTAAAATCTGACCATGCAATGATTGCAAAAATGCAATGGACTCTTAAGGCCTTTGAAGGTGCTTCTGGCTTAAAAATAAACTTCGCTAAATCAGAAATAATTCCTTTAAATATCAGCGAAGAAATAGCAATTAGTTATGCAGATATTCTTTGCTGCAAAATTGGACAACTCCCAATGAAATACTTAGGACTTCCATTACATTGGAAAGCTCCACATAAAGGAGATTGGAATAATATGCTCGATAAAATAAGAGCTAAATTACCAATGTGGAAAGGTAAAATGCTATCAATGGGGGGGAGATTAACATTAATTAACTCCACTCTTTCTGCAATTCCTATGTACTACTTAGCTATGTTCAAAGCCCCTAGCTGGGTAATTACAACTCTAGATAGGATTAGGAGGAATTTCTTGTGGGGTAGATGTAATAAAGATAACAATAAGTGTGGTTATAACCTAGTAAGTTGGGACACAATCACTAGAAACAAGATTCATGGAGGTTGGGGTATTCTTAACCTCAAGCAAATGAATCTTGCGCTTCTAGGGAAATGGTTGTGGAAAGTTTTTACTGAAAACAGTAATAGTCTTTGGCTAAAAATTACTTTTAGTAAGTACAAATACAATAACACCTCTTCACACTCCCCTTTCTGGGCAAGTATCCAACTTACTAGACAACTAGTTAACTTAGGGGGACATAGAATTATTGGTAATGGTAGGAAAACCTCTTTCTGGAATGAAAGGTGGTATGAAGATGAGAATATGGCTAGCAGATTTCCTATTCTTTTTGAAAAAACCAGAAACGCGCAATTGTCAATTGCTCAAGTCTGGAATAATGGAAATTCAAACTTTAAACTTACTAGGGGGTCTTCTGATAGACTTAGAATAGAAAAAGCTAAAGCTATAGATATTCTTAGAAATCTAAGCATCTCAAATGATGAAGATAGTTTTTTTTGGAATTGGGACAAATCTGGTACTTATACAGTTAAATCCATGTACAATTTTCTAAATAATGGTGGTCTCAATATCATCTGGAAAGAGTCTGTTTGGAAGTTAAATTGCCCTCTTAAGTGTAAACTTTTTTTGTGGTTAGTTCTTCATAACAAAGTCTTAACTAGAGATAATCTCATAATTAAAGGCTGGCAAGGTAATAACTACTGTAATTTCTGTAATCAAGAGGAAAACGTTGACCATCTTTTCCTCCATTGTAGCCATGCTAGTCTTTTCTGGAATACTGTCATAGAAAGTATTCCTAATGGATATCCATTAAATTTTTCATCTATTTTCAATTTTTGGATATCCACCTCCTATCTAACTAAAGAAAGAAGTAGTTTCTTTAAAAATCTCCTTGCTGCTTGGGTTTGGGTTAAGTGGAATGAAAGGAATAAATTAACTTTCAATAGCACTAATGGTCAAAACCCATATACCCTAAGTATAGCAGCCTTTAATCTTTACTATATTTGGACAGGTACTAGAACAGGTTTGGAGAACAATTTAAGGAGGACTGACAACTTCAGAAATGAACACGGCACCATAACAAACACTGGCACAAACATTGGTACTGGTCTTGCCCTAGGTACCGATCCAATTACTGGTACAAGAGAAATTCAAGAAGAGGATGAAGATTTACTTGGAGATTAGTTCCTGGATTCTGATTGTGGCTTTTTCTGTTTTGATTTTGCCTTAGTTTTGTTGTAATAGGTGGGGTACTCTCTTGTAAGGGGTGCTTCTTTTGTTTTTTAAATCACCTCTGGTGATTTTCAGGGTTTTTGCTTTTTAGTTCAGTTTAAATCACCTCTGGTGATTCGCTGTATGACTTTTTCTTTTGTTGTAAAACTTTGGTTGCATCAGTAAAGCATGCAGGCCTTTTGGCTTTTTTCAAAAAAAAAAAATTCCTGTTAGGTCGCCAATTGCATGTGACGGGTTATGATGCACACAACTCGGTTCAGGACAAAGGTAGACCTTGCGCCTAGCCGCTTCCTGCGGGTTCTTCTCCTTCAGTTTCCAGGGCAAGTTGTGGCCCCGACGATGCAGTTGCAAATTTTGTTCGCGCTGAAAACCCTTGCCGCATACTTCGCAAACAAATCGATTTGTTGCCATGAGGGTCCGCGGTGAGAGGGCAATAACCTCCGCATCAGGATCTACCCAAAGAGAAAAAAACATTGTTTACTTTGAGTTAATGATTTGTTATAATTTCAATTGGTTTGGTTGTTGATGACAAGGGGAATTGTATGCAACTATGCATTATGATACTATTGGCAAAAAGTTGGAATTGTTACATGCGCACATGGTATACACATCACACATGATGAGTTTTGGATATCTTTATGTACGTAAGTCCAAAATGAAAACAGAATCTTTGGGATGCTGCTATTGAACTAGGAATGGAATGATGGAAAAAGTGCTAACATGAAGATGGATTTTGAATCCAAGGCTCCGTTTGGATAGGTGTGGGAAGAAAGAAATAAGGGAAGAAGTGAGAAGAAGTATTGAGAAGTGTGTAATTTTGTAAAGAGTTTGGATTGTTTATAATTTTTTTTCTTCTTCTTCCTTTTTCTTCTTCTTTCTTCCAACGATCCAAACGCACCCCAAAAGAAAACAGGCAAAACAGATAAAAAAATTTTGAACTTGAACAAAAAAAACGGATGATCATATTAGCAAGTAGCAACCTTCAAATCACCTATCACTCCGACTCAGAGGCACCGTTTGGATGCGTTGAGAAGAAGGTAGGAAGAAGGAAGAAGGAAAGAAATAAATTACAAACAATCTAAACTCTTCACAAAGTTACACACTTTTCAATACTTCTCCTCACTTCTTCTCTTCTTCCCACACCTATCCAAACGGAGCAAGAGAGAAAAAATATTAATTCATTCTTAAATGCACGAAAATATAATTTTTTCATTATAAATTTTATATTGCGGACTACAAAAAGGAAGGAATTTATTCACAAGCATAAGAGAAAAGGACGAAAACTAAAATTTTGGGGGGAATATTGTGGAATTGCAGAAGAACAATCCGCCTTTAAAACTGAAAAGAAATTGTGGTTGCCAGAAAAAAGTTAAGTCGGATATAAAAACAAACTAGCTAGAAAAGCCAAAGGGAAACACACAGCAAATTGATTTCAAATTATGCTGCATGCATGAATTAATAAGCACTCGCTTGGATTGCCTGGTAAATTTCTCTTCTTTTTGACAGGACGTTGAGCGGTGTTTGAGGTGTGAGAAAGTGCTGCAAAAGATCAAGTTATGGATCGAATGCATGGCACAAATTATTAAAAAAAATAGACAAATTGTCCTTACAAGTTGTATAACTTGAGGGGGGAGTGTTAAAACATGAAATATGGCAGTGTGTGCTGCCATAGAAGATCAAAATAGGGCATTCGGCCAGGTGTTCGGCCAGGTCCAGCCGAATGGTTGGCAGAACAGACGCGTTTTTCATACAAGGAAAGGTCCAGGCTGCACTAAAGTTGGAAATACGTGTATGGCACGTCCAGGGGTGTAGTTCTTGTATGTTGGGATAGTTTCCTTGTAAATAAAATGCCAAATGTAACAAATAAAGAAAGAAATAATTGTGAATTATGGAAAGGGGGTGTGTGACTTTATAGGATAGTTTCTTATTTAATATTCATCCTCTCCATGTAATATGTATCTCAGACATTAACAGAAAATAAAAAGAGTGTGCGTGTGTGTGGAGGACGTAGGCACCAAGTTGGTGCTGAACCTCATTAAATTCTCGAGTTCTCTTGTATCTAAATTGTGTTATTATTGTACTGAGATCCTCGTGCTGACTAGCCCTAAGGGGCACGGTTCTTGTGCAAGTTGCACTTGGATCGTGCCTCCTCGAACCTAAAATCCAACTTCCGCTGCGTAGACGCTCGAATTCTTAACATGGTATCAGAGCGTGGTTCAGAGATGGGAGGACAAACCGAAGGCGATGGAAGGCGAAGAACGACTCGAAACTAGTGCAAGGCGGGTGTTTCTTCAACCAAAAAGGTGTATGGAGATAGACAACCGTTCGAGTGTCTTTCTACATCGACTTTGGAGCACGAGCAGCGACATAACTGCTGAAAACAGACTATTTGGCTGTGTGTACGGCCGTACAGGATCAAGAACAGGGTTATTGGCTGTGTGCGCGGCCAAACGGGACCAGAAAAGAGGCATTCGGCTGTGTGTTCGGCCGAACGGGAGCCAGAACGGTCATGTCCCTGGTGATTAAAGGTGTTTTTGAGTCATATGAAATTGTCACAGAGGTATCGCTTGGGTTGTGTGACCTATGAGCGGTGATTGGAGCCCAAATCTACCATAAAGAATCAGATCTTTCTAGTCACAATAAAAATAAGGTATCTTATTTGTTTTTCTGGGAGATTGAATCAACAAGGTGATTAGATGTTGGTTGGTTGTGTGACCATGGTTTATCTAGAATAAAACAAGTTTGTTGTGGTTTGCTTAGAATTGATTTTGTTGTATGGTTGATTACATTGTTTGGGTATAGAAAGAATGTGACAATAGATGAAATGACCAAAGATAGAACATCAAAGTAACCCAAGTTGGGTCAGATTGAAGGCTCAGGTCGAGTCGATGAAGTAATCCTAGTTGGATTTAAGTCTGTTCGGCTGTATGTTTGGCCGGATGGTAGGCCGAATGGTAGGCCAAATGATTTGTCTCATGTCAATTGATCAAAAGTATTGGTTGTGGCTCGAGTCGGGTCCAAATCGAAAACCTAGAACAGGTCAAATGGTCCATAATGAGTCTGTTCGGCCATGTGTTCGGCCGAATGGATGACCGAATGAGTGGTAAAGTGGTCAGTTGTGAAGCAACGAACATGGTTCAAGTCGGGTCTAAAGATATGGCCTACACTAGGTCATGATGGAGGTCAAAATCTGGTCTAGTAAGAGGGCCTAAATCGGGACCAACAAGAGGATCCAAGTCGGGTCCAAAAAACACAAAAGGCAAGTTACATGTGTAACCAAATATCTCTCTCAGGGGGAGAGCAAAATTGAGAGAGATCTTTGATATCAATCAAGTTGTGGCCCATGACAGGTCAAGAAGAAAGGCCTAAGTTAGGTCTAAAAGGCTCTTCAAGTTGGGGAGTTGAATGTCTTCGAGTCGAGGGCATGTGAAGTCAAGGGTTCTAATCAATTATTGCAAGCTACCAAATATCCCTCTCAGGGGGAGAGTTGAAGTGAGAGAAATATTTGGTGTCCAAGTTGGATATCAAGCGAATAAGCATGAGAGTAATGGAGACAAGAGACTCTAGTCATGTCATATGGTCCAGGTTGGGTCAAGTGGTCAAGGCGAGTCAAGACTTAGACCTTAATCCAAGTAATGAAGATATACTCAAGGAATACTCGGGTCGAGCACAAGTGTGCTCGAGTCGGGTGGATATCGTGTCATGCAATGAGTTCTATAAGATGGCCAAGAAGGTAATGATCAAGTCATGTGCAAGTCAAGCAAAAGATGCTCAAGTCTAACATGTGACAGGTCAAAGGATTCAAAACCATTGAAAGGAGAAGTTGAAGATATGATGCGATAGAAGAAGACTAAGAGTAATCTACTTGGAATAAGGTTAGTAAATAATATCTTTCATGTGTGATGATATGAATGGTGAAGGTGGCTTAAAGCAAAAGGGTTACTTGGCTTTAGTGCACGGGGCGTGCCAGAAGGGCATGGACCGGGCAAAATGATTTGTTGCAAGGCGCTAAAGTCTAGCACAAGAAGTGTGACTCGTGCCAAGTGAATAAACTGATCCATGTGGCGATGTGTGTCGTCGTCGTGTGTGCGACTCATGGAAAGTTTGAATGAAGAACTTGAAGGCATGTGTGTGCCAATGAAGACAAAAGGTGTGTGCCTTAGAAGACGGTGTGTACCGGTGTGCAGCACTCCATGCAAGTGAGACATGACAAATCAGTACATGTCCACTTGAGGGGGAGTGTGAGAAAGTGCTGCAAAAGATCAAGTTATGGATCGAATGCATGGCACAAATTATTAAAAAAAAATAGACAAATTGTCCTTACAAGTTGTATAACTTGAGGGGGGAGTGTTAAAACATGAAATATGGCAGTGTGTGCTGCCATAGAAGATCAAAATAGGGCATTCGGCCAGGTGTTCGGCCAGGTCCAGCCTAATGGTTGGCAGAACAGACGCGTTTTTCATACAAGGAAAGGTCCAGGCTGCACTAAAGTTGGAAATACGTGTATGGCACGTCCAGGGGTGTAGTTCTTGTATGTTGGGATAGTTTCCTTGTAAATAAAATGCCAAATGTAACAAATAAAGAAAGAAATAATTGTGAATTATGGAAAGGGGGTGTGTGACTTTATAGGATAGTTTCTTATTTAATATTCATCCTCTCCATGTAATATGTATCTCAGACATTAACAGAAAATAAAAAGAGTGTGCGTGTGTGTGGAGGACGTAGGCACCAAGTTGGTGCTGAACCTCATTAAATTCTCGTGTTCTCTTGTATCTAAATTGTGTTATTATTGTACTGAGATCCTCGTGCTGACTAGCCCTAAGGGGCACGGTTCTTGTGCAAGTTGCACTTGGATCGTGCCTCCTCGAACCTAAAATCCAACTTCCGCTGCGTAGACGCTCGAATTCTTAACATGAGGCAGATGGTGCTGAATTTTGCGGTGGCTGCTGGTGCTGCTGTTGCTGAGACATCTGGTTTTGACCTCTTCATTTCTTATTCCAAAGCAAGATGCTGGGGAAGAAGAATCCATTCCTAATTTGTTTTTGGCTTCCTGGAAATTGAGGTCACCCAATTTCAAAAAGGTAAAACACAAACAAAAGTATTATAAAAAATTAAGAACATGTCTCGCTAAACAACAAACATATGAGAAAATTAAGAACATGTCTCGCTAATCTATTTTTGTATCTATCTGCCCGGACTTCCCTCCCCCCTCTTTCCCTCTACTTCTAAAACCTCAAGGACAAGAAAATAACCATATAAAGAGAAGAAAGGGAGGCTTTAAATATTGATCTGAAGTCTGAAATACCTCCAAAAAGGGCATGAAATCCAAACGAACAGTTGCACTCAAAAACCTAGTAAACTGTAAAAGTGAGAAGGAAGAGAACAAAAGGGAAAGGTAGTATACCAGTATGCAGTATGTTTGTGTGCGGGTGTGCGTGGAGTTTAGCTAGGGTTTGATGATAGAACTAATCAAGCCACCTACACCTTTTTATTTATCTACTAGGTGGAAAAATCGAGTTTCGCTCGATATTTGAATTTAAAATTTAATAAAATAATACAATAAAGGATGAATTTGATTAGTGTGTGTAAATTTAATATAGTAGTGAACATTTTTGTATGTTTTGTATAGGACGTAAGTGTGATTAAGTTTTTGAGTTGTGTAAGTAGGGAATGTGAATTATGGAAATTTAAATAAATTTGAAATGATGTAAATAAATTAAATTATTAAATAGTTGAAACGACGTAATAAATTAAATTATTAAAGAAGAGTGAGAATTGTAGAAAACTTTGAATTCAGTGTTAATGAAATTAGTAATCGTAATTTGATCTGCCATAAAAGTGTTATTAATAAAAATGATTGAAATTGTATATCCCATCTGCTCAGCAACAATGGAACAATACAGAACACAAAAAATAAAATATTTAAGGTAATCTGAAACGATTTTTATCTGAAATTTATAATCAGTCTTATTATAAAAATAAAAAATTATTTTATTATTTATGAAGTAATAAATTTTGAAGGAAATAGGGGAAGTCAATCGAAGATATATTTCATCCTTTTAATCTGGCTTAGTCAAAATTAGTATAACGATTTAATTATTAAATGTGTTGTATAGCGGATATATTAGAGGTGGAATGCCGGTGCTACAATTGGGTATTTGCTTTGAATGTGGGCAATGGATTGATGTATAATTGGTCGAAGATCAGGGGTTAAAGCGAATAACGCTGTTATTTACCAATTCAGATCATATTGGCGCAATACCTGTACCTATCCTTTAAACCTTCCAACTAACCATTGCATTTTGTTCCATTTAGCTACTTGAATATGTCCCGGACAGACAATCTGACATTCAGATCCGACCCGCTAGACACAAAATTATGCACATATACTCAAAAGGAAAAAGAAATTGGTAATCTCAGATTGCTTTGAACTTGATGCTTTCAGCTGTAGATCTGTACTATAGTTCTATGGCAAATACAAAAAGATGTTTATATCCCAACACTCCCAACACCAAATACAAAATGATATAGTTCTGTGCTACAATTCTTTAAACACCAAAATAGAAAAAGCTGCCAAAGTAAATAAAATCCTCAAAATCTTGTCTAGTCTTGCACAATATCTAGATGTCTGAAAAAAAATAAAGTATTAGTAGTAAGATCTGGATTAAGAAAAATCATTGGAATATTATTATCATGTCAGTAAGCATTGCAATTCCTTGGCATATAAGTTGAAGAATGAAGCAAAGGTTGATTGAAAAATTATGCCAAATAAATATTTTGGGTTCCGTATTGTTACATCCAAATGATTTTGGCAATATTTGTCATCTGAAAAAAAAATACACATTAATCAAAAGCAAGAACATATAATTGAAATTATGTAGCTGCTCATAAAATAAAATTGAAAGACAAAGAATAGAATTGATAAGATGTAAAATTTAAGGAAATGAATAATTATAAAATGCCAACCTCTCATTGGTTATGTACAGCAAGGTAATAAGGTGTAAAATCTAAGGAAATTAATAAGGACATTAAAATACCTCTATGTACAGTACTTGCATTTTTGTTGGCCTACCCCGCACTTGCAGTTTTGTTGGCCTACCCGTTGCCGATATATATTAACAGATTAATATCGGAAACATAGATTAACAACACCGATATACCTTGGCCTAAAAATCGAAAACAACGCCAAAAATATCTGTTCAAATTAACAGATTAACAAATCTATATTTTCATACATCTGCCAAAATATAGATTAAATTGTCACAATATTCCTCAAGATTTTCACACACGTTTGTCTCGACAATGATAGTGTAAAATCATGTGGTATAGTCAAGAAATCATTATCTCTTATATGTTATGTGTGAACCCACGAACAAACCCATCCTTAAAATCGCCTTCAATACGCCGTTATATATCAACAGGGACAATATCCAGGATTACACCTCCCTATTTTGAAAAAATCCAAATTTTCAATAGTAAAATTTTCAAGAATACAAAGTAACATTTGGATAAATGAACTACATATCAATTTAGTATACCTCTCTGACACTTAGTACAAAATTCTTCCCCCATATGTTGCCGGTTTTGGGATCAACTGCATCCCAAAATTCTTCCTGTTTGTAATTTTTGATATCGGAATAACAGTAGACATCTTCACCTATAGATAAATATAAAAACAATAAGTTTAGCTCAACTATCTTAATTTTTATTATAATTTTTTGCATTACAAAAACATCTGCACAAATACCTTTGATAATGAAGAATATAGATAAGAATGGCCCATTTGAAAAGATACAAAAAAAATTTCTCACATACAATCTTATATAGAGAAAAAATCATAACAGAAGACGAAATAAATGCATTCGTTATGCAGTAAATAAAAAATTTTAATGGGCAGGCACAAACTGTAAATCACAGCTCACCAAAATTACTTTCCTAAACTATTCCACATAAACTTCTATCAAATCATTAATAACAATATAAATAAATAACTTATTTTTATTTTAGACAAATAAAGGAGCCTGGTTATACACAAATAACCCCTCTAAATCAGCTTCACACATTACAAATTTTTTTTTTTATTTCGCTCAACATTAAATGCTACAACCTGGTCATTTAATTGAATTACCAGCAGAGTAGCCTTTCCATTTATATCCAATATATGAAGATAATTTTACATTTATGGTAGGATCTTTTCATTAAATACCAGAATAATCAAATTCTTAAGATGTATTATTCTATATTATTGCAAACATTAATATAATAAATATTTAGTTCAACTTTATGCACACTATGTTTAATCTGAACAATCTCACATGGAAAAGTATTTTTTAATATTATGCACAAATATGTGAAATTTACATTATAAAATTTAGTTATTGTACGACTGATAGGAAATAGAAGAAAGTTGACTCACTTCAAAAGCATTGACTTTGTTGTTCAATCATAAGGTGAAACTGTCATTTCTATTTTGAAAAAAATATTTATATAAAAAAATTAAATTAGGTGGAAGTATGTATACACCTTCCATATCTTTATTCAGAAAGAATGCCAGCATATCGTTGTACCATTTCCTCAAAATTCTGTCAAAAAGCAAAAATACAATAGTGGACTTTAGTACATGTAAGAAATAAAGGTGTATTTAGCTAGACTTCATATAAAGTCACATATACTTAATTCCATCAATGAGATATTCAACTAATTTTACAAAATACTCTAAACAATGTTCTCAGTCCATTGAAGATATCCACAATTTCATTTTTTTCCCCTATTAATTCAAAGGGCCTCAAATCTCTGTAAATATCAGGATCAATCCACAAAAGCTCATTAATCAAATCATCCTTTAACACTTGTACTAAACTGGTTCAACATCTTGCCAGCAACACTGATTTGATATAAATCATACCTTTACTAATGACACCAGATCAATCTTGCCAGCAATACTGATTTGGTACATATCATACCTTTAATAATTGAGACCAAAGTAGTATTGATTGGTGCCGATAAAAGAACTACAACTATTAAAAGCAACAATTGTTGTAAATCGTAAATGTACTTATCATTTTCCAAATGAGGGAAATGCAAAGTTTGATCATGAGTAGGCTGTAACAATTATAATAGCGTGCATCAGCAGTGCATCATTTGATTATGAGTTGATGATTGCAAACCCATTAGATGACCAAATGTCGAATCACTGCCATTCTAACTCTTAAATGACCGTCAAACCAAAAATTAAATTGCCCTGGATACAAAAAGCACAACAATGTTTGTTTTTTTCATCTTTCTTTGTCCCTTCTTTTTCTTTTTCTTCTTTATTTTACCTGTACCAAACTCTTTTGGTTTAATGAAATTGTGGGAAGACAATCGTCTACCTACCTTCAAAAAAAAAAAGCACAACAATGGATCAAAAAAAACACCAGTTTGAGTTTGTACCTCAAAAAGTTTATCCTCCGATGCATCTACGTCAATCAGGCGATCACCTTTCTCTGAATAGTAGTAAATACCACTGATAAATCAATCAATAATTTCAATTATTATTTCCTAGATTTTGCTGATAAATCAACCCAATGGACATCATATTAAGAGTGAGGAAGTAAACCAAATTTTGAGGTCACCTCACACTGAGGAAGTACGGAGAAGGCAAGAGGTACCACTGTCGAGGCGAGTAGAGATTCAGAGTGCCGAGGTAGATCTGGTCGATTATGCGACTGCCATGTGTGTGAGAGAAAGAGTGAGAGCAGGAGAAGTCGAGGAACTGGTTTCGTTGAAGTACGGTAGAAAGCTAGGAGGGGACGGCGCAAGAGAGGAGGGAGGAAGGAGGAAGGAGCAGGAGAGGGCTGTACGCAAGGAAGATGGAAAAAGAGGGCAAGAGCGGAGGAGGGGCGGGCGGTTTGAAGGAAGCACACAGAACGGTCCAACGCAAAAGAGGAGACACGATGGAATTTGCGCAGAGAGAGAGATGAGCGGTGCACAACCCTGTGACGGGTCATTTTAGCCTTTTTATTGCCGGCAACATATTCCTTTACATAGTTTATGTATCAACATTTATAAAATTTTTAACACCGTACTTTTATTCGCTGCCGTGTCTGAGTTCGCTAAAAAAATTGATATCCGGACTCCCACGGGTTTTTATTTATAATACTGATTTATTGAAGATCACCTAAACCTAATTATTGCTATTGCGCTCCCTCTTTCGGTTCATCATCCTTGCCTCGTAATCCTTCTTGAAAAATTTCTCTCACACATCTCTGTACATTTGCACAAACTGACATGACGTCATTTAAAAAAAAAATGACGTGACGTGGATATAGTATTGCAAATTTGTGTAAAAATTAATCTCGTGTGCTCGATGAATAAAATTAACTAATGTCCAAATAAAATTGGTGCTGAACTCCATATTTATTAATTAAACCTCTCAGCGAATTAGGAAATAAAATAAAATATTATGATAATATGATCTACTGATGTATCATAACATATGCCATTATAATAATATCTTCCTTAGTGATAATAATATGCTATGATAGATAAAATATGTCATTTTTTCGTAATGAATGTTTAAAAGAGGATCAAGTTATTTCAAATTAAAAATTTGCGCGATAGTACTTGGGAAATTTAAAGGACCCATTTGGTAACATGGGAGATAAATTAATTCATAAGATTCACTTCTTTACTTTATGAAATGTACAAATCAGCCTGATTTTCTATTATTTTGTGCCTCCGGTGGTGAATATATCGGTATTCAAATACCAACAAAATTCAAATCCAATAAAAAAAACCATGCCCAAATCCTTTTCCAAAATAAAGTCATATATGGGCACCTTTATTTACAAGAAAAATATCCGAGTCAAAAAATATCAATGTCTAGCTTGATCAATATTTATGTACGTGAATTATATTTCAACCTACAAATATATGGAGAGTATTTGCACCTCTACCCTATTTTATTTTATTTTATTTATTTATTTATTTATTTATTTTGCTATTAGATCATTACATGATTCTTGTGTAAAATATGTTCACATACTGAAAATCACTACTTAAGCAGCTAGTGCAAATGAAGTTGCAAAATCTCAATCCAGCTTTAAAATAAGTCATGCGCGCAGTTGTCAATTGGATCACTTTTCTATCATATATATGTTAAATTTGTGTTTGGTATTGCAAGTGGGTTTAATGAAAGAATTAGAGGATAAGATAATAATTCAAGATGTCGAGGGTTCAACACTACGCCATATTTCATTATTAACACCGGTTAAATTATGGTCTTTAGCACCGGATAGGAAGTGGTGCTAAAGATGAGTGGTGTTAAAAATATATAAAAAACCGGTGTTAAAGGTGCGGTGCTAAAAACAAGCCAGAATTTGGAGCGGAAATGTTACGCATTATTAAAACCGGTTTTTAACTAAAAAACCGTTGTTAACATGTTATTATTTAGACCGGTTATTAAGCTAATAACCGGTTTTATATTTATGATTATTTTAGCAATGTTATTTTTTGGAATATTATTTAGACCGGTTATTAAGCTAAAAACCGGTCTTACTAGACTCATTAAGACCGGTTTTTAGCTTAATAACCGGTCTTAATTTTTAACTAAAAATAAAAATAATTTTTTTATTTTTTGGCTAGCCCCATTTTTGCTAGCCAGAAACCAGATAATATCATTCAATTTACATTGAATGATAGAAAACAATAATCATTCACATAATCTTTTGATTAATTATAGTTATCATCAAAATAGAAAGCAATAATCGAAAATCCTCAAAATTCATTAATTATAGTTATCTAACGATGTACAATTCTCCGTACATAATCGTAAAACTCATCTAAACTAGCATTAATGTCTTTGTCGCTATAAGGTCGACCCTCCGGCTCCAAACTCTGCATTAATTCAATTAAACTAATTTAAGTAATGAAACCTAAGCAAATTGATTTCAAACACCAAACTTTTATTTTAAGTAGTAATCCTTACCGCTGGCAACTCCTGGTAGTTCGAGTAATGCATCATAATCATATGCAGGTTTCGAATCACATAGAACCCGCAATCCCGATCGTTGGGCTGACGTGGACTCAACAAATACGAATTATATTTTTCACATTAATATTAAATTCAATAAATTAATAAAAATGAACTGAAACTATTAGTTCGAGCTATATATGTACCGGAATAATGTCAATGTTGAATTGTGTACCTAGCTTCATTCTGGATAAAGCACTGCAACATTAAAATATGAAGTTAGAAGCATTAATTAATTTGTATCTATTGGATAATATGCATATATATGTTGACTAAAACCCTAAAATTACCTGTTATATGAATCTAAAATTGGAGAAAAATAAATCGGTGGATTTAGCGAATCCACAACCCATATCATTTTTTTCGAGGGTTGTGCAATAATAATCACAAAATGAAACCTGCGGTTACATATTATACCTTGTTAGTAAAATTAGCATTAAACCGCAAATTATAAAAATTGAAATCAAAATAAGAAATATTCCAACTTACGCGTTCTGATGTATCAAAACATGAAAAGCAGCTTTCTTTCTGGCGAAGTTATTAATCAAGTAAGATGTTGTGCCTGGCACATCCATCATGGCATCACTTCCCGAGCATCTTTCTGGATCCAAAAACCTGAACTGCTTGATTAGAAACTCCTGACAATAATTCCTAGCCCACCTGCATGTCATTTATCAATTGCTAGTCATATATCATATATTAATCATCAATTCAATCAATTATTGTTAAGTTCAAAAGATACTTACATTGTCCAAAGTTTCATGACTTGAACATATGGCAAGTCCCTATTGAACAAATGGGCGATGTCTGAAAAATTGAGCATGAAGTAATCCAGCTCTACGTGGTCGAACTGGGCCGAAATTTTGAAACTGGTAATTTCTGGATCCAGCGCCATGATGTATCTATGTAGTGCCTGTGCGGTAGGCCCAAGCTGTTGCAATCTCTGAGGTGTGCAAAGCGGCTCTCGTGTCTTTAATTCTCCACCATCTGCAAAAAAATTGATTTGCATCGAAATCGTCATCGTCCTCGTCTTGCTCATGTTGTTGCTGCTTTGCTTTCTTTTTCTCCGGAGATTTTGCATGTGACGTAGGCCGTTTCGTTATTGGTTGCCTCAAATGCACCTAGAAATCAATATATTAGTGAAGAAATTATATTATTCAATTGAAGTAACAACAATTTAGAAACGTTTGTAACATTTACCAATTTTGACAAATCGAAATCCACAAGATTACTCGGCCATCTTAGAAATGAACCCTGCAGAAGCCCGAGCTGGTCATCTGCATTGGGAGGTGGAAAAGACACTACCACTTGCTTCGCATGATCAAACACTTCTAAGACTTGCACCTTAACCTCCTCCGGGCCCACTAATTCTCCGTGTACCGTGACATGTACGTGCGAACGCGCAAACACCATAGCTCTCGCGACATATAACAGACTAAATCCATCTGGAAGGACGAGCAAGGCTTCTGTGGATTCCTGCAATTATAAGCACATAGAAAAGAAGTTTACATAGACAAAACCCTAAATGAAATAAAAATAAAAAAACTTTCAAGTAAAGATGAGAAATATACCTCAATATTAGGGCCAGGAATCGGATCTGGTTGATTGTTGCTTCCTTGTGATATCATAATCAAGGCTTGGTTCAAAATTGGATCGAGATTGTGCGATGTTTGACCTTGCGCGAATAACCGCGAGAATTGATTTGCAAGGCCTTGAGGATCTGCATTCTGCGGCATTTGCCTTAGCGAGAACAACCGCGATAAACTTTCCTCAAGTTGTTTGGCTACTTGCTTGCTCACTTCCTCCGGCAATCGCCGTTGTATTCCTTCGTCCACCAATTTATCAACTTCCTTTTGGTTATGCCCCTTTGATTTCCTCGTACCCCTGCCATACACCTGTTTCACGCCTGAATATATTGGGTATCCTCTCAACCGTCCCGGATGCTCTTGGGTCCCAAGCGCAGATGTCAAGACATCATTCTGACGAACCGATTGAACCTCACCTGACTTGACTAGAGCAACCTGTCACAAAAAAAATTTCAAATTTTCAAATTTTTCAAATACATGTGAAGCTAAGTTTGATTTATTTGTGTTGTCACACGTACCGCTTTGTCAAGGATCTCACAAGCCTTAGGATCTGTAACCCTAAGTTCACCCGTCACCGAATCCGTTGTGGCACGTGCCCTACACCACCTGTAAGACCTGTCATCATCACCCATGGTAATCGCCGAGTTCGAACTCTTTACCACATCCTCTTTCTTCCATTTCTTCTCTGCACTTATGTAACCGCCCGATCCAAGTGTGTGTGGCATGTCCTTCTTTGCGGCATTTTCTTTTCCTATTTGACTGTTTTTCTATCATCAAAATCAAATTACTGATAAGTATAAGTATATGGAAAAAAGAAGTTAGGAAATATGTTTTCGTACGATGTTTGCTTTCATACCTTAAAGTCCTCACTTTTATGATGTTCCTCGAATTGTTCCCATTCTTCCTTTGAAATGTTGAAAATATCCCATGGCTTCGGGTCACCTTCTTTCGCATCTTCAATGAATTTTTTATGCTGCAATGAGAAAGAAATGTTATAACTTTAGTTAATCGAGCATTAAGCCTTAGAATTGATGTTATAAGTATAATCTCTTACCAAGCTGGTTTTCCAAGCCCTCCATCTAGTGCAACATGCTGTTAAAATCTTCTTCTTTATTAAAATCGGAATGTCTTCCGGGATATTCCATGCCTTGGCTATATGATTGTACAAATCATTTTTCACATCTTTTGGCACGGACGGCCAAGTCTTATAACTGCATTATAACCAATTAATGATCAATTTACATCCAAATTTTTTGTATACATTAATTCTTATAATTTGTACCTGATTTTAACCAAGTCTTTTGTTTTGGTTGCCAAATATCGATTAAATTCAATTGCATTGTCACCGCAAGACTGGCCTTTCTCGTTGAAGGTGATCTCCAACGGAATGTTAGCAGCTATCTTTTTTGCCGTCTTTAAACATTTCGCCGTTGATCTTTTCCCCCTTCTGCTAACATTCTGACTTTCCTGATTTACCATCAAATCCTCGTCCTCATTCAACTCATGATCATCATTCTTATCCAAGTGGGGATACTCATCCGAATTCGACATGACTGCAAATAACATAATTAAAACATTAAAGTGCAAAACATTCAACTCATTAAAGAGCAGAAACATTAAAGTGCAATACATTAAAGTGCATAACATAATCGACATAACATAATCGACATTAAAATATAAATTCATACAATAACATAAATTCTAGATAAATAAACAGCAAGTTAAGGTTCAAACATAATTGGAACACAACAAAATAACATAGTACTAATCCAAACATCAAAACCCTAAGTTCACTTAATCCAAACATCTAAACCCTAATATTATTCTTCATCATTCGGCTTCTTGTCATCAGTATTTTCTTCTTTAATTTCTGTGTACGGTGCCACCAACTTATCAATTAAAAGCTTGAAAAAAATTGCAGCCTCTTCATAATTCGGCTTCTTGGCCTCGTTTTGGTTAGGCTGGTTTTGAGAGGCCTGATTTTCAGAGGCTGGGTTGGAACGAACATTTCGTCTAACATAGACTCGTTCGATCGGTTTTTTCTCATTTTGGTTGCTTCCTTCACCCTTCTCCATTACTACCTAATTAAAACATCATCTCTAATTTAGATAATAATCCAAGCATATATTCAATTCAAACATAGATAATAATCCAAACATATATTAAATATTAAAACATAAATCCAGGTATCTTGAATGCATACATAAAATATAAATTAAAGTTAATAATTAAAACATACATAAAATATAAATTAAAGTTCATACAAAATAACATAAATCCTAGAGAGATTAATGTTCATAGAAAATATAAATTAAAGTTCACACAAAATAACATAAATCCTAGCACAATTCAATCCTAATTCTTCTCCTCCTCCTTATTCTTCTCCCCCTCCTTATTCTTCTCCTCCTCCTTATTCTCACTAGAACCCTCATCTATTTTAATCCCCATACTAAAATCAGGGCTCCTGCCACAGCCTGGAGGGAAACGACGTACAGCCGAGACGGCCCTTCTCTTCGGAGGTCCATAGAACGGGACCCTTTTCGCTACCACATTAGGTGTTCCCTCCCCCACCTTGGATGTTTCCTCCCCCACCTTATTATTGTTTTGATCCTTCTCCATCTAATTTTTATTTTAAATAAATTACACAATGCATATATATATGTAATTAAATTAAATTCTAAATTATCAAGTAATAACATGCACATCTATTCCTAAATTACACAATGCATATTTTCAATAATCAATTGTAATTGACATTTGCATATTAGCCCCCGTATTTCTAAAATTAGTCCCAAATAATGCATATTAATCCCTAAAACTAAAGCACAACAGCCCCAAATTCCATTAAACGCCAATCAAGCAATTCTCAATTCAATTCTCAAATTCTCAATTCAATTCTCAAATTCTCAATTCAATTCTCGAGCAATTCAATTCCTCGTACCCCTGCCCCTTTGATTTTTTTTATCAATTTCCTCAAATTCGAACATTCAATTAATTCTCAAGCAATTCTCAAGCAAATCTAAAAGGAGAAAGAGAGACTTACTTGTGAAAGAGGTGGCTGTCGAGGAGGCAGTCGGCTGTTGAGGAGGCAGAGAGGTGAGCGAGAGAGGAGGGGTTGTCGAGGTGGCTGTCGAGGAGAAAGAGAGAGGGAGTTAGGCAGTGAAGAGAGACAGAGAGATAGGGGGGACGGAGAGAGAGAGAGAGAAAGAGGGACGGAGGGAGAGAGAGAGGAACAGAGAGAGAGAGAGAGGAACAGAGAGAGAGAGAAAGAGGGACAGAGGGAGAGAGAGAAAGAGGGACTTACTTGCGGCAGAGAGGCGAGCGAGAGAGGAGGGAGACAGAGGGCTTCGTGGGCTTCGTCGGCGGCAGAGAGGCGAGCGAGAGAGGAGGCGGCAGAGAGGCGAGCCAGAGAGGAGGCGCAGAGAGCCGAGCGAGAGAGGAGGCGCAGAGCGAGGGTTTAGGAGATAGAGTAGTTTCGGATTGGAGTAAAGAGAGAAGGAGAGGCGATCGAGTATATAAAAATTTGAACTCATTTTTTAGACCGGTTTTTAAGTAAAAACCGGCCACAAAAAAAAAACCCATTTATTTTTAAGACCGATTTTTTACTTAAAAACCGGTCTAAATAATAAATGCGTTTTTTTCTATTATTACCTTCTGTTTTGAAATGCATTTATATATCTACTATATATAAAAATAAAATAAATTTTCATGCATGCAAATTTATTTTAAATAAATTATTTTTCATTTTTCATTTATTTTTAAGACCGGTTTTTTACTTAAAAACCGGTCTAAAAAATAAATGCATTTTTTTTATTACCTTCTGTTTTGAAATGCATTTATATATCTACTATATATAAAAATAAAATAAATTTTCATGCATGCATGCAATCATTCAATTCATGCATGCAAATTTATTTTAAATAAATTATTTTCCATTTTAAAATGACATGCATTTATATTTATATATCTATAAAAATTAAATAGATTTTCATGCATGCATGCAATCATGCAATTCAAGCATGCAAATTTATTTTAAATAAATTATTTTCCATTTTAAAATGACATGCATTTATATTTATATATCTATAAATTCAAGCATGCAAATTTATTTTAAATAAAGGAGTAAAAAAATAGAAAATAGGTCTAGCATTTCAAAAAATAAATATTCTTACAATGAGTAAAAAAATTCACATTCCTTAATTCTTTTTACAATGGAAATTAAATTTACTGCTAGTACATATATAACTCAATTTTCTTTATTCCTTTAAGATTTTGGTCGGGTTACCCACACGCCTGCTTCGCTGCGATCGACACGCAAATTTGTTGCTAACTCTTCAACTGATAGCGGTGTTCCATCGATACCTGTGTAGAGAATATATATAAAAAATAATTAATGTAGGTACCCAATTAAATCACAAATTAATATAATAATTAATTGATTAATTATATTTATTATAATATTAGACCTGTGGAGAATGATGCTATTTCATCAAATTGATCATATTCTTCTTCGTCGACGACATCTTCAACGCCCACAATGCGCCTTTTTCCCGGAAGAACGACATGTCGTGAGATGTCGGCTGGATCAACGATATAAAAAACTTGCATTGCTTGTTTGTTTGCAAGTATGAAAGGGTCATATGCATATCCTAACTTTTTGAAATCAACGGTTGTTATTCCAGAATTCTTTTCATTTTTTACTCCACTTTTGAGGATCCATTTACATTCAAACACAGGTATCTTGAATGCATTATAATCAAGTTCCATTGGGGCGAGTCCGCAGGATGTCTGAGCATTCTATCTTTCTTTCTGCCTTCTGCATGCCACCTTAATAGTTTAGCATCTCTTGAATTATTGAAGAGACGCTCGAACCTTGGTATTATCGGCATATACCACAATGTTTTCGCAGCTGGCCTTTTTTTACAAGTATCTTCATCATCTTCCAAATCATCGTCCCTTAGTTTGTACCGTGATGCATTACACATTGGACATTTATTAAGATTCTTGTACTCGTTTCGAAATAATATGCAATCATTCGGACATGCTGCAATCTTCATTACTTCCATATTCAATGGACATAGTAACTTTTTGGCCTTATAACATGTATCCGGCAATGTATTTTCTGCTGGAAGCATTTCCCGTAAAAGACCAAGCAAAGATGTGAAACTTTTATCGCTCCAATTATTCTTGGCTTTCAAGTTATAAAGTTTAAAAACCGTTTTAATTTTTGAAAATTTATCCTGATTACAACCGGGATATAATGGTATATGAGCGTTTTCATCCAATTTTTGAAAAATATCTGGAACCTCATCAATAAAACCATCTGGTATTTCATTCATCATCTCATCAAAATCATTTCCTCTATTATCATTTTCACAATATTGGTCTTGACTTACATTTTCATCTACAAATACCTCATCCCTTACATCAGTTCCCCAATTATCATCTACAAATACATTTTCATCCACAAATACATTTTCATCCACAGATACATTTTCATTGCTAGTCCCAACATTTGAACGATCTTCCAACTTTTCCCCATGCAAAACCCATTGGATGTATTTAGGAGTTGTCATCCATCCACGCTCAATCAAATGTGATATAATTTTTATACTATCATGTCTCTGCAAGTTAACACACCGTTTACAGGGACATAGAATCATGAGTTTTCCTGTCAACTTTCTATCTTCTTCTGCACATTTTAAGAACTCTTCAACAACTCCAACAAATTCACCTGATATCCTTGAATATTCATACATATACTTCTCCCTCTGATCCATCTGTATAGAAAGAAAATATATTTATTCAAAAGTTATACCTATGAATTTATAGGTTCAATGCATTACATTAGGTTTTTGGCCTGGTTACCATCCTAGCCCGCTCGTTGGATACTCTTGTCTCATTAGCGAGCGTACGTTAGATCGATGCAATTTGTTGCCTGAGAAAAATTCGGCAGCATTTCTCCTTATGTTCCCTGAATACGCTATCACACGATTGCTCGTGCGTACGTATCCGTGGGAAACATAAGGAGAAATACCGTCGAATTTTTCTCAGACAACAAATTGCATCGATCTAACGTACAACTCGCTATCCTAAATGAGACAAGATAGTATCCAAAGAGCAGTACTCCCGACCGGGAGTACTTTCCGAGATTAATCCCTAATGGATTAATCTCGGACGGGCACGACCTAAAATAGTACAAATTCCGGCAATTTGGTCCTATATGACAATACAACTATTATATGCAAATTAATGCCAAATTATGTATCTATATATGCACAAAAAAATTGAAATTAAAGAGCGTTAAAATAGAAAATTACCGAAATTGTCTTCTCGATCTTCCACTACGATAGACTAATCTTATCGATCTTCCTAACTCTTCCTTTTTCTCTTCCTTTTTATATTCATTATCAAATGAAAAAAAACTCAATAATTAATAAACTAAAATTGCAAAATTAATTAACCATAAATAAAGTTCAGAAAAAATATAGAATATACCTATAAATTTTTTTAAATCCTCTGTGATCTCCTTTGCTTTCTCTCTTGATTTTTCAATTTTTCAGAATTTTTTGGAATTTTTAACTATTTTTTTTTGGAGGTTTTAGAGAAAGAAAAAGTTCCGGTTTTTAGATATCAGAAGAAATGCATATATGGCGGCTATGAACAGTGAGAGAGAGAGAGAGAGAGCGGAAGTCTTTATTAAATGTGGTTATCATTTTTAAGACCGGTTTTTTATAAAAAACAGGTCTTAAAAAGATAACGGAAAAAAAATAAAAATTCAGATTCTTTTAGCACCAGTTTTTATAAAAAACCGGTCTTAAAGACTTTTAAATTAACACCGGTTTTTTATAAAAAACCGATTTTAAAAAAAGTTAACGGAAATAAAAAAATCAGTTTCTCAGTAGCATCGGTTTTTATAAAAAACCGGTCTAAATATAGTAAAATTTAAGACCGGTTTTTTATAAAAACCGGTGCTACTGAGAAACTGATTTTTAGGTTTATTTTTTGGAACTTAATTGGACCGGTTTTTTTATAAAAACCGGTCTTAATGAAATTTCTGACAATTACAAAAATGCCACGGGATATTTTTACAACCGGATTTTCAAAAAACCGGTGTTATTGTGGCGGTGTTAAAAATCAATTCTGGCGTAGTGCAAGGATCTCGTAATCACCAAACATATGAGAAATTTAAATAGAATATGCCTTGATGCAATGGCTTATGTGGAAGCGGTTAATTATTTGGTCAAATATACGGAGCTAGCTGTATAATATATTGATGTATGACAATTATACGGATCTGCACGCAACTACTTGTTATTTCTTTTTGTGTAGGGACAGATAAAATACTGATCACTGTCTATCTAGGTCTGCAGCAAATCTTCCTATGGGATATAAATTAAGATCCATTTGCTATTTTACTCTTTACGAATTGTCCAAATCAACACTTGTTTTCTTTTATTTGTGTCTCCCATAAAAATATCGGTATTCCCCTTGGCAAAAATAATATATAATTTTTTTTTTAAGTATTCGGCTTTCACATACAAACAAAATTTCAGATCCGATTAGTTATATATTACCACTTCCTATGGAATCTGATGCTAATTCCCTATCCGGCGTATTGTCGAGCTTTTCCACGGAATAATTTTGCAACTTTTGGAAATCTCTTAAAAAACATATCATATTGAAATTTATTCGACAATCATAATAATCGACAAGATAGTTAATTAGCTATCAAAATAAATATTAGTATGTTCTATATCGTTTTTGATTGACTGCGTGTAAAATACTTAAATTTTGTCTAAATTTTGCCTAAATTTTAAAACAGATTGATTATCTTAGGCTCCGTTTGGATTGCTTAGTGTGTATTGGAAAAGTATTGGGAAGTGTGTAACTTTATGAAGAGTTTAGATTGTTTATAATAAATTTACGTCTAGGAAGAAGCTACTCCTCCTATTCTCATACGATCCAAACGGGGCCTTAGTGTTCAAATCGACGATTTAATTTTATTGACATTAGATCACTGAATAATTTTAAAATAAAATCAAATTCGACAAGTAATTAACCTATTTAAATTTAAGAAAATTATCTGATTTTTTTTTCTTTTAACATATATTCATTAATTGTTAAATTAAATTAGTTTTCACTACATCCTTTCCAATTTTAAAACTGTTTCTGTAAACTAGCTGAGCCTTTATGTATGTGGCATGTGCCACGGGATGATGGGACGTGCGATGTGCGACAAGACGGTTGATCAAGGTATTAAATCTCTGGACCCGAACACCACTGTCAATTATATGACCATTAAAATATTTTATGCAGTTGTCAAATACTCAAATGGACCACTTTAATTTCCTAATCATCTATTAAATATGTGTTTTGTCTCTCGCAAGTGGGCATAATGAACGAATCAGGTTAGATCTATGAATCTAAGATAACTTTTAACATGTTGAGGATATAATTAAGGATCTTGTAATCACCAAACATGAGAATTGACCTTGTTATTTTTTTATAAAAGAAAAATAAAGGAGAATGATATAAACAGTACCAAATTTAGAGATGACATGTCTTGACTTTTTTTTTATGATTTATTACTACACTTTTAAAATTATTTGATATCTCATAAGACAACAATTAATTTTTTTTTTGATAATTTGATTAATTAGGATGCATTGACTTGATGTGCAATTATCAAGTTGTTACTATAACTGTAAGAAAATTATACGGAGCTGTATCTGCAAGTGCTTAATATTTTTGTTCAAATATAAGAACCTAAACTTGTTTAAATCAAGTGCATAGTTCAAATTCATACATTTTTGAGAAAATATATACACTACATAAATAAGTGAAGGACCTGCGTGACATGCATGGGGAGAGGTGATTAGCTGATCGGACCAAAATAACCTAATTAATCTGTTATTATTTGTAACCTACATATAGATTTTTATAATCTGCACGAGAGTAGTGTTGTCATTTAAAAAAAGAAAAAAATTGAAGTTAATCAGACCATTTTGAGTGTTGTTCGGAGCAACTCCCTGCGTGATGATATTAATTAAGGTTTTGCTTGAGAAGAAGAAAATGGATGGGAACGGAGGAGAGATTATGAAACTCTTCTATATTAAAAGGCTTTTGCTTCAGTAGATATGATTAATTAGATTATTCGTCAGCGAACTTTTCGTTAATTTTTCCAAAAGGTTTTTATTCCTTTCTTGATTAGCAGAAGCAACAAAAGCAAGGAGTCGCCAAATTTTAGTTTTCTAATTTAATTGATATTTCATATTAAAAATATTTATATTATATTATAAAATTTTATTATTAATTAAATCTAATAATATTTTATTGTGCCTAGATTTTAAAAAAGTCTAAATCTGCCTGTGTATGGAGAGAGAATTTAATTTATTTAGTGTAGTCACAAAACTTAATATCGAGAAATTTTGCATGAAGAGAGAAATTTTGTATGATCCATCATGCTTACTTTATAAGCTCTTTATTTTAAATATTTTCTAAGCTATGCTACTAACTATATCGGTTGTATATAGCAAAGCGTATAAGTAGTGGGTTTAAAAGATTTATTTTACTTTCAAAGATAAAATATGATTTAAATATTAGGGAAAATTTTGTCTGTGCCACTTAAAACTGACGAAATTGAGTATTTGCCACCCAAAAATTCAATCTTTTGTTTCTGCCACCCAAAAGTTTGGACTTTTTTCTGATTTTGCCACTATGTCCTTTTCTATATTATTTTCAGCTGTATAATAATAAAACCATAAAATTATGACCATTTTGCCCCCATCGCTTAGGATCCAGTCGACTAGCACCCGATCTAACCAACCAAATTGATCGATTAAACCCAGTCAGAAAAACTCTAGTCCATCTTCTTCTTCTTCTCTCTCTCCATGAACCTAGATCCATCTCCTCTCGCCGGTCTGCCCCAGACGACGAGCATCGCGCGCACAAAACCTCTCTCTCTCTCTCTCACACACACACACACACACCGGCGCTCCGCCTGGACAGCCCCCTTTAGGCACTCACATCCATCTCTGGCTTTCTCTCTCTCTCCGCCGTTTCACGCGCGCCGCACCAGTCTCGTCTGCCTTAGCACCTCTGACGGTCGTTGCTGATTCGCAGTGTCGCCTGTCAATTCAACTGTCTCTGGCTCTCTCTCGGATCCTCTCGCTCTGTTTGGGAAGGTACTATATACTTTTTCATGAAGCGTCTGAATTAAGCGATAATTTGTTGGTAAAAACCAGAAAAAAAGGTTTAATTGGTTACGGAAGCACCAAATAATTAGACCAATCTTGATAGGGCCAGCCTAATAAAGCTCGGCCCCAAATAGAAGGAGATGGAACCCAACCCAAAAGAGGCCTACAATGGGGGTAAAGAAGCGGGAAAGGTGAAATTAAATAGCAGGTCCCAAACGAAGTCGGGAGGACATGTCATAACAAACTCATGCGGAATACCTCACCGAATATAAGTCGGGAGAATCTAGGGGCACCCAGTGGGCTAACGGCTGTCGGGTGACGTCAGCATTCTGTTACGGGAAATAGGCTTATAAATAGAGGGGGTAGATCATTGTACAGGGGGGTTGGCATTTTGATAAAGAGAGAACACTTGTATTAGACTAATGGTAGACAGATTGTAATCCCCAAATAATCAATAAAATTCATTTCCCACTCATTCTCATCTCTAAACTCTCTCACGTTGTTAATCTCTACCATAACTGAGCTTATCAACCGGCGCCCACCTGAATTCGACCATTGGCAATTCAAAATTGCATTTGGTAACCTGAGAAATGGATGAGAATAGGAGTGCGATTCAACCCAGGCGGTTGGATCTGGAGTTTGCTACCGATACACTAAACAAGGAGAAACTAGATCTGAATCTCAAACTCAGATCGAGCTCTCCACACCTCAGGCACCAGGCGGTGCAGTTCATCCACCACAATCAGATCTGAAGAACGCTGAGCTTCAAAACAAGCAAAACGCTGAAACTTCAAGAACACAAACAGTGGTCGGCGATTCAATTACGCGACCAGTCAACCTCGAACAGCCAGACAACGATACACCGTTAGATCTGGGATCGACAAGAGCAGTGCCAGTTGTGATACACCCGATCTTACAAGCTGTACAATCTCGCGAAGAATTAGAGAGAACAACACCAGTTACAATGCACCCGATCTTGCAAGCTATTCAACAACCTCGCGAAGAGCCAAGATTGGAAAAACCCGAAACATCTACAGCGAAACAGAGCACCACCACCAATTTAGAGAACCAACGCTCTCTCTCTCAAGCAGATCTCACAAACCTCGTTGAGCAAACACTGCAAGCAGCATTCACATCAGCAACTCCAACAGTACAGTTAAACCCAGCAAGACCGGAGATCCAGGATCCGCGACAAATGCCAAGCGTAACACAACCTCCTCAAAGTTACGGGTATGTCGTTGATCCTCGCCAAAGCGTAGCATGGAGAACAGAAGGAACACCGCAAGCGTACAATGTCGGACAACCTCCGCATATGTTCCAATGGCATCCCACGGGATATGTTCACCACACAATACCACAAGCTCATATGACAGACTGGTATCCTCCCCAACATAATACTTATGGTTGTCCTAGACCAGAGGGTCCATCCACCTATTTTCCATGGGGCCATCCAGCTTAGTGGGGTGTACATACATGGAATACCCCTAATCCTTACTCATGGACACGAACACCTCAACAACCCGAACATCCTAGGCCACAAACTACTCCAAGCCCTCCCGAAAACATCATCCCAACAAACCCAAGTCCATCTCTTGCAATTCCTGTACCAACATTACCTATCCCACATGTGAATCAAGAGCCCTTAGGATCTCGAGTGGAAAGAACAAGGGCACCACAAACGGGTGAAGACAGAGAGGTATTGTCGGGAAGAAATCCGAACAATGAAAGAAGGGAACGCGAAGAGAAAAGATCTCCTAGGGGTCGTGCGAAAATAAGGCAGCGCCGCGAACATAGTTCAGATAGTGCACGTGAGTCGGAAGGATCAGGGTCACCACCTGTCGGTGCCCTAGCGCGAAGGTTATACCAAGGGGCGCGAATTGACATGAAAAATTACCCCCATCTTGATAGATATCCAGGAGGAGAAGCTAAGGATGCTCAAGATTTTGTGAATAGCTTTCGAGCAATGATGGCCATAACACATGCATCCGACAGGGTGATGTGCTTAGTCTTCCCGACAAGACTAACAGAAAGTGCATGGGAATGGTATTCGCGACTACCCCAAGGGTCAATCCACAGTTTTGATGACTTAACTGACAAATTTCTGGGAAGATTCGGAGGATTAAGAGCACCGACTATCAAATGCACAAGCCTCATGACCCTAAAGCAAGAACCATATGAATCATCACGAGCATATCTCGCGAGATTCTCTGAAGAGGCGTACAAGGTTTCTGATTTTGATGAAAAATTGGTGCTGGCAGCAGTGTTACAAGGTCTTCGGAGTAAAAATTTGAGATATGAGCTAATAAAAAAGGATTGTGGATCTTTTCGAGAATTCAGGGAGTGTGCACAACAAGTGATACAGGCAGAAGAAGATGCAGAGCGAATGGGTTGGCAAGATGTCACGGAGAGACACATCACAACGCCAACGAGAAGAAGTTGTTCTCCTCTTCCTCAGCCTCGCAATGGATCTCCTCCTGGGAGGAGGAGGAATGCAAAGGTAATCAAAGGAGCGACATATAAACTCCACAGTTATAGAAAGACGGGAGAGGCATATGCACCCCTGTACTCCACTTACCACATATGTACAGAACCCAGGGAGCGATTGTTTAACGTCATCAAAGATAGCAAGGAGTTACAACAACCCGAACCATTGGTAGAAGCAGAGAAGTTTGACAAGTCGGCTTACTGCGAATACCATCGCAGTTCGGGACATCGCACTCGAGATTGTTTGAAGTTGAAAGACGAAATAGAAAGGTTAATCCGACATACACACTTGTTGGAGAGATACATTGAGAAAGAAGGAGCCAAGGATAACCGAACTAGAGAATCTTTCAACAACCAGTGGCAACGAAAACCATACAATAACCAGTGGAAAAGAACCGACAACCGAAACAATCCGAACAATATTCCCGTTCAGCGACAAAATGTTCCGAATAAACCAAGAGAAGAAAACAAAGGATCTCCGGTAGTGATGTTCATCGCAGGAGGGGACGCATCTGGCGGCGACAAACCTCATCAGCGAGCTTCATATGCAGATCCGAGAAGATTATCTCAACCTTCGCGTTATGAGGTATTTCACTTGCATGCAGAGGGGTCCCTAACTAATACCCGAATTTCTTTCGGACCTGAAGATTGCGTAGGTGTCCGTTACCCGCATGATGACGCCATAGTATTAATGCTCCGAATACATGGCAGACGTGTCAAAAGAATCTTAGTGGACACGGGAAGTTCAGCAGATGTGCTATATTTCGACGCGTTAAGGCAACTCAATTTGGCCTCATACCCCCTGACTCCGATGGACACACCATTAGTTGGCTTCGCAGGAGACACTGTGATACCACTTGGGACAATCGACCTGGAAGTCGAGTTCGGGGAACCCCCCAACAGTGTAATATCAAGAGTAAAGTTCATAGTGGTTAATGCACCATCTGCATACAATGTGATATTGGGAAGGAAATCTCTGAATGATGTTGGGGCAATCGCTTCGACCAAACACCTTATGATCAAATTCCCCACTAGACTTGGAGTGGGTGTGGTAAAAGGTGACCAACAAAAAGCCAGAGAATGTTACCAGGCAGCAGTGATAGATCAAGTAACACAAATAGAGAAGGGAAACATTGAGAAGAAAGTGCGTGTGCCCAGTTCGGGTGCACCAGGGGAAGATGTGGAAGAAGTAGAGCTGAGTGAGGGAATAACTACTAAACTGGGGACGGCGCTCGGGGCCAAGGACAGAGAATTAGTGAAGGAATGTCTTAAGAGAAACCAAGAGATTTTTGTTGCTGAAGGAGGACAGATGCCGGGTATTAGGAGGGAGATTGCGGAACACAAAATCATGCTCTTCCCAAATGCCAGACCAGTGCATCAGAAGAAAAGGAAGTTCGGACCCGAACGTAGAACAATAATTGAGGAAGAGGTGCAAAGGTTACTCGCAGCTGGGTTTATTCGCGAAGTCAAATGCCCTGCTTGGTTAGCCAACCCCGTGGTGGTTCCGAAACCTAACAACAAATGGAGAGTGTGTATTGACTTCACTGACCTCAACAAAGCCTGTCCGAAAGATCCTTTCCCATTGCCGAACATTGATGCATTAGTGGATTCGACAGCGGGTTTTTCTCACTTGAGTATTGTGGATGCCAACGCGGGATATCATCAGATTAAAATGTGTACAGAAGATGAAGAGAAAACCAGTTTCCTTACAGAAAAAGGGATCTATTGTTACAAGGTCATGCCTTTCGGTCTGAAGAACGCAGGAGCAGAATATCAAAGGATGGTGAACAAGTTGTTTCAAGACGAAATTGGGAAGATTATGGAAGCATATGTCGATGATATGGTGATCAAAAGTTGTTCGGGGGAGGAACATGTGCAACACTTGGAAAGAGTGTTCGCGAAGATGAAAGAAGTCGGAATGCGATTAAACCCAAAGAAGAGTTTTTTCTGTCTCGGAAGTGGAAAGTTTTTAGGGTTTATCGTATCCGAAAGAGGCATAGAAGTCCATCCGAGCAAATGTCAGGCGATCGCGAACATGGAACCACCAAAAACAGTCAAAGAAGTGCAAGAATTAACTGGGCGAATAGCTGCCCTAAACAGATTCATTTCAAAGTCAGCCGAAGTGTGTCAACCATTTTTCCAAACAATCAGGAAAAACAAGAAGTTCCAGTGGACAACAGAATGTCAAGATGCTTTTGAAAGGATAAAAGAATATTTGGCCACACCACCGATCATCAGTAGACCTACGAAAGGGGAAACTCTCTATCTTTATGTGGCAACTTCCGAAACGGCCGTGAGTGCAGCTCTCATTAGGATTGAAGAAAATCAACAAAAACCTGTCTATTTCGTGTCTCGCATTCTGCGAGATGCTGAGATAAGATACCCTCCTGTTGAGAAAGTGGCATTCGCGGTCATGATTGCATCCCGGAAACTCAAACCGTATTTTCAGGCACACCCCATCAAAGTACTCACCGACATGCCACTCCGAAAAGCTTTGGGACAACTTGATGTAGCAGGGCGGATGTTAAAATGGGCAGTGGAGTTGTCCGAATATGATGTGAGTTTCGAACCAAGGACAGCATACAAAGGACAAATTCTTGCCGACTTTATAGTCGAGTGCACAGCCAGACAAATTGAAAATCCCAAGGAAGAGGTGTGGGAAGTATTCGTGGATGGGGCAGCTTCTGAGAAGGGTTCGGGTGTTGGCGTTGAAATAAAAGGACCGAAAGGCGAAAAATTTCATTATGCGATACATCTGACTTTCGAGGTGTCCAACAATGTTGCAGAGTATGAGGCGTTGTCGGCAGGTATGCGACTTATGGAGGCAATAGGAGCAAGAAGTGTGCGTTTCTACATGGATTCTCAGTTAGTGGTAAACCAAATTAAAGGAGAATATGCAACAATAAACGAAAGGCTAGCCCTATACTTGGAGAAGGTGAAAACAGTGTTAGCTGCTTTTGAAAGTGCTTCTGTAGAGTACGTACCACGAACTCAAAATGAAAAAGCAGATGCTCTGTCAAAAATTGCTAAAGAAAGCGATCTAGATCGGGAAAAGCCCATTGTTATGTTAGAAGTGCCACATCCCAGCATTGATATTCTCGCTTTCGAAGTGTATATTGTTGAGGCAGGAAAGGAGTGGTATGCTTTGTTATGGAATTTCCTCAAAGAAGGAAAACTCCCAGAAGAGGACAAGGTCGCCCGAAAAGTCAAGCGGTGGGCTCTCGAATTTACTATCCGAGATGGTCTATTGCTGAAAAAAGGATATGGAATACCCTGGCTCACATGTGTTGGAAGAGCAAAAGCGGACGAAATTATTGCAGAAGTACATGAAGGAATATGTGGTAGCCATCAAGGAATAACTTCGCTGGGAAAGAGGATCGTTAGAGCAGGGTTTTACTGGCCCTCCTTGAAGAAGGATGTGGAGACATATGTTCGCAGATGCGAAAAATGTCAATTCCACGCCCGCATACCAAGACAACCACCTCATCCGATGCAATCTATCTCCAGTTCTTGGCCGTTTGATGTGTGGGGGCTAGATTTGTTGGGGCCTTTCCCTCAAGGACAAGGAAATGTTAAATTCCTAGTGGTGGCCGTGGAATATTTCACCAAATGGATTGAAGCCAAACCTCTAGCAACAATCACATCGCAAAAGATAGTGGACTTCGCGAGACACCAGATCGTGTATAGATACGGGATCCCACATACCTTCATCTCCGACAATGGCACACAATTTACTGGCGCCCCATTCCAGGATTTTTGCAAAGGACTGGGCATCCGATCATGCACCTCTTCGGTCTGTCATCCCCAATCTAATGGTTTAGCTGAGGTATCCAACCGAACTATATTAGAAGGGCTGAAGAGGAAAATCGAAGGCAGCAAGAATACTTGGCCCGAGTATCTCGATGAAATCTTATGGGCCTACCGCACCACACCTCGCTCTTCCACAGGTCGTTCACCTTTTTCCATGGTTTATGGAATGGAGGCTGTCACGCCTATGGAGGCAGTACACCCTACTTTGAGAACGAAGTCATATACTTGGGAGAAGAATGGAACTCGAAGAGAGGACGATTTGGAGACCATTTACGAGTTGAGGGAAGAAGCTCGAGTGAAGATGGAAGAGTATCAGAGAAGAATGCGAAAGGGCTTTGATAGGAAAGTCGCTCCCAAACATTTCCAACCAGGTGATTGGGTGCTCAGGAAGATCGAAGCCACAGGTAAACAAGTGGGGAAACTTGATCCCGCATGGGAAGGCCCATTCGAGATCATTAAGTCCATTGAAGGCAGGGCTTATCATCTCAGGGATATGAGGGGCAAGCGCATTCCAAATGCTTGGAACGCTGCCCATCTCAGGAAGTTTTACATTTAGAAGGGATAGAAGTCGACCAATATCATAGCCGGTCTCTTCGTGTCCGAGTTGTTTTTTATGATTTCGCTTTTGTTGTTATGGATAAGAACCAGACCAATACCGTAGCCGGTCTCTTCCTGTCCGAATTGTTTTCAGGTTTTCATTTTTTGATGGCTAAAAACAACCAGACCAGTATCGTAATTGGGTCTTTTTGTTCTTAGTTGGGGTATTAAGGCCCTTGTATCTTAATATAATTTTGGTTTATAAATGAAGACAGTTTTGTTTTCTACTCTCCGAGTCTCGCGTGTTGAAAAAAAAAAAAAAAAAAAAAAAAAAAATCGTGACCCTCCTCGAGAGAATTCTCGGAGTAAGCGCATTGAAAGAAAAAATAAAGTCGTGACCCTCCTCGAGAGAATTCTCGGAGTAAGCGCATTGAAAAAAAAAAAAATAAAGTCGTGACCCTCCTCGAGAGAATTCTCGGAGTAAGCGCATTGAAAGAAAAAAATAGTCGTGACCCTCCTCGAGAGAATTCTCGGAGTAAGCGCATTGAAAAAAAAAATAAAGTCGTGACCCTCCTCGAGAGAATTCTCGGAGTAAGCGCATTGAAAGAAAAAAAAATCGTGACCCTCCTCGAGAGAATTCTCGGAGTAAGCGCATTGAAAAAAAAAATAAATAAAGTCGTGACCCTCCTCGAGAGAATTCTCGGAGTAAGCGCATTGAAAGAAAAAAATAGTCGTGACCCTCCTCGAGAGAATTCTCGGAGTAAGCGCATTGAAAAAAAAATAAAGTCGTGACCCTCCTCGAGAGAATTCTCGGAGTAAGCGCATTGAAAGAAAAAATAAAGTCGTGACCCTCCTCGAGAGAATTCTCGGAGTAAGCGCATTGAAAGAAAAAATAAAGTCGTGACCCTCCTCGAGAGAATTCTCGGAGCAAGCGCATTGAAAAAATAAAGTCGTGACCCTCCTCGAGAGAATTCTCGGAGTAAGCGCATTGAAAAAATAAAGTCGTGACCCTCCTCGAGAGAATTCTCGGAGTAAGCGCATTGAAATAATAAAGTCGTGACCCTCCTCGAGAGAATTCTCGGAGTAAGCGCATTGAAAAAATAATAAAGTCGTGACCCTCCTCGAGAGAATTCTCGGAGTAAGCGCATTGAAAAAATAGTCGTGACCCTCCTCGAGAGAATTCTCGGAGTAAGCGCATTGAAAAAATAGTCGTGACCCTCCTCGAGAGAATTCTCGGAGTAAACGCATCGAAAAGTAAAGTCGAGAAAAGCTGACAAATAACTGTACTTTGCTGGTACTTAGGAATAAAGACAAAACAGACGTCTGACAATAAATGCTGACAATTAATACAGTTTGTTGGCAGTTAGCTGATAAAAAGCTATAAATAGAACCCATCGTCTTCCCCAAAGGAGAAATACACCAGAACGTTTTTCACCAAGCTTGAAATCAACAATGGCAAAAAGAAAGAAAAAGAAAAATAAAATACATCCCACAAAAATAAAAGGAAACTTAGGAGGATAGCTGAGAAGGAATCGGAGACTTAGGTGGATAGCTGATGTAGAATAAAATACTCGCATCAGATATACACCAGTCTTCGGTTCCGAACATTCCCGAAACGTCTGGATCCAGCGAATTCAGGTGCGGCTTTGTTATCTCAGTCGTTCCGAATCCAATGGATCGAACTTGTTTCGGGTGATGGAGGTCTCCCAAGCCTTAGAAGATTTTCTCCTAAGGCTGGGAAGATTTATTAACTAGCCCGGGATTGTTAGTGTTAGATGACCCAATTCACTTCTTTCTGAGGATTGTCCGCGGATATATACAGAAAGAAGGTCAAGAAGAATTATCCTCGGTGCAGTTAAACAATAGTTAGAAAATATTTTTCCTTGATAATATATCTCGGAATTCATGTACCTTTTATTTTTCCTTGAGAATGTATCTCGGAGTTAAATGTAAATTTTATTTTCCTGGAGATTTTATCTCGGAGTTAAATGTACTTTTTATTTTTCCTTGAGAATGTATCTCGGAGTTAAATGTAAATTTTATTTTCCTGGAGATTTTATCTCGGAGTTAAATGTACTTTTTATTTTTCCTTGAGAATGTATCTCGGAGTTAAATGTAAATTTTATTTTCCTGGAGATTTATCTCGGAGTTAAATGTATTTTTAATTTTTCTGGAGAATGTATTTCGAAATCAACATACTGTCCTTGAGAGTATATTTCGGAACTAACGTGCTTATATATCTAAAATCACATTTCATTTCGGAGCTAATAAAGTTATACTTGTTAATTTTGAGAACGAATCGCCAAGACAAACTATAAAAGATACCAAATGTGATGTTGTAGACATCTCGCGTTCAAAAAAAAAAAAAAAAAAAAATATTATTATGAGGAGAGAGCATAGACAAGGCAAAAGAAGTCACGATTTCCATTTCAAACAAGCACCATATTACACCAAAAAGTCGCATCACCAAAACCTTAATTCGCTAGACCCCCAGCTATACCTAAAAAACATAATAAAAAATACTAGCCTATCCAGATCCCGAATTATCTTCGTCTTCTACCGGCTTCGGAACATCTGCAGGCCAGGGCACTTGTTCTTCAGGCCACGGGTATCGAGGAGCAAACATTTCCCCCAAAACATCAATGGTACCCGATAACACATTTCCATCCGGGCCCAAAAGTCGATCATCAGAACGGCGCCAGCTACACTCAGCAACGGGAGGAAGATGTGGAATTTCATCAGCTGCAAGAAGTCCAAACTCTTCGTCTGTAATCGGATAGGACCATTGGAGCCCGCGACACACTCGAAGTAAAACATTTCTGAGAACTGACGCCGACTGCATTCCAGCAGCCCTTTTGAAAGCACGAGAACGAAGGAAAGAAGGAAGAAGTTCTTCAAAGATCTTATACTTGTCATCTTGAGACAACTCGGCCGCCCCAGCAAGAAGAGAATTCTCCACTGATAGCTTTGTTACTTCTTCCTTAAGTATTTCCGAGATGTTCTCGGACTTCTGCCTTCTGCTTGTTTCTTCAGCCAAATCTTTCCGAGTAGAAGTCAGAAGACCTACAACTTGGTCTTTCTGTCTCAAGGATGAATCCAATTTTAAAAGTAGTAAATGCCTCAGCCGCTCGAAATCTTCCAATTTCTTGGCTTGCTCGGTATTTTCCTTCAGAAGATTCTGAGCGAACAGTACAATGAATTTGTTAGAGTCAACATAGTTGTGAGTCATAGAATGCCAGTCCTTATAATGCTGGTCGTGTTCAACATGTAAATTTTGTACCTGTGACTTCTCCTTCGCCAACTCCACTTCTAAAGAAGCAATGCGAGCTTCTTGAGCAGAAAAGATCGCTCGAAGCTCTGCCAAGCAATGAGTTAAATGAGAAGAGGAAGGGGATACTGGGTTCAGAGTAACAACAGCTGCATCCAGGGGAGATCTCAGAGAACTCGCAGGCATTTGAAGAGGAGTAGAAGCAGAATGCATCAGGTCTTCATCCTCCAAAGGAAGAGATCGGGCAGGAGTTGGAGGACAAGAACGAGCTGAACCCTCCGAAATCTGATGAGAGGGAACAGGTTCTGGAATGACATCGAGAACAAATTCTGAAGTGGGCTCCGAAGCAGGGGGAATCACGACTTTGGATGAAGAAGGTTTTGGTAAACGAGGGGGGACCACGAACAACTCGTCATCGGAAACATCAACAGTTGCTCTTTCTAGAGGAGGGTGAGATGTCTCCAGAGAAGGTCGGGTGTGAGAAGGACCCTTTTCACCAGTTGTACTTCCGGTCCCTTTCAGCGAGATACCTGCTTCTGACACTGCAGGATGTGACACTTTAGCAGGCCCAGCATCTCGTCGCGCTTTCTTCTGGCGACGCTCAGAAGCAGTAGTTGAACCAACCCCCCTTTTTAAGACCTTCGGTGGGGCCGCGGGGGGAATAACAGTTTCAACCCCGAGATGTATCGGAGATTCTTCCTCTAAGGAAGTCCCATTGAAAACCAAGCGAATTGGACCTTCGGTTTTGATGACCGAGTCCAATTTGAGAAGAAAGGCGTATTCTTCTACAGTGGGAGGATCAATGGAGACACCATTGAAACTGTCGGTGTCTTTATTCCACTTCTTGGTAATCCCGAATACATCCAGATAAGGCTGACGAAGATAACAGAAGTGGGTTTCCCAATTGTCGAGTTTCTTGACCTTCCCGAACAAGACCATGTTCACTTTGTTCCGAACGGTACAAAGATCCCCAGCTTTTGAAAACCCAAAGTAATGCCCGAACATCCGTAAGGAAGCTGTCATCCCTTCAAAGCCCATAGCCAAGGAAAATAAAGTCACCACAGTCTCGAAGGATCTAATGATGCACCAGGCATTGGGGTGAAGTTGTCCAGGAGCGATCTCAAGAAGCGAGAGAATGTCGATCACGAATTGTGTAAGAGGGACTTTGAAACCACACCTCGATAAAGGTTTGAAGAGAACTGCCCCTTTTTCTTCATCGTAAGGTCGATCCTCTGGGGCGGCAGCTTCTAAGGCATCCTTCTCAGTGAGACCAATCTGACAAGAGAAGGCATACAAAGACTTCTCACTCCAGGGTTGAGATTGAAAGGTAGGCGTCTTCTTGAATACTTCATCAAGAGGACGAGAGGTGCGACGAAAAACCTCCTTTCTGGGAGCCACTCGACCTTTCCCCTTTTCGGGATCCCGAACAGGTGAAGAAGTGTCGACTTCCAAGTTTCCCTCAGTTGTTGGGTGAACAACCATCTGTCGTTCCGAATTGGCAGATTTTTCTGGGACATCCGAAGATGGAACTTGTGGCTTAGAACTACTAGAAGCCATAGAAACTGGAAAACAAAGCACATAAGTATAATGCCTGAAGACAGATCGTAGCATCAACGAAAAAAGTTCGGATGCAAGTAGAATAGGGACTGGTAATAATGAACGGGATCACCACAGAACAGCTACCCACAGTATAGTGGGAGTAACCAATTTCTTATACTTTTTGTACCTTTTATACCAATCGGTACAGAGATAAGGTATATACCATACCTAAAAAGATAAAACAAGAAACAGTACAGAACTGTTTGCTAACTATAAGAAGGGTATAAGCAAGAACATGGAGAATAAATATTCTTTATGCCAAGACCACAATAGGTATCAACCATACCAGTTCTAAATATACTCACATTCATGCCAAATAGATAGGAAAAAGTGATTCCATGGTATTTCTAAGGAAATCTAAGAAGAAAAGGGAGGATAAAAGAGAGAGGATACCTGAAAAGAAAGAAGTTCGCCGGAGAACTTGCCGGAGAAGGAGAGGAAGGCCCGTCGGAGGACGAGAAGAGGAGTTCACCGGAGAGTAAGAGGGAAGGCGAATGATCGCTCGGGAGAGTAGCAAAGAGAAAATAGCTCGACAAAGAAGAAAGAGGAGAAGAGGAGAAGGCTGAAGTGATAAATGGCAGAAGAAGAGAGAGAAATGGGAGTATAAAAGGCAAGGAGTTGAAAGGACAGCAGTAAAGGCGGTAATAACTTTCACAGATCACGAGGCGAAGATGGAAGGTTTGGCGTTGGGATCAAGGTGCATACCAAGCGACAGCCAGGTAACATGACCGCCTAACCGTTTCATGTGTTCGGGACTCAAGGGCTTCACCACTTCGTGCTTCACCCAAGAGTCATATGTTCGGGACTCAAGGGCTTCACCACTTCGTGCTTCACCCAAGAGTCATATGTTCGGGACTCTAGGACTTCGCCACTTCGTGCTTCACCCGAGAGTCATGTGTTCGGGACTCAAGGGCTTCACCACTTCGTGTTTCACCCGAGAGTCATGTGTTCGGGACTCAAGGGCTTCACCACTTCGTGCTTCACCCGAGAGTCATGTGTTCGGGACTCAAGGGCTTCACCACTTCGTGCTTCACCCAAGAGTCATATGTTCGGGACTCAAGGGCTTCACCACTTCGTTCTTCACCCAAGAGTCATGTGTTCGGGACTCAAGGGCTTCACCACTTCGGGGCTTACCCAAGAGTCCTGAATTTTGCGACTTGATTCACAACTTACGATGAATACTCATCCCAAGTTCAAGGGCTTATGATAGGGCCAGCCTAATAAAGCTCGGCCCCAAATAGAAGGAGATGGAACCCAACCCAAAAGATGCCTACAATGGGGGTAAAGAAGCGGGAAAGGTGAAATTAAATAGCAGGTCCCAAACGAAGTCGGGAGGACATGCCATAACAAACTCATGCGGAATACCTCACCGAATATAAGTCGGGAGAATCTAGGGGCACCCAGTGGGCTAACGGCTGTCGGGCGACGTCAGCATTCTGTTACGGGAAATAGGCTTATAAATAGAGGGGGTAGATCATTGTACAGGGGGGTTGACATTTTGATAAAGAGAGAACACTTGTATTAGACTAATGGTAGACAGATTGTAATCCCCAAATAATCAATAAAATTCATTTCCCACTCATTCTCATCTCTAAACTCTCTCACGTTGTTAATCTCTACCATAACTGAGCTTATCAAATCTAAAGTCAAAACTTTGACTGTTAGTTTATCGAATTTTCTATCCATATGGAATTGGGTACATCCTTTTGTCATACTAAATCAGTGAGATGGTTGGCTTAACATCATTTGGTTCTAGTACATACTTGTTGTTCTCTCCTAATTAGGCATAGTCTTTCCGATTTATTTGGTCTTAGTTTGTGGAAATTAAACAATTTATAATTTATAATTTTATATTGAGCTTCTATTGTGAGAGGCATGTCAGATTGATTTCAGGATTCTGATCCATATTTTGAATAAAAATGGGGGTCACGCCCCACATATTTTGGTACTTGACCATCTACTGTTCCTAACTATCTTGAAACACACTTACTCATTATTCTCTCAGGCAGATATTGCTTGAAATAAGGTTACTGGAGCTTGAAGACTAATATGAATGTAATCTTTCTTTTGTTACCATGTAGGTTTAAAGGGATGTGATGAATACATAGCATGACCCTTAAATGAGCCAACTGAAGGAAGGAATTAGTACTATGGAGAGCAAAATCTTAATTATCTTGATAAATATTGGTTTCTTTTCATGAAAAGTTTTTTCAATTAAACTAGATACATGCAATTAGTTTTAGTTTATGTTGTATGATGTAATAATGCAAATGTGTAATTAAATGCTAGTTCCCTACGCAATGCTGGTTCTCAATGCTATTTGTAGAATGTCAATGCTGGTTCTTTAGTGAAAATCAATGCTATTACAGTAAAATGCGCATAGGATATGAATGTTGGTTCTCTAGTGATGTGAAAGAAACTGAAGTATCTTGTATTAAGTGGCATCAAACTAGGTGAATGCAACACATGGCATCAAACCAGGAACAAACAACAAGAGTAATAAAGATAGTATAGTGGTGTTTTGTTGGTGCCAAGTTAGCACACATCAGAATTACAAAAATCAACCATTACTCTCTTATACAACAAGTTATCCATCCTTAACTACAATATACAAATTCTTACATCATCTTTTTTATAAAATAAAGCATCAGCCCAAACTATACCAAAATAGCTATCTCTGATATCAACATTAGCCTTTTTTTTTATATAAAATCACCCCTTAAAATTTACTAATCACCAACGACTCTTGTTCATCCTCTTCTCGATCGTTGTCTTCTTCTATCTTTTTATTTGTTGTCTTCTTTTTTTCTAGTAAAAGTTGAAATAACATAAATGAAAAGTGTGATAACAGCAATATGATGATACAAGTAGCAATTTTATTGTCCTCATTTTTCTTATAAAAATAATCATGAATAAAATATTGGCTTAGCAATACTAGCATTTCTTTTTAAATAAAGTTACATGGTGTATAGATATCTAAATATTAATGTTTAGGTTTTCTAATAGGAAGTAGCATCTCGTTGTTGGTAGGTTGAAAGATTCCAAGGCACGAGCTACTAATCAGGTAATTATGCATCCTCAAACAGGTATGGGAGTATAAAGAAATGCCACCGCACTGTTATCCACAATTACAGTATCGAATCAACCCAATTACAGAACCAGAAAACATAATTATAGCAATACATTTGACCGCACTGTTTTGTGAATTGTGAGATTTTAGACTATTAGAAAAAGGACGAGTTATGAGTGTTTACCTTCTCAAACGGAGTGAGAGGGTCCGAGAGAGAGCCAGAGACAGTTGAATTGACAGGCGAGTCTGCGACGGCCGTCACAGGTGCCAAGGCAGACGAGACTGGTGCGGCGCGCATGAAACGGCGGAGAGAGAGAGAGCCAGAGATGGAGGTGACTGCCTAAAGGGGGCTGTCCAGGCGGAGCGCCGGTGTGTGTGTGTGTGTGTGAGAGAGAGAGAGAGAGAGAGGTTTTGTGCGCGCGATGCTCGTCGTATGGGGCAGGCCGGCGAGAGGAGATGGATCTAGGTTCATGGAGAGAGAGGAAGAAGAAGATGAACTAGAGTTTTTCTGACTGGGTTTAATCGATCAGTTTGGTTGGTTAGATCGGGTGCCAGTCGACTGGAACCTAAGCGATGGGGGCAAAATGGTCACAATTTTAAGGTTTTATTATTATACAGCTGAAAATAATATAAAAAAGGACATAGTGGCAAAAACAGAAAAAAGTCCAAACTTTTGGGTGGCAAAAACAGAAGATTGAATTTTTGGGTGGCAAATATTCAATTTCGTCAATTTTGAGTGGCACATAAAAAATTTTCCCTAAATATTAACTTTAGAAATAATAGGCATGTTTTTAACACAAGATATTAGGCGAAAAAATCAATAAATATAAAAATTAAACATCCAATTGGCTTAGAGGGGCTCTAATTAAACCTGTGAATTTTTTAGGCATTGTCTTAGTGGAAGAACACAAAGAGTAGAAGTGATCATGGTTTAATCTTCTTTACCATTACTCCATAAGCGAGTCAATCAGTTTTACTAGTTTTACAAAATAGCTTGTCTTAAAAATAATTGTTTGAAAGAAAATTATAGGAATAATAATGAGAAGAAGGAATCTAACGTTATTTTCCCGTAAAGTTTTTTTTTTAACAAACATTACTGAAAACTGAAAATTGAATAATAAACATATAAAAAATTAATTGTAAACATGTCAGGGCGCCACTGAGAACGACGCTCATGCAGCCGCACCACTAGGAATGGCACTCTCATGTTCAAGAGAAACTAATTTTCAAAAAAGTAATACATTTTTTTTAAAAAAATATTAACGCACTAATATCCTTTACGCTATCACACAACATATATTTTTTTAAGTAGTGTTATGTTTTTTAAAAATAATAATAATTTTATCAAAAGTAAAAAATAATTTTTAAAAAATATTAACACATCAATCTCATTGGCGCTGTCAAATAAATTTTATTATTAAAAATACTAATTCTTGTTCAAAAATAGTAAGCGCCGATGGGATTGGCGCAGGTAGAAAAATAAAAAAATTTCAAACTTGAAAAGCAGACATAGAAAGCTGAAATGGGTCTGAATGAATAAGTGTACCAATGGGAGTGGCGTCGCTGTCGGTGCACTCTATCAGTGGCACTTGCCACATTTATTGTACAATTATTCATTTTTTCATGTTTAGTATTAAATTTTAATTTAAGATCTGTGTATTAAAAAAGTTATGGGTTATTTTCAAAAGACCATGAGAAGACTCATACGAAATTTGCTCTAATCTGTAAAAAAATAACATGGCATTAAAAAAAAACAAGATAATTTGAGGATGGAGATTGATACTAGATGGGTTCAATGACATTGATAGAGAGGATGATATGAGGAAGAAAATTGGGGGTGCAGCCCATGGATGTGGGTTGAATGCATGGTTAAGATTATTATAGAGAGGATGATACAAGAATTAACAGTGCAGATAAAAAAAATAAAACTAATAAAATTGTTGACGAAGAATTATTATGAATACTATGGACATGAGCAGAGAGAAGAACTCAAAAAGGGAACAAGACGTGGTCCATAATAGATTAATTTTTTAAAACTGCACTATATGATAGCTTGTTCGCCAATATTGTTCGCTATACATAAGGGTGTGTTTGGAATGTGTCACGAACAGATAGTTTGCGAACTAGTGCTGTTCGCATGAACCAAACAACTCACGAACAGTCGTAGTTCGTGAACTTCTCCCTAGTTCCTAGTTCTTCGATTTTCACGAACTGATTTTGTTCGTGGGCCTTAGTTCTTCCCCTTGTTCGTCCCTTAGTTCTAACTTTGGGTGTTATTTAATATTTTTATTTTTTTACTATGTCACTATAGATGTTAACGGGTGTGTTCCGTAACACAAGGAATAAGGAATAAGGGGTATTTGGGTGAAAACCAAACAATGAAAGAATAAGAAATTTGAGTTTATTCCGGCCCTTATTCATATTCTAACGAAACCTTGGTATTTGAATAAGGAATAAGGAATAAACTTTTCTCTATTCTTATTTCCTATTCTCACTCCATCCAAACATACCCAACGTTTTGAACAACCACACGTTTGGTTACATAAGAATTATGGGGCCGTTTGAATAGGGGTAGAAATTTGAAGAATTTTCAATTTTTAGGAATAAATTTATTGTGAAGTGTACCATTGTGAAGAATTTGAATTATTTATAATAAATCTAGCATATAAAATGTCGGGAATTATAAATTCCGGTCCATCTAAGAAAAAACGGATAGCTCATTTTTCATGCGTTTAAGGGCCACTTTTCGGGAAAAAAAATTAAGAAAATAAAGTATTAAAGTATTATGATATCATCCGATAGGGTTGGTAGTTGGTACTGGGGTGACGATTGATAAATCGGATGGATCCTTATCAAAAGCAAATTGAGAATCTAGTAGGGTTAATTAGTACCATGCCTTTTTAATGAAAAACATGCGCATTTTTGTTACTAGAAAAGATATTTATCTCATAGACTCATACTATCCTCAGGAAGAAATAATCAAACAAAGCAACACGCTTAAATTTTAAAAATTCCAGCTTCAAAAAAAAAACACGCTTAAAAATTAACTATCTGTCTGACAGACTCTGACACGCATTCTTGTTTTTTTGGCAAGCAATGCTCATAATTCTTCTCCAGCCACAACACAACTGGAGAATCCTGGTGATCTCCGGGATGTTATACCAGAGTAATACAGGGTAAATGAATCCTATTCGATTTAAAGTAATTATTTCTACTGAAGTTAAAATTAAACATTTTCCTTTTCTGTCATCTCAGACAACTCAGTCTCAGACGCTAAAAAGAAAAAAAAAAAATGTGGCAATATTACTGTTCAGTATGCATCCATTTTTAGAAAATGGAGAGAGAATCTATAAGCCACCTAGACCCAACTGCTATTGCGCTCCCTCTTTCGGTTCATCTTCCTTGCCACGTAATCCTTCTGAAAAAGTCATTCCCACATAAGCTCTTTACAAAACCACGCACTAATATGGCGTGGAATTTTGGAAAGACTAATTCAACCGAACCTATCCCTAAAAGCCTATTATTGAACGCCAAATTTAAAATAGTAAAATAGCGTAAATTATTCGCGTGCATTATAAATTAAAACTCAATAATGCCTATAGCTGCTACTGAAATTGAATAATGAATAATCATCCATTTTCATTTATTAAAACCTCATTGCAATAGAAAAAAGCAAATTCCATTAACCCAACAAAAACTACTTCCCAGGTCTTCTCTTTTGACTATTTCTCTCTTCGGAAGTGTGAACCCTTTCTCTCCTCTCTCTCGATTAGACTCGACCTCTCTTGAACTACATTGATTGATGGTGTTGCGATTCTCATCTCTCTTCTGGCGCCACCATGGGAAATTGTTATGGAACAGAGGCTGTTGACCCTGAGGAGAAGAAAGAGGAGAAACCAAATCCCGCTAATCATGAAACTAACGCGAATGGTGATCGTCAGAGGAGAAATGGAGAAGAGAGGAAGAGAAATGGTGGGATGGTACCTTGTGGGAAGAGAACGGACTTTGGGTATGATAAGGATTTCGGTACCCGATATACTATTGGGAAGCTGCTTGGTCATGGACAGTTCGGGTACACTTTTGTAGCTACGGATAAAAGCAATGGTGATAAAGTCGCAGTGAAGAGAATTGACAAAAATAAGGTAAATTTGTAACTTTTCTTTTGGAATTATAGAGAGTATTTGATTTGACCAGTGAACAGTTAATATTAATGGCGTTGGTATGAGAGAATCAAATTATTGGTTTATTGGGTATAATTGGAGAGTAGAGACTTAGTACTGTGCTCTAGTTGATCTCAATTTGATTATCCTCGGGAAAATGGAAAATTTTTAAAAAAGCCAAAATTGGAAGTTTGCATTTGTTGTACTTGTTCGTTTTATGAGAAGCAATGACTGTCTACTTTTGAACATACCTGTTTTCCTCCAAGTGGAAATGCTTTTCTGACTTGATGTTATTATCCAAAGAAATACTAATTTTGTATGAATATACCAAATGTTGTATTACAGATGGTACTTCCAGTTGCTGTGGAAGATGTGAAGAGAGAAGTGAAAATATTAAAACAATTAAAGGGACATGAAAATGTTGTGCACTTCTACAATGCATTTGAAGATGATAGCTATGTCTACATCGTCATGGAGTAAGAGTTCTGCTTATGTCAGTTCATATCAGTAATCTTGTATATTGGCTGGTTTAGTATAATACCCAACTAGAACCTCTTTTGAAAACTGTGCTTTTTCTTAATCTTTTTATAATGTCTCTTTGAACTTTTATTTTTGTTTTCAGATTATGTGAGGGAGGTGAACTTCTTGACCGCATATTATCCAAGTGAGTTTCATATTTTATGAAAGTGAAATTTATGTTGCTTTTCTGCTTTTCTTAGCTTAATGACTTCAACTTTTCACAATGTAAGTGAGGCTTTTTGAGACAAATCAGGAGGAGAATCCGTATGCAGTATTGGAATAGTTAAAAAGTATTGAGAAGAACAAAATTATCTTTGTCCATATTACAAACATGAGAAGTGTAGAGGCAGGTTGTTTGTCACAGTTTAACAAGATTCCAATTTTCGGTGATCTAGGTTTTTTCCATTTCTTTTTCTCACCATTGCTGTGGATAGTCCATTTGTAAATATTCGTGATGCTTTTTATGTCACTATAAGTTTTTGTTTATTTGGAAAACTTGTTTCAGAAAGGATAGCCGCTATTCAGAGAAGGATGCAGCAGTAGTAGTAAGACAAATGCTTAAAGTTGCTGCTGAGTGCCACTTACATGGTCTGGTTCATAGGGATATGAAACCTGAGGTTAATTTTTTTAATATTTGAAAAAGTTTTTCTTTATTGTATTCTTGCTAGTTGTCACTTGTCAGCCTTCATGATCAATTAAGATTGAATATTATTTTATGCTTCTTTTTACAGAACTTTCTCTTCAAATCAACTAAGGATGACTCGCCTCTCAAGGCTACTGATTTTGGCTTATCAGATTTCATAAAACCAGGTTCACAATTTGTTTTTGCACAAATCTCTGTATCAGTACGGTGAGGTGGATATTTTGTTTTGATATTATGAGCCATTATCATAATGTAAACACATATGACTTGTTCTTAAATAGCCTCAGTTAGTGTAATCCTCCTCTAGGTAGCAAGCAATGCAAAACAGAAAAAGTATGCATAAATCAAAATCCAGTAGATACAGAAAAGAGTTGACGTGAAGCTTGAATTGGTACAGGAAAGAAGTTCCATGACATAGTTGGAAGTGCATATTATGTGGCACCAGAAGTGCTGAAGCGTCGGTCTGGGCCAGAGTCTGATGTATGGAGCATAGGTGTCATAACCTATATTTTATTATGCGGCAGAAGACCCTTCTGGGACAAAACTGAGGATGGAATTTTTAAAGAGGTACATCCGATTGTTTAAATTGTGCTGTCATGAAATAATTTACCCTTTCATTGTTTTTAATAACTACTTCAACTTTTAATTTTAGGTATTGAAGAACACTCCTGATTTTAAGCGAAAGCCATGGCCTACTGTAAGCGAATGTGCAAAGGATTTTGTACAGAAGCTACTCGTCAAGGATCCACGTGCAAGGCTAACAGCAGCTCAAGCTCTTTGTATGATTGCATTCAATCCTGACTATTCTTGTTATTTTGTATTTGTTTATTTATGTTTGACTGAAGCTTTTGCTTTTATTTTCCATAGCACATGCATGGGTGCGAGAAGGAGGTAGTGCGCCAGATATACCGTTGGATATTTCAGTGTTGTCAAACATGCGGCAGTTTGTCAAATACAGCCGCTTCAAGCAGTTTGCTTTGAGGGTAAGCCCATGTATCCCCGACATTAATCTCAAAAATAGTCTGTTACTGACCACTTTCATATCTGTTCCACAGATAAGACTGCTAGAGAGTACTGCAGTCAACAGTGTTATAATATGAAGGCGCTTTTAAACTGCATTATGCTAGGAAATTAGATATGTTACTCCAACACAACCCTAGTTCTGAAAGCCATCGTATCTGTTCTTTCTGAAATTTTTAGCTGTGCTGGTGTAATGAATTATCTGTTAAAAACTTAAAATTCAACTGCAAAGTAATAGAATTCCACTATCGTGGCAGGCTTTGGCGAGCACATTGAATGAAGAACAACTTGCCGACCTCCGTGACCAGTTCAATGCGATTGATGTTGATAAAAATGGGAAAATTAGTCTTGAAGAGATGAAGGAAGTAAGCACACTTTGTCTGGATTGTGGAATTAGTTTTACTGGGATCCTCTTGAAATCTCCAACAAAAAAAAAAAAAAAAATGGTCCGTCATGCTAAGTCAAAGTTTGATGGCCATAATTTCTATTACCAGAAGCTTAAGTGTATAACTATTATTATTTTAAGTACTTGATGCTGTGTTAATTGAATAATTTTTCCTATGTTGAATATAGGCGTTGTCGAAGGATCTTCCGTGGAAAACTAAGGGTCCTCGTGTTGCTGAGATAATTGAAGCAGTAAGTTTGTTATTGCTCTGACTGTTTTATTGCAATTTCTAATTAATTACTTGTTCCTTTTTTCTTGTTTTTCTTAGATTGATAGCAACACAGATGGGTTAGTAGATTTTGATGAGTTTGTGGCAGCCACAATGCATGTGCACCAGCTAGTTGAACACGACACTGAAAAGTGGATAACTCTCTCTCAAGCTGCTTTTCACAAATTTGATGTGGATCGAGATGGATACATCACACCTGAAGAACTGAGAATGGTAACCCAGAATCTCTTCTCAAATTATATGGAAAAACTGAGGAAACTTCTTTTTGAAGATAAATTGGGGGTCAAGCCTCCCAACTTATTTTTAAATTAAATTAAATATCTATAAAGACCCTCAAGTCGGGTTTCGAACCTGCGACCTCTCACTTGAGATGCATTGCTCTTTGCCACTAGACCAAGAGCTGGTTCTCAAAACTGAGGAAACTTAATTTACAAGTTCATTCTTATGTCATTTGGCTTATGAATTATAAATAAATAGATAAAAAGAGTTTTTAAGTTTCTAAGTTTCTTAGCCATGCCACATCATCTGCGTCCTCAACCATTCAAGCTTGATCAGGCAATTCTTTTGTTTCATGCTTCTATCCTCATTTTAAAGTGTGTTAAATGTGCCCGAGTACAACCAATAATATTAGCTTGACTTTTAGTTTTCTTCTTCAATTGGGACTCCATTCTCGTAGTGAAAGCTCAAAAAACAACTTATTACAATAATAACCACTAAGAAGTTTTCTAAATCTAGTTTCTTAACATCATTTGATTGAATTGATGCAGTTAATTCACACTACTTTTTTGTACCTATATTTTGGGTAAAATGTTGATTGTATTGGCAATATGTTTTTAAAATTGTTGTTAGCATTCGGGGTTGAAGGGATCGATTGACCCACTTCTAGAAGAAGCTGACATAGACAAAGATGGGAAAATAAGTCTTGATGAATTTCGGAGGCTTTTAAAAACTGCCAGCATGAGTTCTCGCAAAATACGCACACCTACCTTTCTAAGTAAACAATAATGAAATTTAAATCCTAGAGAATTAGTTACAGGATCACTAGTGGTGAATGAGGAACCGTATCTAGTGTGTGTTGTAGAGGAAGAAAAATTATGGATTTTGAGCCTTTTCATTCATCTTTTCATTGTACAGTGTAATTTTTTGAATTGGCCGTACTCAATGACAAGCATTTGCAAATATTGTTATTTATGATTCTCATTAAAGTTTACATTTTTTGTAAGGTTCTTTTTTGAGCTATTCTCATAGTATTTTAACGTTTTTTGTTCAATATTATCATAGTAAAGAGTTTCCATGGGTTCATGGCACTATTTTTATACAAAATCCCAGCACTTTGTGGTTGGGAACATGACGCTCGTTCATCCAACATTAAGTTCTTTATTTTGATGTACTATTTATTTTGTTACTGTTTTCGATGAAAGAGTTCGCCTGACTAAGAAACTGCTACCTTCGGTAGTAGTGGTTGCGCCGTGGAAATAGTGAAATACAGTTTAAATAAGAATCACGTAGGCAATTTTATTATACCGTATTCACTTTTTTGTTCTAAAAGTTTAGTTGCTCAGTTATCTCAAATTGCCCATCTCAAGTTCTCAACCTTATTCGGCGCAAGATGGGCCTTATCATCGGCAAAGGACCAAAGGTAACATTTTCCTCAAAAAAGAGTACCCATGGAAGTCTGGGTTCAACAAACCCAGAGTTAGATAACTTCATTATGCATTTCATAAAAAATATAAATTATATTGTTCTTCAAATAAACCAAAGAGATGAGTTGAATGAATTCCAAAATAGATGACTAATAACCAATACCAAAATATTTCGATTGGTTAAGATCAATACATTGCAAGTCAGAGGATTCTCAGTTAATAAAGCTGACTATGAACCAAAATCAAAATAAATTTAGCTAACCAACTAAGATCCAAACAATTATGTTTTAGCTAAAATAATTGGTTTCCATTTGTTAATAAAAACAAAAAAAACAAAGTGACACGTGCAACCCTTTCCTAGATGAGAGTAAGTTATACTAATCATGTCGAAATCTTTGAGACCAAAGCCTTTTAAGTATAGCACCAGAAACTCCCGAGCTAAAGCCACGGTCTCTGAGCCACCTTATCATTGACAATTTGCGGATTTCTGCAGGAAAATTCTTCTCTCTTCTCCATTGTTTAGAGGCCTTAAGAAATAGATAATCCATTGCTGATTGTGACATCTCTTCTTCTATATCATAATCATAATCATAATTATTGTTGTTCTTACTAATGGTGATGTTAAGCATATTGTTGTGATAATCATAATTATCTTGGAAAACTTGTCTCGTTGCTTTCTTGGCTTCCGCATCAGATATTCCCTTCAGAAGAAGTGCCTAAAGAAAAATAAATTCTTATTATAAAATTGTCAACTTTGGAATTTCTGCCTATATAATTCAGAAATACCTAAGTAGAAAGGTAAAATAGAAGGCAGGAAAAAAAAACGCAACTTGCTTGATGAGTTCTGGGCCCCAGATGAAATGGAGAAACCTTGACCGAGAAAATGATTCAGCATACAAGCCATCATTCAAATAACCCCTTCAAAGTGTAGATAACAACAAGAACTAAAAAAATTTACTGATGGTTGTGCACTGCATATTTCTTATTATAAGCATTAAAGTAGCCTAAAGTTATGCATTTTTCAAAGTAAAATAACACAACTAATGAATGCTTTCAAGGGGGGAAAAAAAGCTAACCTGGTTTTCATGGCCTCTATCACTTCATCAACTATATCAGTAGGAAACCTTTTACTTAGTATATTCCTTAATTCAGTAACTGAGAATCCTCTGTTAAAATGAATGCAAACAAAAGGAAATTTTCATGATAAATAAAAAATGTTTTATAAAAGCTGAACAGTTTATGACAGGAATAAAGTTAGCAATTTTGGATTTTGTTAGCATGATGGTCATAGACTTCGGAAAAAAGGGTTAAACCATTGACATATGGATATGGTACTTCAGTTTTTTGTGCATAGTTCCATTTAGTCCGTGTTCAATTATTTGCTGATAAAATTGCAAGTACTGTGATTCTGGGTTCAGTTAAATGTAAGAAACGAAGTACCCTTCAGTTTGTTTTTGTTTGGTGGAATGACAAGCAATTTATCAATGAGTAAAACATGGTTGTAAGAACTCAATTTCAAGTGACCTTTTAGCAAGCAGTTTCATGGCCATATGTGCTGCATCTCTTGTAGAACAAATTTTGATGGTTTCGTACTCACTAGCAAAATCATCATCAGAAAATCTTATGGGGTCAGCATTTTCATCTTCTGGAATTGTCAATTCCTCTTCCTCATTAAAGCTGGCAACTAAAAAGACCAAAGAATGAATAGTGTTAGAATGAAAGAAGTTCAAGTTAGGCTGCCAAAAGTTGAATACCTGAATTGAGAGAACTTACTGGTATTGGAATCAAGAAATTCGCTCTCTGAGGCATTTCCGCAAACATCTTCTGTGCATTTTAATTCTTTGTCACTGTACAAATCAGCCGTCCTAAACTCAATATTCTCAGATTTCTCTGTATTGGAAGCACCATTGCTTGATTGGTGCAGCTTCCTTTCCCTGGAGAGAAAATTATAGAAATTGTCATCCTTTCTGATATACAGAGAATCAACTCTACATTATATTTGAATAAATTTTACCGAAGTGGAGAAGTTTTGTTGGGTACCGTACCAGGCAATAATAAATTTGCTAGATTGGGAAAAAGTTCGGTAGCATCTACTAGCCGCAAGAGCTGTAAATTTTATCATTGTTTCTTTATCCTTTTTTTTTTTTTTTGTACTCTTTTCTTTCGTTAACACCACCGCAGATTTCACATCTTAGAGTGGCGCGCGTCTTTTCTTTTCTCGGAACAGAGGGAATTATAGCTTGGGTGCTCAACATGCATAGTTGGGTTTTCATTAGTGTAACAAAAAATGGAATGTGCTCGACAAACGGATGTAATGTCGTTAAAAGAAAATTTGTGATGTGGTTGATTACATATACGTATGTGTTTTAATTTATTATATAAATATTAATATGAAGGTAATTTTATAATGGATATTCTTTTTTTACATGGACCTAACTTTTTTAATGGATATTTTTTTTTAACTATGGCTCCGTTTGGATGGTGTGGGAATAAGAAGAATAAGGGAAGAAGTGGGAAGAAGTATTGGGGAGTGTGTAACTTTGTGAAAAGTTTGGATTGTTTATAATAAATTTATTTCATTATTTCCTTCTTCTCACACCTCATTCAAACAGAGCCTATTGTAACTTCACCGAAAAATTTATAAATAATATTAAATTAATATAATATATTAAAAATAATATTAATATAATAATATTTTTAAATAATATCACGAGATCGGAATCTGGGATTCCGATCTTAGCTAAGATCGAATTTCCGGATTCCGATCTTAGCTAAGATCAAAATCCCAGGTTTCGATATAAAAAGTAGGGTCTTTGCCGTGCATATTTCGACGGGAATAATCATATAGTTCGACAGGAATAATCAAGATTCTGCAACTTGAATAAGTACTTAAATTAACCTAGTAGTTCTCCAATTAAAAAAAAAAAAAACTAACCTAGTAGGTTGACCAGCTGCAACAAGGCTGATACCCACAATCAATTCTTAAATTCCTACATATACCCCTGATAAAAAAGTGATTTGAGTTGTGTATGCACATACTTATCAGATCAAAATAATTTTAAGACCCGACTAATAAGAGGTCCCTTTGGTCCCCTCTCCGTCACAATTTTGAGACCTTTTGCTGCCCTTTAAACTATTCTTCTTACAAATACTAAAAGGTTGCTAGGGAAAACACCAAAAGTCAAAGTTAATTAATGAGCTTACTTTGCGATAATCTGACATTTGGCTGTATGGATACTTCTATTGCAATCAATCTATTCTTGATGCATATATTTAAAGATAATAACTTAATAACATACAGGTAGAACCAAACAAAATAGCAAAAATAAAAAAGTAAATATTAAAAGAAAGATAAAATTAAGTTAATAATACATAATAGCATGAAAGACCTGTAAAAACTTGTTAGTTCAAAAGTCCTAATAAAACAACCATTGTAATTTTAAGATAGAAAATTGGTCTGCAGAAATTTAATTAAGTTGGACAGCATATTCATTCCTTGTAATTGATTAAGTTCAGTGGCGGAACCAAGGGGTGGCGGGCGTGTGCCATGCACACGCCAAAGTACCAAAATTTATTGGAGAGGTTATAGTTGGGCCTACGCCAAAGGTCCAAAGCTGAAGTAAATTAGCTCATTTGGTCTAATTAGTTGTCTAAGTAGATAGTGGCAGAGCTAAAAAAATTTGTAATGGGGTTCAACAATTTCATACTATTAGTATTTTTTGTTTATTTAAAATAAATTCATATAATATTATACATTTTTATCTAATTTTTAAACATCATAAGTCTAAAATTTTAAATAAAATATAATTTTAATCAAATACTATAGGAAAGAATTTAGAATTTAAAATATAATGCATTTCACTTAACTTGTATTTTTTTCCCTTAGCAAAGAATTCCACATAATTATAAATTATCGTAAATTCTGATATCCTGTCAACAAAAAACTTAACTTCGTGGTTGAAATATTTAAAGTAATATGAAATGAAATTTATGACATTTTAGAATTTTTTCAAACCTGTTTTCAATTAATCTTAGTTGTCGCATTGAAACATGTAAGAATTATATAATATTGATGAACAACATTAGTACAATTCTTTACAGAAAAAGTATTGAATTCTTATTCATTTGTTGTTATTTATATTAGATAGAGATAGAATATTCTCTGTTCTCAAAGTTAAGCAACAAAGTTACAGTATATTTTTTCTAAAAGTAAAATAGTAAATTAATAATTTGATTGGAAACTTTTTGTCTGATTTAATGTGTTTTTAATGAAAATGGAAAGAATTACTAACTTAACATAATAACTTCAAGAGAAAGCAAGTTACGCAACCATGAACCATATGGATGGGGTCAATAGTAGAATCATTGTGTATTTATGGAGTTCAAATTAAGAATAAACTATAAGAAAATTCAATTTATAAGTATAAATCATTATATTTGGCATTATTTTTTGAAATAAAAGGGGGTCAATTGACCCCATTTCATCAACGTAACTCTGCCACTGTAAGTAGAGGCTCCATCTCTCTCAATTTAAACACTTAGAGATCAATTCTCATTCTCTTACACAAATTCATCTCCCAATTCATGTCAGAGAGAGAAAGAAATATCTAATTTTTAAATTGTTCGTCATAATTTCTAAATCCATCTCCCAATTCGACAATTCTCATTCTCTGTTACGCAAATCCATCTCTCTTACTCTCTCTCTCTCTCTCTCTCGGCTCGGGAGTAAGGAGTCAGGAGGCTGCAGGCGACACCGTGACAGACTCCACGGCTGCGACAGACAGTGCTATTTTTTACTCCACGGTCGGCTGATCGGCCCACCCTATGTCGGAATTCTGGTTCCGCCCCTGATTAAGTTGGATATGACATATTTTTATTTGACTAGTATGTTCAACATAAATAATAATGATAGTAATAGGCAAGTGCATGTAAAATTGAGTTTGTAAATAATATTAAATTGGATATGGGCCTCACATTGTGTCACGTCCCGCACCGACGGGTCGCGGGGCGCGAGCTGAAACGGTATCTTCCGCACCCATCCGACGGTCCGTCAACCTACGTCGCAACAGAAAAACAAACAGAGTCAGGTACAAACCTCAGTAACCGGTTATTTAACGACGCAGCTTCTCTACATTTAATTATTATCACAAAATTCAATCTGACCGGATTAATCCACAGAACAAATAATATATTTTACGGAGATAATCGGGTCTAGACAGTCAATCAGTCAGTCACAGTGGTCCCTCTCCGATCTCAGGAGGATCAGGACCAGCCCCTCCCCGAACTCAGGAGGATCAGGGCTCAAAATTCAGATTCAAATTCCATATCCAATTCCAAACTCCGATATCCCATAAAATATACCAATCACAATTCAGACAAACATATTCAATCAAAATCAAACGATAAATCAAATCAATCAAACAATACGAAATTAAATATAGAGAAGTCCGGTTACCTAATAGGGCGGTTCAGAAATCACGAACAGATCATAATAACAATCCAATTTGACTGCGACGTAGAAACTCGAAATTCCAATCGATCGAATGGATCAAACTTCTAAACCATATTCAAAATGATCATTTTCAAGCATGGTACCATGGAATCACTTTCGGTTGAAAGGAAATGTAATTTCTGAGTGATAATGGAATATAACTTCTACGGTTCATGTATTAAACAATCGGACAGAGATGCATGAGACACGTGGCACAATAGAATTGCTTAAGAATATTATATATTCTGAAAATTGGACACGCAAGATATTGAATAAGGCAGGTGGCAACTTTGTAACAATTCTCTTCGGTCAAAACATTTCAAAGCGGCAAGGATAAATGGATTTTTTTTTATTCATTTGTTCTTTGGTCAAAGTTTAATAGCGGGTCAAAATGGTCAAATATGGTAAAAAAATCAAACTCTTGGTCAACAAAAGTCAAATTTGGTCAAATTCGATTAAAGACAGTCAACTGTCGGTGGGGTGTTACATTCTCCCCTCCTTCAAAAAAATTTCGTCCGCGAAATTCAAACGGACAATAACAAATCGAGCACAATTAGACATAAATCAAATTTCAAACGAAAGGACAGGGACCCAAACACAGTCCGAGGAACGAATGCTCTGATACCATCTGTCACGTCCCGCACCGACGGGTCGCGGGGCGCGAGCTGAGAATAGTATCTTCCGCACCCATCCGACGGTCCGTCAACCTACGTCGCAACAGAAAAACAAACAGAGTCAGGTACAAACCTCAGTAACCGGTTATTTAACGACGCAGCTTCTCTACATTTAGTTATTATCACAAAATTCAATCTGACCGGATTAATCCACAGAACAAATAATATATTTTACGGAGATAATCGGGTCTAGACAGTCAATCAGTCAGTCACAGTGGTCCCTCTCCGATCTCAGGAGGATCAGGACCAGCCCCTCCCCGAACTCAGGAGGATCAGGACTCAAAATTCAGATTCAAATTCCATATCCAATTCCAAACTCCGATATCCCATAAAATATACCAATCACAATTCAGACAAACATATTCAATCAAAATCAAACGATAAATCAAATCAATCAAACAATACGAAATTAAATATAGAGAAGTCCGGTTACCTGATAGGACGGTTCAGAAATCACGAACAGATCATAATAACAATCCAATTTGACTGCGACGTAGAAACTCGAAATTCCAATCGATCGAATGGATCAAACTTCTAAACCATATTCAAAATGATCATTTTCAAGCATGGTACCATGGAATCACTTTCGGTTGAAAGGAAATGTAATTTCTGAGTGATAATGGAATATAACTTCTACGGTTCATGTATTAAACAATCGGACAGAGATGCATGAGACACGTGGCACAATAGAATTGCTTAAGAATATTATATATTCTGAAAATTGGACACGCAAGATATTGAATAAGGCAGGTGGCAACTTTGTAACAATTCTCTTCGGTCAAAACATTTCAAAGCGGCAAGGATAAATGGATTTTTTTTTATTCATTTGTTCTTTGGTCAAAGTTTAATAGCGGGTCAAAATGGTCAAATATGGTAAAAAAAATCAAACTCTTGGTCAACAAAAGTCAAATTTGGTCAAATTCAATTAAAGACAGTCAACTGTCGGTGGGGTGTTACACATTGGATATGGGCTTATATTTGTATTATGTTATTTCATCAAAATATTGGGAGTTGGAACTGTTATTTGGGATTTGGATTGAAATAAAACAGGAATTATAAGTGTCATCGACAAATATATCATCCCAGCCATCGCTAAATATAAAGTGAACATATCCAGCAAACAAAGTGAACGTATAGATGATCTAAGTGATCACATACAAACAAATAAGTGTTATCATCACTTGTTCAGAAGTTTACATGCATATTCAACTTATTTTCATTAAACTTATTTGTTTGTATGTGTTCACTTAGATCATCTATATGTTCACTTTGTTTGTTGTATATGTTCACTTTATATTTAGCGATGGCAGGGATGACAAAATTGCAGATGACAGTAATCAGTTTCCGAAATAAAATAATGTTTAGCCTCCAAATTTTTATTAATTTTTATGGTTCTTTAGAAATCGCGCTTCCTTTTTAGGACGTATCCAAGGAATATTTAGTCGTTGAAAGGACTAAACGAAAAATAGGATACATTTCATAGGAAGTCCCTACGAATCTACGATGATAATTTTACTTATATTTTGCCTCATGTGATAAAATCACTTTTGTTTCTTCTCTCTCAAGTCGTTGAAATTATTTTTTTTAACGTCAAAATTGCAATCCTTTATTTCCCTACGAATCTACATGCCAGAATTGCAATCCTTTATTTTAATATATCCACTTTTTTTCCTATAGAAAAATTCTAATTTGCCCACATTAATTGGACCTTTAAGAATGTCAATAATTCCTAAAAGAGTGGTGCATATTGTTCTTGAAACTAAAGCAAAAGAGTTTTTTCCAAAAGACATAAGAGTTGATCCGTTAATTTTCTTTTGTTTACCTTAAAATGACAAGCTCTCTTTCTTGTGCCTATGTATCTTCCATGTAGAATACTTCCTCCCACGAAACAACTCTGCTTTGAATTGAATTGAAGCATCAATCCATGGATCAACAATTGCCACGACGTTATTTCTTTTCTTAACAATCCACACTAAACAAGCATCCCATCATTCCCAATTATGTACAATGAAATCCGTGATGACCATTTGCAAAACCAACACCAACACGACGATAACCTCGTGTGCTATATGCAGGGAAGATATTGTCACTGCTTCGACCATTCATTGGATGCCATGTGGACATGCGTACCATTTCAACTGCATCATCCCATGGATCGAACTACATGAGACGTGTCCGATTTGCCGTATTCAGCTCTCGACGCCATATCTTAGCCTGTAGGAATTTAAGAATTTAAGAATCACTTTTTTATCAGGGGTATATGTAGGAATTTAAGAATTGATCATGGGTATCAGCCTTGTTGCAGCTGGTCAAACTACTAGGTTAGTTTTTTTTAATTGGAGAACTACTAGGTTAATTTAAGTACTTATTCAAGTTGCAGAATCCGATCTTAGCTAAGATTGGAATCCCAGATTCCGATCTCGTGATACTATTTAAAAAAATATTATTATATTGATATTATTTTTTAATATATTATATTAATTTAATATTATTTATAAATTTTTTGGTGTAACTGCATCTAGACTGGACTTTATGTTGGGTTTGGAACTTCTTTTATTCTTGGACCGTAATGAATTATGGGCTTGTTTGGATGATATGGGAATTTGGGAAATTTCCAATTCCTAGACATAAATTTATTATAAACAATTCAAACTATTCACAAAGTTACATATTTTTCAATAAATTTATGTCTAGAAATTGGAAATTCTCCAAATTTCCTAAGGGGCCGTTTGGATCGTTTAGGAATAAGAGGAATTTCCTATTCCTAGGCATAAAGTATTGGAAAGTGTGTAATTTTGTGAAGAGTTTGAATTGTTTATAATAAATTTATGTTTAGGAATAGGAAATTCCTCCTATTTCTAGATAGGCCTGTCAAAACGAAAAATAAAAATGTGATGCCGTTCCGTTTTTAAAATCGGAACGGAATGTGGCACCAATTTTCGCTGTCGTTTCAAAAAACGAAACGGAAAAGGAACAGATAATTATATCGTTTTACTGAAATGGGACAGAGAAATAAGAAAGTACAATGAAAAATAGAAACGAAATGGAATGTGACACCAATTTTCATTACCGTTTAAAAAACAGAACGGAAACGAAACAAGTATTTTGATTTTGTTTCTGAAACGGCACGAAAACGGAAATGCTATTTTCCGTGATCGTTTCGCACGTTTGCCAGGCCTATTCCTAGAGCATCCAAACAAGCCTTAAATTCCTAAGCGATCCAAACAGCCCTATAATAAAATGGGTCATGACAAATAATAATTGGGCTAAATGCCCCCAATGGGCTTTATATTTTGATCGTCGGTCATTGTACATGCAAAGTGTAGATTCTTTCAATTTTGTAAATACTACGTTTGCAACTTGTTCATACCTGAGATGACACTGCCTTTAGTTACAACAACAGATTAACATTGGTTTCTTAGTCCAAAGGGAGAAACTTTGTTTAATTGTGTTGTCAAAAAGTTGGAATAGATAATTATAAATTGTCGGGGCTTGTTCCCACTTTTCGGACCTGTCTTTATCGCATGGTCAGATAATGTTAGAGAACTCAAGATTGCTTCTCTCACGCATGTCTCTTCAAGAAAGATTGCACCATCTCAAATCTTATCTACACTGATCAAATGTGGTACTTTGATTTTAAATAAAGTCGGAGGGGGAATGAATGAATGATACATAACACAAAAAGGAAGATTAGCGGCATGGCACGTTGGCACCACGTGTCAAGAGGGTGTGAGGTTTGACCTTTACCTATAACAAAAAGAAAAAAGAAAGCCAATGGCGTCCTACTCATCATGTTCATGTCCTATGGCTGTGCTGCATGGGACCCACGTTTTGATTTATCTTATATTTAGCAAGACAAAATTAATAGAAACGAAATAATTAAATAAAGATAAATTGGATATTTACCCTTAATATATTTTATTCTGATGTTTCCTTCAAATGTTTAAATTTGGATAAATATGGCTTTTAAATTGGACATTTGTCATCATCAGTGCTATTTTTCTGATAAATTTAATATTAGTAAGTCTAAAGTCCAATGCATTGCAAAGAGAGGTTCGGTCCAACATTGGCGGATTTCGAAAAAATATTTAGGTGGGACTAAGTTTATAAGAACATTGGACCAACATAAGTTCATTATATATCTATCTCATACAATACTAAAGATCAGTGGTGAAGCTAGGTTTTCGTGTCAGCAGGATCCGTAATTTTTTTTTTACTAAAAATATATGTATGATGTAACGTATAATATAGACATAGTATAATAATAATTCTTAAATAAACAACTCTAAAATAATGTTAGATAAAAAAAAAGTCATGAGAACTCAAATATATATTATAATAACAATAGAAATATACAATATAATAATTAAAAAAATCAAGACAACAAAAAAGTACAACAATTTCCTATGAATTTTCTTTTTTTAATAATTTTGCTAATAAGTTCTTTCGAAATCTTATGGAGCACTTATTTTTTATTTTTACTGGTAGAATTATATAATATTCGAGTTGCATTTTTTATCTTTTGTTGTAGCTTTTATCTATAATGTTTTAAAGTTTAGAAAATATTATATAGACGAATCGCGTAATGCGCGAGATTCGCACTAGTGTATATATGCTGCAAATAATTTTTTCATCCAAATATTTCATTCTATTCTAAGTTTTATCTTAATAAGATTCATTGGGTAGGAGGGAAGAAGACGATTAGCCAAAACAAATACTACCTGGGTCCTATGCGATTTTTTAGGTGTTATTATGCAATTCAAATCAAACACGACATGTCTAGCTGGGTCTTTCAAATTTTTGAGATGGGTCCCTAACTTCTTGTGATTTGTTTTTTAATTACAAACAAATGTAATTAATATAAAATAATTTTTTTTTAGGTGGGTCCATGCATGTAGTTTCGCCCCTGCTAAAGATATAGTTTATAGGTCAGAGGCTCGACGGCGTTAGGTGGGACTCTAGCTTCACCCGATCCAGTGGTAGATCCGTCCATGCGGTCCAATGCAATCGTTCTCAGATTTTATGTTTTTCTGATATTTATATTTTTTCATTTTTTTAAAATCGTTATTTTAAACAGTTCTTATTTTTTAGATCGGTAATTTTCTAAAAATTTGAAATAATAGTAAAGAAATTTTTAAAAATGATTTCGATTTTATACTAAATTTTAACATAAGATCACATTCAACAGTTTGAATTAGTCATTAAAATTCAAAATCCGAAAATAAGTGCATTGGACTGGACGTAACTTCCGTCTAATGTATTAAACTTTAGCCTTACTCATTAAATATTAAAAATTAATTTTGTAAAAGTTGAACATACATGTCTTTCATTTTGTCTGTTTGTCCTTCATCATCTCAATATTTTTCTCTCACACAACGATTCATATGATGAGACTATTTTGAAGCAAGATTGAAATTGGGCAGAGTGAACGAAGAGATTCATCTAAACAATTTAAAGGAACTGACAAAAGCGCAATAGTAATTCTTTTAAAAATTTTAGAAGTTGGAATTGGACAGAGTGAAGAAGAAACTAATTTCCTGTGAAGAGATTTATCTATAGTTTTGTTGTTTACAATTATAAATATTTTTACCTAAAAATTTTATTCAACTTAAAAAATGAATTATTGTTGACGTGTTTAAAAGCATTAAATAAGGCGGCGAAATTTAAAAATGTTACGTGTGTGCCCGGGCTTTGTCCTTTGAAATAAAAAATTATATATAACGAAAAGGAGAATGTTTTATAGAATTTATGTATTCAGCGAAATTAGTATAGAATGTTTAAACGTACTGTATATTTATTATATATTTTAATGTGCCTTTTCTCTTGGCAATTGGGTCTTGTTCATTGCAGTCCAATCTTATCTTCGAGATCTAGCTATTTGCATGTCAAGCTGTAGCTAGGAGAAGCAAGGATAGAAGTAGAACTAAAGGCATACAAAGAAACAAGCACAGAGCCACAGATTGACAGACAAAATTTTGCTAACTCTTCAGGTGTGTTTTCAAAAGTAAAAAAATAAAAGAAACAAAATATTTCCGGTGCTGTATAGCTGTCGAATGTGTTATCCATGGAGCTTATGGAGCTCACTGTTGTTGTACCTGCGTGGTGAATAGATTGCAATTCATGTTAAGTTGTCATTGTTTATTTCTTTTTCTTTTTTTTTCCATCAATATGAGCTTCGGTCATCTTATCGTCCCATTTATAAGTTGTAAAAGAGCACATGTATGCAAAGAAATATGAGAAAGTTTAATATGTATCATAGTGCATAGGGCTTTCTATGCACCGAAAACTTTTTCGGAGGTATTTTTGTAAATTGACAAATCTAATCTACATACTGAAATCTTATAGAAAAACAAATTTTACAATTTTTTAGATTTAATTATTATTTTTTTCGAATTTTTTAAAACTGCCATTTTTTGAAACAAACTACTATTTACAACTTTTAAAAAATGACAGGTTTTAAAAAAATCAGAAAAAATAGTAATAAAATTTCAAAAATTGTAAAATTTGGTTTGCTATAAGATTTCAATATGTATATTAGATTGGTTAAATTAGATTTGTCAATTTATAAAATATCCCAAAAAAATCCACGGTGCAAAAAAATCCATATGCACTATAGTGCATATTAAACTTTCTCAAGAAATATACCCAAAATATTTATCTGTTAGAATTTTCCTAGAAAATTATTAAGAATACAATCATTGAAGAAATTTAAAATTAAGGAATTTTAAAAAACTAAATAAAACATATTGCATTTGTTGATGACTTACAAATTATAAGCCTTCGCACATATTTTTTTTTTAAGACAATTAGATAATAAAAATCACAAGCATGCACTATATATTATGACACCACACTTGAACTGTATTTAATTAACTCCATCTCCATCGATTATTGATCCGACTTATTTTAAATGTCATTCATTTTTTACAATGGAGATGGCTGTGATTTATCATTTTTTTCATTTGATTTAAACAAAGCCCTTTAATTCAAAGTTCAATAATAACACAATATACTAATGCAATATATGACAGACAAATTCATCGCTAATTCTGCTTTGGGCCTATAGAAAACCTTAAAGGGGCGTTTGTTTGTGACTTAAAGAGTGCATAATTTAAGTTATGCATTCTTAAGTCATCAAACACCTCTTACATAAGATGCCTTAAGGGTACATAAGTTATGCAACCTAAATAGGTTGCATAAGTTATGCACCGGTCCCCTTTAATTTTTTTCCAACAATACCCTTTAGAAATAATTAATAATAATATTTAATAATCTATAATAATTAATAATAATAAATAAATAATAATATTTAATAAGTAACAATAACTATTAAAAATCATAATTAGTAATAAATATTAATTATTATAATTTATAAATAATAATATATAACAAGTAATAATAATAATTAATAAACAATATTGATTTATTATTAAATAATTAATAATATTTATAATATTTAATTAAAAATAATTAATAATATTTCATAATAAAAAAATAATTTCTTATTATCATTAATAATTATTTTTTATAATAATTAAAAATTAATTAATATTAATAAATAAATAATATTACTTAATAAGTAACAATAATTATTAAAAAATCATAATGAATAACAAAGATTAATTATTATAATTAATAATATTTAACAAGTAATATTAATTATTAATAATAATGATTTAAGAATAATAATTAATTGAAGATAATTAATCAATAACAATTTTTATTAGAAATAAATAATAATATTTATAATATTTAATTAAAAGTAAATTATTAATATTTCATAATAGTAAAAATGATTTATCATCATCGTTAATAATTAATTTTTATAATAATTTATAATTAACAATAATTAGGTCACAACATATAATACATAATACTAATTCAAATTTAAGGGCATTTTAGTCTTTTGACATGAATATATGCATGCATTAAGTTAGTCATCCTTACTACACAACCAAACATCTATTACATAACACTACATAAACACTTAGGCATCCTTAAGTTATGCAACTCCTTACTACACAAACAAACGCCCCCAAAGGGAATAAAAATGAAAGGCACAGATATATAGTTAATAAATAATAATTGATGTAAATAACGACAAACTTGCCTCCAAATACTATAACCTGTGATACAGAATGCAGTACGAGAAGAGCGCATAACAACTCGACTGTCGACGTATTGTTCTAAGTGGAATATACAAGTGGAATTGGATAAACGAAAGCTCTTTGTTTTCAGAACCATGAGGAGAGGTGACAGGAAAAGGAGAAAGTGACATCCTGCTGTATAATCATGCATTCCATCGGATATGAATTATATATATTTTATTGAAGACTAAAGTAGTTGTAAATTTGCAAGTCATGTATGATGTGTGCCGCAATGGGAAGAGTTGGGTTCGCTGTAGTTCCACATGCAATTGCCATACACAAGCAAAACACGACTATCTAGGAGGAATATGTGATGCTTAGGTATAATATCCATGTGCCCCCACTTCAAGGAACACCCAACAGACAAATCAACCATTAAAACTGCTTCCGTCAATATATATCATCACCTTATTCGGCGCTTAATTGTTCTTGAAATGGTACGAATACCGCACAATAACACACAAAAATTCTAAGATCCCAGCGAAGTTGAGCAAAACTTTTGGTTGACAAAAATTTGATATCAGAGATATGTGAGATACAGGAAGATTGATTGATCCAAGACTATGTTGCACGGGTGAGGGTGAGGGTGCGGATATCGTATCGGATACGATGTGGGTGCAGGAATACATTATTTTTCAAAAATTTAGAATACGGGTGTATATATAAAATAATTATATATTTATAAAATAATTAAAATAAAATAATTATATTTATGGAAGCCATCTTATAAAGTGTTGTGTTGTTTATGGATACTTGCAAATTAAGGACTAACGTAATTGTGAATTTCAGAAACGATGCAGACCATCAATTAGGCTCCATTTGGAGGGTGTAGGAATAAGAGAAGAAGTATTTGGAAGTATGTAACTTTGTGAAGAATTTAGATTGTTTATAAAAATTTAGGAGTAGGAAGAAACTATTCCTTTATTCCCTCACTCATCCATACACAGTCTTAATGTGATGGTAAAATTTATTATTTTTATTATTTTTATTCCAAATTTTTCTTTGAAAATGGTGTAACTCTATAGGCTTAATGGTCAAAAGACAAAAGACTGTCATAAGAAGACAAAAGGAGTGGGTCCTGGAATTAAATCAAGTGCACGTTCTCTCTCTTCTGTTCCAAACTCGTGCTACACTGCCGTATCCAAAAACATATATACAAACGTATCCAACTGTAGGACTGTCTAACGTGGTGAAATTGTACGGTATTACTCTCTATATCGTTATCGTGTCATTTTAAAAATAGTATGAAATCGACATGTCACTTATTATATCGTTTGTTAAATGAAACAAATTTTTGTGTTATCAACCATTTCACTTCAGAAATTACACATAAAACGATTTGAACTGAAGTTGAAATGGTCAAAACAGTATAACCAATTGTGCCACGTACCATTTTATTTAGAAAACGATGTAACTTTTCATGCCACTTACCATTCTGTTTCAGCTGAAACGTGGTGGCAAAACGATATAAACGAGTACCATTTGACAGGTATATATCCAAGCGCGTATCTAAGCGAATGCTGACCGAATTCTTTTGTCAAATATATTAAAATAATAGGATACCCCACGTGGAGTCTCGGGTGCGAATCACACACGAATTGCACACGAATCCGCATCAGATATGGAATACGGGTTGTTTTTGGAGTATCCAGGTAACATAGATCCAAGACAATTTTCAAAACAATTGTAAAATTAATTTTATATATTTTCAACTTCACACAATATAATAGTCTAAAATATTTTTTTAACACTCTCTTTATTGTACTAGCAAAAGATGTCCTCAATACGTGGACAAATAAAAAAAATAAAATGTTGATATTATTTTTTGTTATATATAAAATGTTACATGTTAGACAATGAAGATATGGCAAAATCAATAATTTAGTCTTTCCTTTTAAATAAATAGCTAATTTGGTAGTAATTTATTTTTTTTAAGAAAAGTCTAACCTTGATCTAGACCACTGATCAAATCAAATTACACAAATCAATGGTCCATAATTGATATAAAAATTATTTACACTCTTTTATCTGACAAGTTTACTCCTTTTATACGACAAATTTATTCCTTTTATATGGGTGTTTTTATAAGTAGTACAGATAATAACATGGTTTACTTCGGAGAGCTTTCCACAGCTCGATCTAAGATCAAAATTCCTTCTTTTTTTTCCCTTTGCGTCCCGCATGATTTAATCAATAGTATTGGCCATGTTTGGTAGAGGAGTAAACCGTGGAGTAGCTTAAGGAGGAGTAAATAGTTAATCCACTTTACTCCTCCAATTATAGATTGTGTTTGGTATGAAAAGATGGAGTAAATATAGAGTAAGAGTAAATAAAAATGAAAACCATTTCTTAATTCCATGGAGTAACTTTACTCCACCTAAAATGGTGGAGTAATTTTCTCCTCCTTACTCCACACTACACCAAATTTAAATCATGTTTGGAGGAGTAAAAGTGGATTAAATGAGTTACTCCACCTTTAATCCTCTACCAAACATGGCCATTAGTATTACCAGTATCCATACTTGACTAACGTTCTTGAATATAACACTAGTAATAGCGTCCATCCGGATTAATTTTTATTTGAAAAAATTATTATTATTATTATTATTATTATTATTATTATTATTATTATTATTATTATTATTATATTGTCATCATCATCATCCATATTTTATTCAACAGATGATCAATAAGGAATAATAAAAAGATGTTAAAAAATAAAATGATAAATGATATGTTTCAGTAAAAAAAATGTTAAACAACATATATATTTAGTCTCACATATAGAAAAATCATGTTAATAAATACCAAAAGTCACTAAGATATATTTTGGAAACTGGGTTTAAAGAATTGATAAAGTATATTGTTAATATAGATTAAAACTATTTCAAAATATTTTTCGGTATTTAAGATATTTGCAGATAGCTGTTCGGATTCCTATCTTAACGCCGAGGTAAATTGGTTCGTTGCAATGCAATTCTTTTTATGTATTTTGAAGCATTGTTCGATATTTGGATTGGTGGTACAAAGTTGTTTGGACTTTGAAATAGTAGTTAGCCTCACTTTAAGCCATTTCAATTAAAAACTAAAGGGGCAATTTTGTTTATACCAGTGCGAAAATTTAAAATTTGTAATATGTCATCACTAGATGACTAATTGTTTTTATGCCACTATAAAATATTAAAAATTAGTTTTATGTCACTATAAAACATTAAAAATTAATTTTATACCATCCGTCAATTAAAATGACCATCATGTCTTTTTGAATATGTCACTATAAAATATTTAAATTTCAAAATATGTCAATATTTAAATGGGATGATATTATATGGGATAATTTTTGTATTTGAATTTTACATATAATATATTTAAAACACAACATTAATCTAATTGAGGTACCATCAGAAGTTCCCTCGCACATATACCAAAAAAAAATATTACATTTGCTCCGAGAATATCAAACTATACTGATTTACTATAAAAGCAATAAGGGAAATAAAACATTTTATGGGAATACTACGTACGTGGACGAAAGGCACGATTTTTTTTTTTCCTTTTATGTAACTTTCCTAACCTAACTAAATGACTTAATAAGAAGGGTAGTTTGGGATTTTTAAAAATATGCTGACAGCTTTCAGAATGACAAATATAGAATTTAATATAATTTAGAAAGAATTAGTGGCATACAACTAATTTTGATAATTTAATGGTGGCATATTTTTAATCTTTACTACTTATAAAAGCACCAGTTCAAAGGTCTATCCAAAATTTGAACCGAAAGGAGCAAACAAATGTTTACCCAATACAATATGAACCGTCCATTTTTGCGATTTGATTAGATCAGTGGCGTAGATTTATTTATGAGATTAAAGATTTAAACTTTTGATTTAGACTGTGTTAACATTTGCGGAGCTTTCGTCGGAGCGCTGGGATTATTAGTGTGAAGTCGGGCGTTCGATTCTCGTTTCTTCGCTTACTTTTCTAATTTTTTGCTTGATTTCTGTTCTCCTGCGCTCTCACCCAACATGCCCCTTTTTTTCCTTTTTCTCTCACCCAACACATAAAACCCTAGACTAAGAAAGGTCGGGATATCTTAATTGTCGCCGCTCCTACCCAGCACACATCAAGTTCGCGTTTACCCTAATTAGGCGATATGAGGAAGTCACCGCTCCATCGCACAAAGGATGATTTCCTTCGCTAAATGGTGGCGATGAATGGTGATGACGAATCTGAATCGGAGACGAAATCCTTGATGGATCAAAGAGCGACTTTGGAGGCAGAGATGAACGCCTTGATCGACACCCTCTCTAAGCCTCGCTGGCCCTGACCTCTCCGGAAACCTCACTGATTTTGAGGTATAACTAAAAAAACCCTAATTTCTTGCCCTCTTGTTTCCCAAATCAATCGCTCATCCTCTATCCCCTACCTTGTGCGATTTCGTAATCCATGTTCTCTAAGATTTTTAAGTTGACATTTGATAATGGTTAATTGGTTATGTGTGGATTTTCTGATCCTCTTACTTTTAACAGAATTTAATTTAGTTGAATTCATAATTAGGTCATGGTTGCTACATTGTGTTGTGAAGAGATTGTAAATGAAAAACACAGCAAACAATTGTCTTATAATCCTATAACATAATCTTTATTTTTCAATTTTTCAAAATATTTTATATATTATCCGAGCTCTGATATTTGTCTTGGAAACAACTGAAAGACACTTGAGCAATTATTAAGAGCATTTTAATACTTTTCAGTCACTTGTTTTTGGTTAGTCATAAGCGAATTTTGGTGCCATAAAACTTCAAGCTTAATCACACCTTTGTTTGTCCTACAGTTTTCAAAACCCAAGTAAAAACAATGTCAAGAAATAGAACAACAAAAGCTATCAACCCATTTGATTCTTATTCTGACATTGAAAAGGAAGCCTCCTATGGAAAGCTCTTTGCTGACAACAAAGCCCGATACAAGAATGATTTTCTCGACTCTGGTTGGATACAAAACCAGTCTACGCAAGAGCTGGAGAGTTACTCAGTTTATAAAGCAGAGGAGATGAAACCGAATATTAATGACTGTTTGAGGATTGTATAGGACATGAGAGAGGGAGCTTTGAAGACTCTGGTTCAATTGCACCAGCAGGGTCAACAAATTGAGTGGACCCACCTGACAGATGTTCCTATAGACCAAGACCTCAGAATATCAATGGTAGCACCAAATACCTGAAAGGAGAAAAACAACTCAAAAGTCTCATGTTTTACCAGAAAGGAATGTTTGTATTAAAAATCTCTACTATACAACTGAATGACTCTTTATTTACTTTTACTTTTGCCAAGTAGTTGATTGTTTCCTTATGCTTTGTTTTCATTTGTGGATCTATTTTCTTAGCCAGGGTGAAAAACTGCTAGGGAGTCTAGGAGGAATATTTTCTAGAAAATGGGAGTCTTAGAAGAATCGCCCAATGAAGGGTCCTGGCTTGTTAGATGGAATAAATATACTAATATGGGTCCTTTTATTTTTATCATTTCTTAGCTGACACTTTCCATGCATGTGATGCTTTTGCTAAGAAAGGAAGCCATATGGAGGCATGGAGCAAAGGACAAATTGTTTTCTCAATTAGTTTGATTATGTTTTAGCTTTTGATTGATGTTTCGCAACATTTACAAAATATTTTATCGAAATATAATATTGAAAATTACATAATATACTATGTTTGAAATTTGAAACATTAACGTGAAGCAAAAGATAGTATATAAGTTAATTGAAAAAAAAATTTGTAAGGGAAATAAATTTTATACCGGCAATTCACATTTTTTACGAAATAATTCATAGATCATATTTTTATATCATTTGAACTCATATATTGAATTTATCATATTATGGTTATGACACTTGAATGATCTAATACATATGAGTTGTAAATTTTAAATAGTTAAAAGTTGTTCTCATACTGTGATTTTTATGAAAGTTTGCCCACACATTGGGTGGGCGTATTTGCTAGTTAGTCATCTAAGAATGACATATTAGAAATTGAGTAGTTTGATAGTGGCATAAAACAAATTTTCTCAAAACTAAATTAGTGATTAATTTGTAATTTCTAATTAACACGCTAACTACAACTCATAATCAAAATGTACTCTAAAATTTAAATTAAAATTGTTCATCTTCGATGATCTACACATTACAAGTGACGTGGACATCTACAAAATCTTATGTTTGAAAAAAAAATATTTGTACATAAAAGATGTGTTTGGTTGCATAAAAATAAGAATAAATAAAAGAGTACGAAATAAGAGATAAGCTTTGTCAAACACAAGATAAATAGTGGATTCTCCTATTCCTTACTTTCAATACGGCAAAAATAAATATGCTAAAACTTACTGATTGTAACTAAGTTTTGTTTCGCATTAAGTGATTCAAAAACATAAAATTGCATTTCTTCCAAAAATTTATAGGACAAAATTGATATATCAAATTAAAAATTGAAGTTTTTGTTTAAATATAATTATCGTTCACTAATTAAATTGAATATTCGTACGAGTATCTTTGCACCTCCCCATAAAATAGCGGAATTTGCAAGTTAGAAAAGAAATTATTCGCACATGGCCTAATAATTCCATATAGTACGTACGACCACTAAATCAATTTCTAAAAGATCAAGAATCTTTGTTTCTCATACATTTAATTTTAAAAGAATTAATGACTATGACCTTCCTGTTTTATTTTTTTTTTAAATAACGAAAAATTATCAGTCTTTAAAATTTTAAAAAAAATGGTATTGTGAGCCGTTGAGGATAATGAGAAACAGAGGTGCTAGCTTAATTAGTTGTGTATATCCATACAAGAATTGATCCTCAACTTTCAATTTTTTTTTAATTCGAACATGTATTGCATAATTTTACATAAATATTTATGACTTCTTATATAATTTTACATAATCAAACATCTATTACATAATTTTACATAAATATTTATGACTTCTTAAATTATGTCACCACTTATTCACAACCAAAAAAGCTTTGCAGTTGTAACTTGTAACGACCAAACACTTCCGACTCTACCGTAGAAAGTTCAAAAGACACGTATCGTACTTTCTTTTGATCCGGCCTTATGTATTAGTTTTCTACTTTTCTTTTACCTTAATGGTCGGCGAGATTAGTAGATTACCAACAACTGTATTAAAAAAAATATATATTAAAACTTCATTATCTTCATTCCTCCTCATGCCCCCATTCTTCCACGTATCAAGACCAGGTAATAATTTAACTGTCTTGTTTCTATCAAGGGCCCCAAAAAGCGTGTAATCGGCCGGGATTATAATGCTCTGTAATGCAGAGCAGTCAACACCTCACCTGCATCCTCACTCCTCAGTCTATCATATATAGAGTAAAATACACATTGGCTTGACTGATTATTGTTAGGAGTTAGGACCCCTAAGAGTAGGCCTGTTTAACGTGGTAAACGGCAACGGAACGGGCCATTCCGTTTGCCGTTTCGTTTCAACAACGGTATGCATCGAAATGATTCGTTATCTGTTCCGTTTGTAACGGAATGGACGGAATGTAGCGGAACGAGTCATTTTACACTGTATATCACACAACGATGGGTGCGTTTGGATAGGTGTGGGAAGAAGGGAAGAAGAGAAGAAGTGGGAAGAAGTATTGGGAAGTGTGTAACTTTGTGAAGAGTTTGGATTGTTTATAATTTTTTTTCTTCCCATCTTCCTTCTTCCTCTTCTTCTTCTCTCATCCAAACGCACCCGATATGTCGAAATTCATTCCGTTTACCGTTCCGTTTCGGAAACGTATGCTGAAAAGTTATTCGTCACTCGTTTCGTTTGGACGGAACGGGCATGGTACACGGTAAACGGTATACCGTCGGCAGGCCTAAACCCCTTAAAAGTTGCACCACGTTAGAAATATGTAATTGTTATTCATTTATTCTCTAGAATCACGTTTGTCTTTTCTTTGAGAAAGAAAAGGCAGTCGACATATTCAATTGATAATTTGTTAGAGCAAAAAGTAATCAAAGACGCTATATTTAGTTATGATAGTGTCTCCAAAAACACAGTTAATTAGGTATGATTACGGTCCTCAAAGTTAAATTTGCAAAAAAAAAAAAAAAAATTCTTCAAACCATTTATGATAAGTTCATCGTCTAACTGTTCAGCATTTATATCCAAATTAATTAGTTATGTTTAAAATTTAGTTTAATAAAAGATTCAATAAATTTCATATTTCCTTAGACTCCGTTTGGATCGCTTAGGAATAAAAAGAATAAGAGGAATAATATTGGAAAGTGTGTAATTTTGTGAAGAATTTAGATGGTTAGGAATAAATTTACGTCTAGAAAAAGACTATTCCCTAAAGATAAGGACATTCTTCTAAATTGCTTTGTCATTGTGAGATGAATTTCAGCATTGATGATGAGTGACTTCGCTATGAAAAAGCAATAGGGCACAAAAGAAAAAATAATCATACCTCTCTAAAGGGAATTATTGCTTCATGCACTCCCCGAATTTAGAGATCCATTCCCTCTTGACGAAAATACACCTGACGTCCAAAGTAAATTGTGAATTGAAAGGTGTAAATTAGAGGAATGCATGCAAAGTGTATTTTAGTCCACAAAGAAGTGGATCTCCAATTTGGAGGCGTGTATAAAGCAATTTCCCTTAGGCCTGTTTAACGTTCGAAATGGCAACGGAATGGGTCATTCCGTTTGCCATTCCGTTCCAGCAATGATATGCCCATTTCATTCTGTTTTTCGCTGTTTCAGTAGACGATATGTCATTTCATTCCGTCCAAACGGAACGGAACAAAGTGCTTTTACACTAAAAACTACACTATTTGTCAAAACGAAAGTGAAATAGACCATTCCGTTTCAACAACGGTATGAACTTTCATTTCGTTTACCGTTCTGTTTCTGAAAACAAAATGGTATTGTATACCGTTCCGTTTAGACGGAACGTCCACGAAAAACGGTAAACGATATACCGTCGTCAGGCCTAATTCCCCTCTCTAAAGTCTAAACAACCTACTTTCCAAAAAAAAAGTTCATAGAGATAAGTTATTAATTAAGTATTTATAATATTTTTTAGTGTTTTTTTCAAGAAGAAAAATGATTGAATGGCACTTTGGAGAATTTGCATCCGGAGACTAAGATCTTTTCTCTTGTATGAAATATCGTAGAAACCAAAAGTAACAATCCATGTTGCTGGTTTAATTTATGATATCAGTCAAATCTACAGGCACATCATCAATGTACAATCCAGGGTAAAAAACTACAAATATCCTTAATTAGCCAATCTTTCAATTTTTAAAAAAGTGCATTCGTTGCTTTTGTAGCTTTTGCTTGTACTTGGATAACGATGAACAAACCACTCAACTCAAGATACATCATATTGAGCGAGAAAGAGGTGTATGGGTAATATCTTAATTATTATTTTAACTATCAAGGACCAAGTAAAATTAGAGAATAAAAATTATAAAAAATATCAACTATATATGCATATCTAGACAGCTACATTCTGACTACTTCCTTTTAAATATAAAACATAACAAAGGAAGTTCGGTTAAGCAACCCATTGTAAACAAATTTGGGCTGAATTTAAGAATTGATGCTTGTGAAATGTGAGATGATTTAATTATATCAACATCTTCTAGAAATGTAGCATTCATGACTAGTTAATTGTTAGCGAGAAATATCTGGTTTAGAAGCATAGCCTATTTGTTCCTTCTCCCAGCTTAGTTTCACTGATGACTCATCATGTTTTGGCACATAATCCTGCAACCAAATTATTATACCAATTCAATAAAAAACTAATACTTTAATTCTAAAAAAAAGGTAAGAATAATTATAGAATTTGCAATGTACCTCCAGTTTAGAAAGCAACTCGAACGCAGTTTGAGCAGAGACTATTATTTGCCGTGCAGCTGGCATGATGAAACCTTCATCAACCGCTTTATCGATGAAGCATAAAAGAGAGTTGTAATATCCATCGACATTCAATAATCCAACCTATAAATACAAATACTATTATAATTTATTTGTGTCCCAAATTCCCAATTCCCAATTCAATGCAATATAAATATAAATTAAGCGCTTTATAGCTACCCACTTGAAATGTCATTGTGTCAATGCACAGTGCACATGCATTTCAAGAAATTCTAATCGATATTTATGTACCACTACAGTACCAGTAAAATAAAATTACAAAATTTAAGAACCGTAAGGGAGTAAAAATAAAAGTTACCGGCTTGTTGTGGATGCCAAGTTGAGCCCAAGTAATGACCTCAAGTAGCTCTTCCAAGAAATCGCATCCTCTGGATGGCCATCCAGTGGATGGTTCGATCTAAGCCGTCTGATTTAATCTCAATGGCTATAAATGACCCGTGCATGATACTAAGATTGATAGGCCCGAAAAAATCTAACCGTTTAGATTAAATCAGACAGCTCGTATCCAAAAACGTCCACTGGATGGTTGTATTACAACCATCCAGAGGATACGCTCCCGCTCTTCCAATGTCCCATAGCCACCTACCCAACAGGAAAACACTTTAAAACTCTAATATAGTAGGTGTCAGGTCACAAATATGTACTTTATTACCCTTTTCTGCTCCTGTTCCCTGTTCACTGTTGAGTCATGTGGCATCTCCAATGCACAGTTAAAAAGTTAATATAACTTTTCTATTTCTATTATTGTGGCATTTGTGGGTAAGGATGTTGAAACTAAGAATCTTTTAAAACAGAAAACTAATGTTAATTTAATGACTAACCGAATCAATTTGACTCGACTATATTCAATGTATTACGGTAATTTGATTTTGAAAGTTAATTAAATAAATCAAAATATTAGTTTAAAGCTAACATTTAAGTAACAAATATATAATCGCTGTCAAGCAAATTAACATTAACATGCAATTGACTACTAGTGAAGCATTTGTTGGGAGTCCAATCGGAGGTTCATAGTTTTACGTTAACCCCTCTATCTAGCCTCTATCTTCTTCTCTGCTGTGATCCCTAAATTTGAGAACCTCTGTGGTCCCGGTTGACATAAATTGAAGAATCTAAGAGAGCTCTGATGATGTTAACTATAACGGACCTACTGATGCACATGACTATTGGCTCATGTTACCAAACCCAATTTGACAATTTGAATTTGTTGGTTCTATAAAAATGGGTGTGTTTGGATGAGCCGGAAATAGTAAATAGGAATAAAAAATTTCGATTTGCGTGCTTATTTGAACAGTATAATCTTTTTTTCAGACCCATAAATTAACTGTGTAATTGGCACGGAAAGACAAAACAAAGAATTGTTGAACTTTTTTTTTAATTCAAGCTATATACTTACTATTTGCCCCTTCTTTCCACATAATTTTCCTTTAATAACTTGTTTTAAGAAATAATGTTTTACTAACATTTTTGGAACATGGATTGTACAATCTGTGTTGAATGACACTTTCTAGCTCTCATAGTAGAAGAGAAGAGGTCTTTTTAAGATTGCTTTCCTTTTTTTTTTTTTTTTGGATTGAGGTACAAGGGGTTAACCAGAAGAAATCAATAATTTGACTTTGTGACAATTATGTACCTGGAAGTGCGATAAAAGCATCTGATAGGCGAGCCATCTCTGCTTTTCGTTGGTGCATGCTTGAGACTGCTCTCAACTCTCCAACTGTCTCTCCAACGATCTATCAATGTATAGTACATCCACTTAGTTAAATACTTAAATGTAATCTGACTTGATTGATATTTTGAGTTTTAGCCTTTTTTGTATAAATCTTATGACATCTTATCCTTACCTCTCTTGGCAAGAGCTTTTTTGGGATAATCCTGCAACACAAAAGTGGGGAAAAAAAATAACATCAATGCACTTTGCACTAGTACATGTATGAGTAGACTGTAGACATCCTTATTCGACAGGCTACCCATTAGTGACACTGAATACTATAGAGAGAGAAATAAAAAAAATAAGCATATATGTTTCTTTGGCTCCGTTTGGATAAAGTGCGGAAAGAAGAAAAAAAAAAGAAGAAGTGAAAAAAAATATTGAAAAATGTGTAATTTTGTAAAGAATTTAAATTATTTATAATAAATTTATTCTCTTATTCTTTTCTTCTTTTTTTCTCAAGTGAAATCCAAACGGAGTCTCTTAAAAAAAAGAAAATGAGGGAGAAAGACAGACCCCAAAACGTGGCATCCACCGTTGTAGACTGCCCTGGACACCAGGCCCATGAGACCAATGCTGCCACCACCATACACCAAGTCTATTTTCCTCTCAACCTTCAAAACAATCAGAGTGAGCTCTCTTAGATTCTTCCATTTATGTCAACCGGGACATAAATTGTTACATTCAATGAACGAGGATTATATTGATTTTTCTTTTATCAGAGATACAACTGCAACTGATGGAGTAACAAAACAACAAACAACCAATTATCTCATAGTAAAAAACCAAAGATTAAGCAACCTTCTTTTTATTTGGAAAGAATAAGCAACCAAATCTCATAAGGGATGAAATTGAAAATCAACTTAAATATGATGTGAACTGAAAGGAAAATCCATTTGTTACCAATTCATTGCCAAGCTGGATAGCTGCCAGCTGATAACTCGCTTTATTTCCCGGGCTGCTACCGCAAAACACACAAACTCTTTTGAAGCGCGAGCCGATCGGTTTTCGCCTCTGCATCACGATATCTCTTGGTAATGTTAATGATTTCACAGTCTCTTCTTTTGGGTATTCCTCCATTTTATTTATCTCCCCTTAGAAGACAAAACAAAGGATGGAAGCTTTCTCTCTATTTTTGAAACAGAGGTGTTCTTCTGTGTAAACAGGGGAGGCTCTGTTATATGATGTTTGCAGAAACAGGGAGTGAGCTCTAAATAGGAGCATGTGAGGGGTATATTGGTCAATTGGTCATACTTTATGGTTGTACTTCTCCTGAAAGTGGTTTCTAATGTGGAGGTGGAGTGTTGGCAGTTGGTGACTTGGTGGGCAACTTCTCATGAACCTTTTAGACTGATTTTGAAATCTTCAAAATTCCAATTATGTTTGTGATTCGATTAGGAGATCCGCCAACACTTTTGACAATATATATAATATTTTTAGTTAGCACAGTAACAAATTTATTCACACCCAATTGCACCCAGCGTCAAAGATTAGCATAATTAGATATGTGGACTCCAATCTTTATTATTTAATTATGTAGTATAATTCGAATATTTATCAACGCATCTACTAAAACAGAAGAAAAAAAAAACTCATTCTTGAATTTTAGTGTGAACCCAAGTATATTCAGAAAGTTCATCCACAAACAAAACATAGTATCATACCAGAAAAAAGAAATAACAGATGAGTGCCACACATTAGAATGAATTAACTCAAAACATTTTTTGAAATGAGAAATATAATTTGAAAAAGGCAGTAAGTCTTACATTCTTTCCAAGCATACAAGAATTATAAACCTAAATATTCTAATTTTGCATCACATCGAACGATAATAAAAATATTTGGCTGTTAAAAAAATAACAAAAAACGTGTGCGCCAAAGTTTACATTCAACATGTACAATATTAATTCTCAATATATGTTTGATCCAGTGTTATGGTCAGGATATTATAATATGCTTGAGAATAAAGTTTCTTCCAATTTTTACAAATCGATTCACTATTTTTTAAGTATAATGATGATCATAAGCTTATAACTAATCTACGGGGATTTTTGCATATAGAAATCTAGCAATAGACTATATCTAGAAGCGAAATTATGACTTGATGTTAGAAAGAGACAGATTATTATAAGTATAACAATATATTAACATTTCTGATTTTTCATATCATTAGTGCGTTACACTTCTTATTATTATTCTTAATAAAGGCCGGCAGCTTTCATAAGTTCCCTAAAAATCATTCCCTGCCATATCTTATTATCATGACTTCAACGAAATTAAGTTACTTTGTATTCACTGTTATTATATTGTTTTTTTTTTTTTTTTTGAAAGGAACGAAACATTGCTATTTTCCTTTTTTTATTTATTTATTTATTTTTATTATTATATTGTTGTTGGCAATGATTAGTACTATTATCATAATCATGTCGTTTGACTTTTCTTTTCTCCAAAAGGAATGCTTCTTTGAATTTATTTTTCAAGTGACATTTAGACATTGGGAGGGTTAAAAACTGTTCTTAGTTTGATAAATCTATTATAGAAAAACAGATTTTACATCTTTTCGATTTTTTTCTATTTTTCACACATACTTTTAGAAAATTAAGTGATCTAAATATTGACCATCTAATAACAACGTTTCTCTAAAAATCTAAGAAAATAGTTAAATATTGGAAAACATAAACCTTAGTTTTATATAAGATTTTTTATATGGAGGCTTAGATAAATTATTTTAATCTAGAAAATTGAGATTTTCGATGAAGTGCACGATCCTTTCTTGCATTACATATTTACATGATATACTAATCTTTCTCGTATAATTGTTAATCTCCATTTGACATCATTCATGATGCAATAGGCGACCTAATGGATAGCAACATATTTGTTAATCATTATTTGATAGCATGCTTAGTACAAATCAATGAAATTACTATTTGTTAATCAACATGTCGTGCTGAACTTAGTTCAGACTGAAAAAGGATGCAGGGAGCTTCCTGCCCTTTTCCCTCTCTTTTTGAAATTTCTATGTTTATAATATATTATATATATACACAGCATGTTTATCCTTTGTGCCATCTTCCTCTAATTTATAAATTGAGAAAATGTCTTCTTGTAACTTTTCCATGTTTTTATTATGTATCGCAATGAAAGGAGCATTATTAAGCACTTTTGCATAAGTTCCACGGGTAGGCCAGATTCAACTGGGACAGCCGGACTCTGTTTTAATCTTAAATTATGATTTCAATATGAATTATAGTTGAAAAGGAAGGGGCGATACTAATATAATAGCCACAAAGTAGTATAACTTTCAACTTCTCGACTCTTAACCTTAAATTATGCTTTCCATTTATTCAATTGAAATAAAATGGAAGGTGTGGATAGAGGATACTAGCCACAAAATAGTATAAGTCTCATATTTTGTACAAAATTGATTTCCGACTCTGTTTTCTTTAATCAAATATCAAATCTCTAATGACACTGCACTAAAGAATTGAACCTTCATATCTTAGCCATCCGTTCCACTGACTTCACATCTTTAGAGTACCTCGTTTGGATTGTTTAGGAATATCTCCGTTTGGATGCGTTGAGAATAAGGTAGGAAGAAGAAAGAAGGGAAGAAATTTATTGGGAATGGGTAAATTTATTGGGAAGTGTGTAACTTTTGTGAAGAGTTTGGATGGTTAGAAATAAATTTATTGGTAAAAAGTGGTTATTCCTTATTCCTTATTCCGGGAAGAAGCCATCCAAACGGAGCCTATAATAAAGAATAGCTTCTTTCTAGACATCGAAACAAGTTAGGAATAAGAAAAATAATTTCTTTCTAAGAATAACATATTCTAACAATTATATATACATAATTTCAACAAAATTAGCTAAATACTGATAACTAAATGAAATTTTATGTGCTCTTTAATTAGTACTTTATTTAATATTAAAATAGTAATTTTTAATAATTTATTTAAATTAATATCAATTTTCTTATTCCTAACTCATCATCCAAACAACATTTCTTATTCTCGAAATAACATTTTCCCACTCTTTCCAAAGTTACACACTTCCCAATATTTTCTTTCTAAAATTCTTATTTCTTCCTTATTCTCATACCATCCAAACGGCCCCGTAAAAGGAATGGACAATTGTAGAATCGTTAGTTAGAATCTTAAAGCTGCTCACTGCTAAAAATTATACTTACACATCCGATCAAGCTCTATGAATTGTTTTTCTTACATTGTAAATATTATTACTTTGATGCTCTTAATCACATCATTGTTGATAATATTCGTTTAAAATATTCATGGCTGTGTTTGGATGGTGGGAAGTGGGAAGAAGGAATAAGGAATAAGGAATTTTTTTCAATAAATTTATTCCTAACCATCCAAACTCTTCACAAAAGTTACACACTTCCCAATAAATTTACCCCTTCCCAATAAATTTCTTCCCTTCTTTCTTCTTCCTACCTTATTCTCAACACATCCAAACGGAGCCATCGTCTGTCATAGACCATTTTATTGTTCTTCAGGAGTGAAATAAAATGCAAAACATAACTTACATTAAATCAAACATTTGAAGTAAACAGTTATGATCTAAGATACATTTTTGAGAAATTACTAGAACAAATGATCTTTTTGGTATCGTTGTGGTAGCAGATCCGAATTCAAGATACATTTTTGAAAAGTTACTAGCATAATTGATCTTTAGGGGACAAATTTGTGGAAGGTGACTACATGGATGGTATATAAATAAAAAATTAAGTGGAATGACAGAATTAAGGATTGCATATTCTGTGACTGTTCTGAGTCTCGGGTCACATGAGTGCTTGATAGCATATATTCCAACACCTATTGTAGGGACAGCATGATTATAGAACATGATATAATGCAAATTGAAAAGGATGTGATACATTTTGGTCAACCTGACTTATCCATTTTAATTTCCTTGAAGAATTTAGTAGGTTAATTATGCCGGAAATTTCTCGCTTCTATATTTTCAACTTGCATATGAATAATAAATAAATAAATGATAATCAGTATGAATTGTCCGACCGGATTGAATCATTGTATCGAATTGTTAAAACCCCAGTCAACCTCTCTAGATTGATGATGGACACAGATTCAAATTTAAATAAGCCGTTTTGATTTTTGAACGAAAACAAGTCATTTGTGATCATACTTTCATTTATCATAAAAAAATAGGACTCCTTGACAAAGTTTAAATTCGGGATTTTTTTTAAAAAAAAAGACATACATGCATAAGGTTAATCCGACTATAATTATCAAAAATAAAATTAAAATATGCTTGTGCAATTCTTTTATATTTGAAGCAAAAATATATGTTAATATGGCCTGAATTTTGTTTTGAAAAGATAAAATAAAAGAAATTTATTTCATAATTTCCGGTATTTGTTTTATTTTAATATGAAGGGTAATAAAATTAACTTTTTGTTTCTTACTTTCCTATCCTTCTTTTTAATTCATTTGCAAAATTCGAGGCATACGTTAATAAGAATTTACGTATATGCAAGTAGCTTATATTTGAATTTAGATGAGTACTCATTAAAAACTTTAAATCCAAAAACTTGTTAAAAAAATCACAAAAATGATAGTCAGGAGTAAAAAATGATAGATGAAAATAGCAAATTGAAGGATTAATCCCTGTTTATTTCTATCAAAAATCATATCAAAAGTACCTGAAGCTTCGAAAAATAATCTGGCTAAGTTGATTATCTTGTAATTTAAAAATTAAGAAGTAATCCAAAATCAGACAGAATCAAGCAGATGACGCTCGAGATGACAACCTTGTCAACCTATATTGTATAAACAAAAAAAAGGGACCACAGCAATACACACAGAGTTTATGTCGTATCCAATCCTTGAGAATTGAGATGGGACGGTGATTCATGAATTGAATCCTGATCCGCTGGTGTATGTCCTCAGACCACAACGACATGTTTCATGGATTTTTTTTTTTTCTTACGAGGTTTCATTATTTCATACATGTAAATTATTTTTTTTATTAATGTCTGGAAACCTGACATTCTCTTTCATTGTTTGCAGCGCTAAGTCGGTCCGTTTATTATTATTATTATTATTATTATTATTATTATTATTATTTACCAGAGCAGCAGAGCTTCATAGCTTAAGTGTTTGATCCACATTCAAAATAAATAAAATTTTAATAAATAATTAATTAGAGAAAGACTGAGGGGGTAGGGGGTCCAGTCACCGCATGGTAGGTGAATGGACCTGGTAAAGTCCTGTCGGAATGGTGCGGTGCAAAAGGCGAGACATTGACACCAATCCATCTTCATCTGATTATTATGAGATAAAAATAAATAAATAAAAATCTTCATCTGATTATTTGTTTTTACTTTTTTATTCTTTCGAAAAAAGAAAATGTGTTTTTATTTCCTTTTCAAGTTATGAGGCCACTATTATGAATTATCAACAACTTAAGCAATTTAGTTATTGGTAGGCACCGATGGCGCATGGAGTTGGAGGAATCAATTCGGACAATCCAATCTTTTTTTTTTAGATTTTTATTATTCGTTATTTTATATTTATACAAAAATACTAAATACTTTTTTTATCTATTACTTTTTTTTTATTTTTTTGAAAGCTGTAAACATTTTTAGTTTATCATACGTTTTATTTTTTTGGAACGTACAACTTGTTCTGTATTTTTTTTCAATAAATTAGTAACTTGGTGTGCATGGTAGTAAACATTTTACCGAATTTTATTCATGCATTAATCTTGAATAGAGAAAAAAAATGATTTGATGTCATCATACAATCTCATTTAACGTGACACAACACGAGTTTTAACACGCACGTTTTTGACACGACACGTTTGCAATACACTAACGGAACTTTAACTTAAAAAAGTTAGGAGAACACTAAAATTATTTAAATTTATATAAATTTTAAAAAAAATTAAATATATTTGTGCAGCAACAACAACATAGCTAAATTAAAAAAAAAACACCAAAAAGGATAGTTGAGACCTAATGCCCAAAAACATACCGCGTCTTCATTCAATTTTAAAATTTCAATCATTGTATTTATTTTTCTCCGACACTTGTCTTTGTTTACTTCCAGTATTACACAAAGATTCTATTCGTATTAAATATGAACCGTCTCATACAGAAGAGAGACATGACGTAAGTTCATTGATAAATAAATGTAAGATGAGCAATGTCTTATATAGATTGTTGATTCTCCACGAAAGGGAAAAAAAAGGAGGAAAAATGATAATAAGATCGCAGCTAATTAAATGGAGTCAACGTTTTTAGTGACTAAAAAAAGTACATATCTTGAGTGAAAAAAATCGTAGATTGAAAACTCGAATCTGAAAATCTTCTTTTTTTTTTTTTTGATGAAAAGCTCCCCAAGAATGGGAACCTGCTTCATTAGAATAAGAGTTTTTTACACCTACAGCAGAGTTAGGAAAAAAGCCAAGTTACAAGATCTTGGCACATATCCCACCGACTTGCCAAGAATTATAAAACAACTACAACTCCAAATGCTAGACACAGTTTAAGCAGTACAAAATAAAGCTAAAACTAAGTAAGTTTCCAGAACAACAACAGCAGTCCAAAGTGAAGTCGAGGCAGTCAGCACATTAGTTTGAGGAATTGTTTGTAGTGCTTCCATCCCTATTGCCTCCTCTGTCTGCAGCTTTCTGCAAATCTGCTAGGTTCTGAAAATCTCTTTCCATATCTGCATTCAGGTTAGTCCAATTATTAAATAAGCTAAGAGTACTGAAATAAAGGGCATTGAGGGAACTTCTTTTGTTATCATTGAAGATAACATCATTCCTCTCTTTCCACACCATCCAGCACCAAGTTGCTAATAAAGCCTTAGTGTAGCTTCTATTGTTTGAGTCTAACCTATTTATACTATTCCACATAGTGTGTAAATTAGAGATATCTAAGGTGATATTCCTTTTGTTGAAGAGATTAAAGCCTCTCCAGAAATCCCCAGTGTAGGGGCAACTCATGAAGAGGTGATTCACATCCTCTGAATTTTCACAGAAGGGGCATTTATTAGGCCCCTGCCAGCCTCTCTTCTGTAAATTATCAAAAGTTAGAATCTTATTGTGGAGAACTAACCAAAGGAACAGTTTTGTCTTTAAGGGTACCCTACAAGGCCAAACAGTTGTATTGAGATCAGTGATTACCCCAGTATTATTAAGAAAAGAGTAGAATGATCTAACAGTATACACCCTCTTACTATCTAAGTTCCAGATAGCCGAATCCAACTCAGTAGTTAAGTTTGTATTTTGTATGATTTCTAAGGCCTCACTCTTTTGCTGTCTAACCAAAAAAGGTTTACAGTTGTAACTTGTAACGACCAAAAAAGCTTTGCAGTTGTAACTTGTAACGACCAAACACTTCCGACTCTACCGTAGAAAGTTCAAAAGACACGTATCGTACTTTCTTTTGATCCGGCTTTATGTATTAGTTTTCTACTTTTCTTTTACCTTAATGGTCGGCGAGATTAGTAGATTACCAACAACTGTATTAAAAAAAATATATATTAAAACTTCATTATCTTCATTCCTCCTCATGCCCCCATTCTTCCACGTATCAAGACCAGGTAATAATTTAACTGTCTTGTTTCTATCAAGGGCCCCAAAAAGCGTGTAATCGGCCGGGATTATAATGCTCTGTAATGCAGAGCAGTCAACACCTCACCTGCATCCTCACTCCTCAGTCTATCATATATAGAGTAAAATACACATTGGCTTGACTGATTATTGTTAGGAGTTAGGACCCCTAAGAGTAGGCCTGTTTAACGTGGTAAACGGCAACGGAACGGGCCATTCCGTTTGCCGTTTCGTTTCAACAACGGTATGCATCGAAATGATTCGTTATCTGTTCCGTTTGTAACGGAATGGACGGAATGTAGCGGAACGAGTCATTTTACACTGTATATCACACAACGATGGGTGCGTTTGGATAGGTGTGGGAAGAAGGGAAGAAGAGAAGAAGTGGGAAGAAGTATTGGGAAGTGTGTAACTTTGTGAAGAGTTTGGATTGTTTATAATTTTTTTTCTTCCCATCTTCCTTCTTCCTCTTCTTCTTCTCTCATCCAAACGCACCCGATATGTCGAAATTCATTCCGTTTACCGTTCCGTTTCGGAAACGTATGCTGAAAAGTTATTCGTCACTCGTTTCGTTTGGACGGAACGGGCATGGTACACGGTAAACGGTATACCGTCGGCAGGCCTAAACCCCTTAAAAGTTGCACCACGTTAGAAATATGTAATTGTTATTCATTTATTCTCTAGAATCACGTTTGTCTTTTCTTTGAGAAAGAAAAGGCAGTCGACATATTCAATTGATAATTTGTTAGAGCAAAAAGTAATCAAAGACGCTATATTTAGTTATGATAGTGTCTCCAAAAACACAGTTAATTAGGTATGATTACGGTCCTCAAAGTTAAATTTGCAAAAAAAAAAAAAAAAATTCTTCAAACCATTTATGATAAGTTCATCGTCTAACTGTTCAGCATTTATATCCAAATTAATTAGTTATGTTTAAAATTTAGTTTAATAAAAGATTCAATAAATTTCATATTTCCTTAGACTCCGTTTGGATCGCTTAGGAATAAAAAGAATAAGAGGAATAATATTGGAAAGTGTGTAATTTTGTGAAGAATTTAGATGGTTAGGAATAAATTTACGTCTAGAAAAAGACTATTCCCTAAAGATAAGGACATTCTTCTAAATTGCTTTGTCATTGTGAGATGAATTTCAGCATTGATGATGAGTGACTTCGCTATGAAAAAGCAATAGGGCACAAAAGAAAAAATAATCATACCTCTCTAAAGGGAATTATTGCTTCATGCACTCCCCGAATTTAGAGATCCATTCCCTCTTGACGAAAATACACCTGACGTCCAAAGTAAATTGTGAATTGAAAGGTGTAAATTAGAGGAATGCATGCAAAGTGTATTTTAGTCCACAAAGAAGTGGATCTCCAATTTGGAGGCGTGTATAAAGCAATTTCCCTTAGGCCTGTTTAACGTTCGAAATGGCAACGGAATGGGTCATTCCGTTTGCCATTCCGTTCCAGCAATGATATGCCCATTTCATTCTGTTTTTCGCTGTTTCAGTAGACGATATGTCATTTCATTCCGTCCAAACGGAACGGAACAAAGTGCTTTTACACTAAAAACTACACTATTTGTCAAAACGAAAGTGAAATAGACCATTCCGTTTCAACAACGGTATGAACTTTCATTTCGTTTACCGTTCTGTTTCTGAAAACAAAATGGTATTGTATACCGTTCCGTTTAGACGGAACGTCCACGAAAAACGGTAAACGATATACCGTCGTCAGGCCTAATTCCCCTCTCTAAAGTCTAAACAACCTACTTTCCAAAAAAAAAGTTCATAGAGATAAGTTATTAATTAAGTATTTATAATATTTTTTAGTGTTTTTTTCAAGAAGAAAAATGATTGAATGGCACTTTGGAGAATTTGCATCCGGAGACTAAGATCTTTTCTCTTGTATGAAATATCGTAGAAACCAAAAGTAACAATCCATGTTGCTGGTTTAATTTATGATATCAGTCAAATCTACAGGCACATCATCAATGTACAATCCAGGGTAAAAAACTACAAATATCCTTAATTAGCCAATCTTTCAATTTTTAAAAAAGTGCATTCGTTGCTTTTGTAGCTTTTGCTTGTACTTGGATAACGATGAACAAACCACTCAACTCAAGATACATCATATTGAGCGAGAAAGAGGTGTATGGGTAATATCTTAATTATTATTTTAACTATCAAGGACCAAGTAAAATTAGAGAATAAAAATTATAAAAAATATCAACTATATATGCATATCTAGACAGCTACATTCTGACTACTTCCTTTTAAATATAAAACATAACAAAGGAAGTTCGGTTAAGCAACCCATTGTAAACAAATTTGGGCTGAATTTAAGAATTGATGCTTGTGAAATGTGAGATGATTTAATTATATCAACATCTTCTAGAAATGTAGCATTCATGACTAGTTAATTGTTAGCGAGAAATATCTGGTTTAGAAGCATAGCCTATTTGTTCCTTCTCCCAGCTTAGTTTCACTGATGACTCATCATGTTTTGGCACATAATCCTGCAACCAAATTATTATACCAATTCAATAAAAAACTAATACTTTAATTCTAAAAAAAAGGTAAGAATAATTATAGAATTTGCAATGTACCTCCAGTTTAGAAAGCAACTCGAACGCAGTTTGAGCAGAGACTATTATTTGCCGTGCAGCTGGCATGATGAAACCTTCATCAACCGCTTTATCGATGAAGCATAAAAGAGAGTTGTAATATCCATCGACATTCAATAATCCAACCTATAAATACAAATACTATTATAATTTATTTGTGTCCCAAATTCCCAATTCCCAATTCAATGCAATATAAATATAAATTAAGCGCTTTATAGCTACCCACTTGAAATGTCATTGTGTCAATGCACAGTGCACATGCATTTCAAGAAATTCTAATCGATATTTATGTACCACTACAGTACCAGTAAAATAAAATTACAAAATTTAAGAACCGTAAGGGAGTAAAAATAAAAGTTACCGGCTTGTTGTGGATGCCAAGTTGAGCCCAAGTAATGACCTCAAGTAGCTCTTCCAAGAAATCGCATCCTCTGGATGGCCATCCAGTGGATGGTTCGATCTAAGCCGTCTGATTTAATCTCAATGGCTATAAATGACCCGTGCATGATACTAAGATTGATAGGCCCGAAAAAATCTAACCGTTTAGATTAAATCAGACGGCTCGTATCCAAAAACGTCCACTGGATGGTTGTATTACAACCATCCAGAGGATACGCTCCCGCTCTTCCAATGTCCCATAGCCACCTACCCAACAGGAAAACACTTTAAAACTCTAATATAGTAGGTGTCAGGTCACAAATATGTACTTTATTACCCTTTTCTGCTCCTGTTCCCTGTTCACTGTTGAGTCATGTGGCATCTCCAATGCACAGTTAAAAAGTTAATATAACTTTTCTATTTCTATTATTGTGGCATTTGTGGGTAAGGATGTTGAAACTAAGAATCTTTTAAAACAGAAAACTAATGTTAATTTAATGACTAACCGAATCAATTTGACTCGACTATATTCAATGTATTACGGTAATTTGATTTTGAAAGTTAATTAAATAAATCAAAATATTAGTTTAAAGCTAACATTTAAGTAACAAATATATAATCGCTGTCAAGCAAATTAACATTAACATGCAATTGACTACTAGTGAAGCATTTGTTGGGAGTCCAATCGGAGGTTCATAGTTTTACGTTAACCCCTCTATCTAGCCTCTATCTTCTTCTCTGCTGTGATCCCTAAATTTGAGAACCTCTGTGGTCCCGGTTGACATAAATTGAAGAATCTAAGAGAGCTCTGATGATGTTAACTATAACGGACCTACTGATGCACATGACTATTGGCTCATGTTACCAAACCCAATTTGACAATTTGAATTTGTTGGTTCTATAAAAATGGGTGTGTTTGGATGAGCCGGAAATAGTAAATAGGAATAAAAAATTTCGATTTGCGTGCTTATTTGAACAGTATAATCTTTTTTTCAGACCCATAAATTAACTGTGTAATTGGCACGGAAAGACAAAACAAAGAATTGTTGAACTTTTTTTTTAATTCAAGCTATATACTTACTATTTGCCCCTTCTTTCCACATAATTTTCCTTTAATAACTTGTTTTAAGAAATAATGTTTTACTAACATTTTTGGAACATGGATTGTACAATCTGTGTTGAATGACACTTTCTAGCTCTCATAGTAGAAGAGAAGAGGTCTTTTTAAGATTGCTTTCCTTTTTTTTTTTTTTTTGGATTGAGGTACAAGGGGTTAACCAGAAGAAATCAATAATTTGACTTTGTGACAATTATGTACCTGGAAGTGCGATAAAAGCATCTGATAGGCGAGCCATCTCTGCTTTTCGTTGGTGCATGCTTGAGACTGCTCTCAACTCTCCAACTGTCTCTCCAACGATCTATCAATGTATAGTACATCCACTTAGTTAAATACTTAAATGTAATCTGACTTGATTGATATTTTGAGTTTTAGCCTTTTTTGTATAAATCTTATGACATCTTATCCTTACCTCTCTTGGCAAGAGCTTTTTTGGGATAATCCTGCAACACAAAAGTGGGGAAAAAAAATAACATCAATGCACTTTGCACTAGTACATGTATGAGTAGACTGTAGACATCCTTATTCGACAGGCTACCCATTAGTGACACTGAATACTATAGAGAGAGAAATAAAAAAAATAAGCATATATGTTTCTTTGGCTCCGTTTGGATAAAGTGCGGAAAGAAGAAAAAAAAAAGAAGAAGTGAAAAAAAATATTGAAAAATGTGTAATTTTGTAAAGAATTTAAATTATTTATAATAAATTTATTCTCTTATTCTTTTCTTCTTTTTTTCTCAAGTGAAATCCAAACGGAGTCTCTTAAAAAAAAGAAAATGAGGGAGAAAGACAGACCCCAAAACGTGGCATCCACCGTTGTAGACTGCCCTGGACACCAGGCCCATGAGACCAATGCTGCCACCACCATACACCAAGTCTATTTTCCTCTCAACCTTCAAAACAATCAGAGTGAGCTCTCTTAGATTCTTCCATTTATGTCAACCGGGACATAAATTGTTACATTCAATGAACGAGGATTATATTGATTTTTCTTTTATCAGAGATACAACTGCAACTGATGGAGTAACAAAACAACAAACAACCAATTATCTCATAGTAAAAAACCAAAGATTAAGCAACCTTCTTTTTATTTGGAAAGAATAAGCAACCAAATCTCATAAGGGATGAAATTGAAAATCAACTTAAATATGATGTGAACTGAAAGGAAAATCCATTTGTTACCAATTCATTGCCAAGCTGGATAGCTGCCAGCTGATAACTCGCTTTATTTCCCGGGCTGCTACCGCAAAACACACAAACTCTTTTGAAGCGCGAGCCGATCGGTTTTCGCCTCTGCATCACGATATCTCTTGGTAATGTTAATGATTTCACAGTCTCTTCTTTTGGGTATTCCTCCATTTTATTTATCTCCCCTTAGAAGACAAAACAAAGGATGGAAGCTTTCTCTCTATTTTTGAAACAGAGGTGTTCTTCTGTGTAAACAGGGGAGGCTCTGTTATATGATGTTTGCAGAAACAGGGAGTGAGCTCTAAATAGGAGCATGTGAGGGGTATATTGGTCAATTGGTCATACTTTATGGTTGTACTTCTCCTGAAAGTGGTTTCTAATGTGGAGGTGGAGTGTTGGCAGTTGGTGACTTGGTGGGCAACTTCTCATGAACCTTTTAGACTGATTTTGAAATCTTCAAAATTCCAATTATGTTTGTGATTCGATTAGGAGATCCGCCAACACTTTTGACAATATATATAATATTTTTAGTTAGCACAGTAACAAATTTATTCACACCCAATTGCACCCAGCGTCAAAGATTAGCATAATTAGATATGTGGACTCCAATCTTTATTATTTAATTATGTAGTATAATTCGAATATTTATCAACGCATCTACTAAAACAGAAGAAAAAAAAAACTCATTCTTGAATTTTAGTGTGAACCCAAGTATATTCAGAAAGTTCATCCACAAACAAAACATAGTATCATACCAGAAAAAAGAAATAACAGATGAGTGCCACACATTAGAATGAATTAACTCAAAACATTTTTTGAAATGAGAAATATAATTTGAAAAAGGCAGTAAGTCTTACATTCTTTCCAAGCATACAAGAATTATAAACCTAAATATTCTAATTTTGCATCACATCGAACGATAATAAAAATATTTGGCTGTTAAAAAAATAACAAAAAACGTGTGCGCCAAAGTTTACATTCAACATGTACAATATTAATTCTCAATATATGTTTGATCCAGTGTTATGGTCAGGATATTATAATATGCTTGAGAATAAAGTTTCTTCCAATTTTTACAAATCGATTCACTATTTTTTAAGTATAATGATGATCATAAGCTTATAACTAATCTACGGGGATTTTTGCATATAGAAATCTAGCAATAGACTATATCTAGAAGCGAAATTATGACTTGATGTTAGAAAGAGACAGATTATTATAAGTATAACAATATATTAACATTTCTGATTTTTCATATCATTAGTGCGTTACACTTCTTATTATTATTCTTAATAAAGGCCGGCAGCTTTCATAAGTTCCCTAAAAATCATTCCCTGCCATATCTTATTATCATGACTTCAACGAAATTAAGTTACTTTGTATTCACTGTTATTATATTGTTTTTTTTTTTTTTTTTTGAAAGGAACGAAACATTGCTATTTTCCTTTTTTTATTTATTTATTTATTTTTATTATTATATTGTTGTTGGCAATGATTAGTACTATTATCATAATCATGTCGTTTGACTTTTCTTTTCTCCAAAAGGAATGCTTCTTTGAATTTATTTTTCAAGTGACATTTAGACATTGGGAGGGTTAAAAACTGTTCTTAGTTTGATAAATCTATTATAGAAAAACAGATTTTACATCTTTTCGATTTTTTTCTATTTTTCACACATACTTTTAGAAAATTAAGTGATCTAAATATTGACCATCTAATAACAACGTTTCTCTAAAAATCTAAGAAAATAGTTAAATATTGGAAAACATAAACCTTAGTTTTATATAAGATTTTTTATATGGAGGCTTAGATAAATTATTTTAATCTAGAAAATTGAGATTTTCGATGAAGTGCACGATCCTTTCTTGCATTACATATTTACATGATATACTAATCTTTCTCGTATAATTGTTAATCTCCATTTGACATCATTCATGATGCAATAGGCGACCTAATGGATAGCAACATATTTGTTAATCATTATTTGATAGCATGCTTAGTACAAATCAATGAAATTACTATTTGTTAATCAACATGTCGTGCTGAACTTAGTTCAGACTGAAAAAGGATGCAGGGAGCTTCCTGCCCTTTTCCCTCTCTTTTTGAAATTTCTATGTTTATAATATATTATATATATACACAGCATGTTTATCCTTTGTGCCATCTTCCTCTAATTTATAAATTGAGAAAATGTCTTCTTGTAACTTTTCCATGTTTTTATTATGTATCGCAATGAAAGGAGCATTATTAAGCACTTTTGCATAAGTTCCACGGGTAGGCCAGATTCAACTGGGACAGCCGGACTCTGTTTTAATCTTAAATTATGATTTCAATATGAATTATAGTTGAAAAGGAAGGGGCGATACTAATATAATAGCCACAAAGTAGTATAACTTTCAACTTCTCGACTCTTAACCTTAAATTATGCTTTCCATTTATTCAATTGAAATAAAATGGAAGGTGTGGATAGAGGATACTAGCCACAAAATAGTATAAGTCTCATATTTTGTACAAAATTGATTTCCGACTCTGTTTTCTTTAATCAAATATCAAATCTCTAATGACACTGCACTAAAGAATTGAACCTTCATATCTTAGCCATCCGTTCCACTGACTTCACATCTTTAGAGTACCTCGTTTGGATTGTTTAGGAATATCTCCGTTTGGATGCGTTGAGAATAAGGTAGGAAGAAGAAAGAAGGGAAGAAATTTATTGGGAATGGGTAAATTTATTGGGAAGTGTGTAACTTTTGTGAAGAGTTTGGATGGTTAGAAATAAATTTATTGGTAAAAAGTGGTTATTCCTTATTCCTTATTCCGGGAAGAAGCCATCCAAACGGAGCCTATAATAAAGAATAGCTTCTTTCTAGACATCGAAACAAGTTAGGAATAAGAAAAATAATTTCTTTCTAAGAATAACATATTCTAACAATTATATATACATAATTTCAACAAAATTAGCTAAATACTGATAACTAAATGAAATTTTATGTGCTCTTTAATTAGTACTTTATTTAATATTAAAATAGTAATTTTTAATAATTTATTTAAATTAATATCAATTTTCTTATTCCTAACTCATCATCCAAACAACATTTCTTATTCTCGAAATAACATTTTCCCACTCTTTCCAAAGTTACACACTTCCCAATATTTTCTTTCTAAAATTCTTATTTCTTCCTTATTCTCATACCATCCAAACGGCCCCGTAAAAGGAATGGACAATTGTAGAATCGTTAGTTAGAATCTTAAAGCTGCTCACTGCTAAAAATTATACTTACACATCCGATCAAGCTCTATGAATTGTTTTTCTTACATTGTAAATATTATTACTTTGATGCTCTTAATCACATCATTGTTGATAATATTCGTTTAAAATATTCATGGCTGTGTTTGGATGGTGGGAAGTGGGAAGAAGGAATAAGGAATAAGGAATTTTTTTCAATAAATTTATTCCTAACCATCCAAACTCTTCACAAAAGTTACACACTTCCCAATAAATTTACCCCTTCCCAATAAATTTCTTCCCTTCTTTCTTCTTCCTACCTTATTCTCAACACATCCAAACGGAGCCATCGTCTGTCATAGACCATTTTATTGTTCTTCAGGAGTGAAATAAAATGCAAAACATAACTTACATTAAATCAAACATTTGAAGTAAACAGTTATGATCTAAGATACATTTTTGAGAAATTACTAGAACAAATGATCTTTTTGGTATCGTTGTGGTAGCAGATCCGAATTCAAGATACATTTTTGAAAAGTTACTAGCATAATTGATCTTTAGGGGACAAATTTGTGGAAGGTGACTACATGGATGGTATATAAATAAAAAATTAAGTGGAATGACAGAATTAAGGATTGCATATTCTGTGACTGTTCTGAGTCTCGGGTCACATGAGTGCTTGATAGCATATATTCCAACACCTATTGTAGGGACAGCATGATTATAGAACATGATATAATGCAAATTGAAAAGGATGTGATACATTTTGGTCAACCTGACTTATCCATTTTAATTTCCTTGAAGAATTTAGTAGGTTAATTATGCCGGAAATTTCTCGCTTCTATATTTTCAACTTGCATATGAATAATAAATAAATAAATGATAATCAGTATGAATTGTCCGACCGGATTGAATCATTGTATCGAATTGTTAAAACCCCAGTCAACCTCTCTAGATTGATGATGGACACAGATTCAAATTTAAATAAGCCGTTTTGATTTTTGAACGAAAACAAGTCATTTGTGATCATACTTTCATTTATCATAAAAAAATAGGACTCCTTGACAAAGTTTAAATTCGGGATTTTTTTTAAAAAAAAAGACATACATGCATAAGGTTAATCCGACTATAATTATCAAAAATAAAATTAAAATATGCTTGTGCAATTCTTTTATATTTGAAGCAAAAATATATGTTAATATGGCCTGAATTTTGTTTTGAAAAGATAAAATAAAAGAAATTTATTTCATAATTTCCGGTATTTGTTTTATTTTAATATGAAGGGTAATAAAATTAACTTTTTGTTTCTTACTTTCCTATCCTTCTTTTTAATTCATTTGCAAAATTCGAGGCATACGTTAATAAGAATTTACGTATATGCAAGTAGCTTATATTTGAATTTAGATGAGTACTCATTAAAAACTTTAAATCCAAAAACTTGTTAAAAAAATCACAAAAATGATAGTCAGGAGTAAAAAATGATAGATGAAAATAGCAAATTGAAGGATTAATCCCTGTTTATTTCTATCAAAAATCATATCAAAAGTACCTGAAGCTTCGAAAAATAATCTGGCTAAGTTGATTATCTTGTAATTTAAAAATTAAGAAGTAATCCAAAATCAGACAGAATCAAGCAGATGACGCTCGAGATGACAACCTTGTCAACCTATATTGTATAAACAAAAAAAAGGGACCACAGCAATACACACAGAGTTTATGTCGTATCCAATCCTTGAGAATTGAGATGGGACGGTGATTCATGAATTGAATCCTGATCCGCTGGTGTATGTCCTCAGACCACAACGACATGTTTCATGGATTTTTTTTTTTTCTTACGAGGTTTCATTATTTCATACATGTAAATTATTTTTTTTATTAATGTCTGGAAACCTGACATTCTCTTTCATTGTTTGCAGCGCTAAGTCGGTCCGTTTATTATTATTATTATTATTATTATTATTATTATTATTATTATTATTTACCAGAGCAGCAGAGCTTCATAGCTTAAGTGTTTGATCCACATTCAAAATAAATAAAATTTTAATAAATAATTAATTAGAGAAAGACTGAGGGGGTAGGGGGTCCAGTCACCGCATGGTAGGTGAATGGACCTGGTAAAGTCCTGTCGGAATGGTGCGGTGCAAAAGGCGAGACATTGACACCAATCCATCTTCATCTGATTATTATGAGATAAAAATAAATAAATAAAAATCTTCATCTGATTATTTGTTTTTACTTTTTTATTCTTTCGAAAAAAGAAAATGTGTTTTTATTTCCTTTTCAAGTTATGAGGCCACTATTATGAATTATCAACAACTTAAGCAATTTAGTTATTGGTAGGCACCAATGGCGCATGGAGTTGGAGGAATCAATTCGGACAATCCAATCTTTTTTTTTTAGATTTTTATTATTCGTTATTTTATATTTATACAAAAATACTAAATACTTTTTTTATCTATTACTTTTTTTTTATTTTTTTGAAAGCTGTAAACATTTTTAGTTTATCATACGTTTTATTTTTTTGGAACGTACAACTTGTTCTGTATTTTTTTTCAATAAATTAGTAACTTGGTGTGCATGGTAGTAAACATTTTACCGAATTTTATTCATGCATTAATCTTGAATAGAGAAAAAAAATGATTTGATGTCATCATACAATCTCATTTAACGTGACACAACACGAGTTTTAACACGCACGTTTTTGACACGACACGTTTGCAATACACTAACGGAACTTTAACTTAAAAAAGTTAGGAGAACACTAAAATTATTTAAATTTATATAAATTTTAAAAAAAATTAAATATATTTGTGCAGCAACAACAACATAGCTAAATTAAAAAAAAAACACCAAAAAGGATAGTTGAGACCTAATGCCCAAAAACATACCGCGTCTTCATTCAATTTTAAAATTTCAATCATTGTATTTATTTTTCTCCGACACTTGTCTTTGTTTACTTCCAGTATTACACAAAGATTCTATTCGTATTAAATATGAACCGTCTCATACAGAAGAGAGACATGACGTAAGTTCATTGATAAATAAATGTAAGATGAGCAATGTCTTATATAGATTGTTGATTCTCCACGAAAGGGAAAAAAAAGGAGGAAAAATGATAATAAGATCGCAGCTAATTAAATGGAGTCAACGTTTTTAGTGACTAAAAAAAGTACATATCTTGAGTGAAAAAAATCGTAGATTGAAAACTCGAATCTGAAAATCTTCTTTTTTTTTTTTTTGATGAAAAGCTCCCCAAGAATGGGAACCTGCTTCATTAGAATAAGAGTTTTTTACACCTACAGCAGAGTTAGGAAAAAAGCCAAGTTACAAGATCTTGGCACATATCCCACCGACTTGCCAAGAATTATAAAACAACTACAACTCCAAATGCTAGACACAGTTTAAGCAGTACAAAATAAAGCTAAAACTAAGTAAGTTTCCAGAACAACAACAGCAGTCCAAAGTGAAGTCGAGGCAGTCAGCACATTAGTTTGAGGAATTGTTTGTAGTGCTTCCATCCCTATTGCCTCCTCTGTCTGCAGCTTTCTGCAAATCTGCTAGGTTCTGAAAATCTCTTTCCATATCTGCATTCAGGTTAGTCCAATTATTAAATAAGCTAAGAGTACTGAAATAAAGGGCATTGAGGGAACTTCTTTTGTTATCATTGAAGATAACATCATTCCTCTCTTTCCACACCATCCAGCACCAAGTTGCTAATAAAGCCTTAGTGTAGCTTCTATTGTTTGAGTCTAACCTATTTATACTATTCCACATAGTGTGTAAATTAGAGATATCTAAGGTGATATTCCTTTTGTTGAAGAGATTAAAGCCTCTCCAGAAATCCCCAGTGTAGGGGCAACTCATGAAGAGGTGATTCACATCCTCTGAATTTTCACAGAAGGGGCATTTATTAGGCCCCTGCCAGCCTCTCTTCTGTAAATTATCAAAAGTTAGAATCTTATTGTGGAGAACTAACCAAAGGAACAGTTTTGTCTTTAAGGGTACCCTACAAGGCCAAACAGTTGTATTGAGATCAGTGATTACCCCAGTATTATTAAGAAAAGAGTAGAATGATCTAACAGTATACACCCTCTTACTATCTAAGTTCCAGATAGCCGAATCCAACTCAGTAGTTAAGTTTGTATTTTGTATGATTTCTAAGGCCTCACTCTTTTGCTGTCTAACCTTAACTGACATACCCCTTGTTAAAGCCAGATTGGGTCTGCCATTGTTTAAAACTTGACTGACAGTGGCCAGGGGGTACTTAGTTTTCTCAAAGAGATCAGGAAGTTCTTTGTAAAGTGGCATATCTTTTATCCACCAATCTAACCAGAATTGAATGTTGTTACCATTACCTACTAGTCTCTGAGAACCAATTCTAAAGACAGGATAGATTTTTGCAATTGATTTCCACATGACAGAGGCATTTGTACTCCCTAAATTGCCCTTGTACTTTGCTAATATCATATCCTTCCAGATTGAGTGATGGTTATCTGAAATGCAGTTCCAAATCCATTTACCTAGTAAGGCAATGTTCATTTGCTGTAAGTTGATGATACCCCAACCCCCAAACTCTTTTCTCCTACAGATGACACTCCAACTTGCCAGGTTGAGTTTTTGTTTATTCTGTTGGTAGCTTCCCCACAGAAAATTCCTTCTCACTCTGTCTAGTTTGATAATAACCCAGCTATGGCACTTAAACATAGAGAAGTAGTATAGTGGGGATGCTGTAAGAACAGAATTAACTAGCACTAATCTACCTCCCAGAGAAAGCAAATTTCCTTTCCACCTGGAAAGTTAATTTTTGATTTTATCTATAAGATTCTGCCAGTCTTTTTTCTTGGGGCCTTTCCAATGAAGGGGAACTCCAAGATAAGTAATAGGTAAGGAGGATTGCTTACATCCTAAAATGTTCACAGCCTCCTCAGTTTCAGCATCATTTATGTTTAGAGGAATCATTTTAGATTTGTTGTAGTTAATTTTTAGCCCTGAAATGCTTTCAAAAGCCTTGAGAGCCCAGACCAACTTTTTCAACTGTTCTGGTTCATACTTAAGAAACAGAAGAGTGTCATCTGCATATTGCAGATGAATAATCTTTCCACTTCCTAAGGGTGTTCCCAAACCTTCAAAGTGTCCTTTCTTGCAACCATTATCTAAGATTTTAGTGAGGCCTTCTGCAGCCAGAATAAAGAGGTAAGGGGATATGGGGTCTCCTTGCCTCAGACCCTTCATACACTGGAAGGTGGTGCTAAGACTTCCATTAATCTTAACTGCAGCCCTTCCTCCCTCTAGAAGTTGTTTTATCCAAGAGTTCCAAGTCTTGTTAAAACCTCTTTGTTCTAGGGTTTCTAAGAGATAATCCCAACTTACATTATCAAAAGCTTTCTCAAAGTCTAACTTAAGGAGGACTCCCTTCTCCTTGGTGTTGTGCACCTGATGGAGAATTTCATGTGCTGTGGTCACTCCCTTCAGTATGTACTTGCCTTTGATATAAGCTGACTGATTTGGGTGAATCAATTTTGGGAGTACCCTGTTAAGTCTATTAGTGAGAATCTTTGTAAAGATTTTGTAACTACAGTTGAGTAAGCTGATAGGTCTAAAATCTTTGATTCTCTCAGCTTTCTCAATTTTAGGAATCAAGCAGATTATAGCCCTATTGAACTTGTTAATGGCCAAAATACCCCTATGAAAATCCTCAAAGAGAGCAGTTAGATCTTCCCTGATTAACTCCCAAAATTTCTGATAGAACATGATGGAAAAACCATCAGGTCCTGGAGCTTTATCAGGGTTCATCTGGAAAACTGCTTCTTTAATTTCCTCTACAGAAAAAGGGATTATTAGTTGTCTGCTTTCTTCCTCATTTATCTTTTCATTGGGGCTCCAGCAATCCTTATCTAATCTTCCTAGAGTATGCCCTTCATTGCCAAAGAGTTTTGTGAAAAAGTCTTTTGCATGGGTTTGAATGGTGTTAAAATTCCTAGTCTCTACCTCATCTATTAGAAGATGTGTAATGAGGTTCTTTTTCTTTTGGTTTGTAGCTACCAAGTGAAAGAACTTTGTATTACTATCCCCCTCCTTAAGCCATCTAGCTCTAGATCTCTGTTTCCAGTGGAGTTCCTCATTCTGGTAGAGATCATAAAGCTCTTTTTTGGCCTCAATGAGATCATTTATCCTGTCATCATCTATACTGCTATCTTCTGCAGCATCCTCAAGGATTTTAATGTCTCTAATTAGGAGGTTCTTCTTGTCTCTATCCTCTTTCCCTATGTTCCTACTCCAACCTTTGAGCTTGTTTCTTAGTAGTGCCATTTTGGTATCCCAATTCAGGACTTTGTCATAACCAATCTGAACTTGATTCCACCAATTTGGCATTCTACTGAAGAGATCCTCATGCTGAAGCCAGGTCTTTTCAAATCTAAAGGGGATAGCTGCCAGCTGTGTATTTCCAGCTGAGTCTAGTACCATGGGGCTGTGGTCTGAGAAGGCTCTGGCTAAACTATAAGGGTAAGCCTGAGGGAACTAGTCTTGCCAGTCTTGGTTTATAAAAAATCTATCCAGGCAGGCAAATTGTTGTCTATTCCCTCCCCTAGCCCAGGTGAACTTTCTATCTCTACATTTCATATCTAACAAATCAAATCTTTCAATCCATCTATTAAAGAGTCTCATATTCTTAACATCAAAGGAAACTCCTCTCCTCTCTGCTCTCCTTCTAATGATATTGAAGTCCCCACCAATGACCCAAGCTTCATCTACTGAACTTCCTATTAAATTTAGTTCAGTCCAGAAACTTTTCCTACAGCCAGTGGAGGGACCATAAACGTTAGTGAAAGTGAGTGGATATTCTGAGCTTTTGTGAGTAAGTTTACAGTGATGGTATGGTTCAAAATACTCCAACTTTTGATGGAGAAAGCATCCTCACTTACCCCTACCAGCATACCTCCAGCTGTGCCAACAGCTGGAATCTTCTTTAGATATTTAAAAAATAAAAGATTGCAATATATATGTTGTACATAGCTTCGCAATTTTTTATGTTTTAATTGAAATAATGATGAAATCTAGCTTCTTGATTTAAAATAATATTCACAAAAATATCCAACTAGATTCGAAACAAACAACCACCTCTACTCGAGAAACGTTAGTTGTTTCACAAATTATATTTAATCTGGTAATACATGGAAGTTTTTAATACATCAACAATAGAAATATTAAATGTAGCTTCTATGGAACAGAAAAAAGAAAAGAATGAAGCTTCTATTGGTAATTCAGTCAATTGCCTCAAACAAAATTTTAATATAATTATAACTTACAGAAATATTCTATGGTTGTTATGGAAAAGCAAGTATAGAATTATGTTTTCTTGTATATAATATTATGTAAGAACTTAACAAAGACTAACAGGACGAAAAGTTGGATTATACGGCGATATAACGAGAATAAAATTTATCCCGCATAAAAGACTGTCAATTTGCTTCCACGTACACAAAGTTACCTAACTTTAAATGTTAGGTGATTTATAAACAATATATTTTCAGGAGAAAAACCGTATTAGTCTCCTTGACCAAAGACAATTATTTCATCAAATCATTCCATTTGGACGGATTTTTTATATTCCTTGAACTTTTCTGTCTCTCCTGTGGTGTGCAATTGAAACCCCAAAACCAAAAATTTATTATACAGTTCGGATTTCGTATAGGAAACTTCTTAATATATTTAATTAGATGTCTTAGACTGGTTATGCAAGAAATCATAATAGCGAATCTCACTTTATTACTAATTTAAGGATTTGATTGTTTAAACAATTTAAAGGCCACGAGACGTGTAACAAATGTTGAATAAAATATTCGGAATTGAAAGACAAATTTATTCAAAGGACCGGGTTGAAAACTGTGCTCACAAACAGACACTAGCGTACCCAAAATAAATAAATAAATCCTTTACTGTAAATTTCCATTCCCCCTCTCCTATTCTTATTTTATTTATTTGTTTTTTAAGATCTTTTGGCCATTGCTGCCGTCTAAATCTGATGTTACATCATTAAAAAAAAAATAATACAAAATCATATATTTTTTTGTTTCGTTTTATCCGTTCAATCTAAACCAGGCGGTCTTAAATTTCACATATATAAGCTATGAGTGATGAACATCATGGTGCTCTGCATTTCAAAGATAATAGCAGATAAAAACCCAATATAAGCCATCAGTGATGATTGATGAACTCTGATTAGTTAATTTAGATTAAATATTCTAAACTAAAAAATGTAGAATATGTTTCTTCTAGTCAACAATAAAAGGGGAAACAAATCCTTGTCAGTCATGGGTCTTATGGCCCAGGTATGATTCCACCGAAATTAGGGTTATTTTATGTTGGTGGTTGGAGCATTGCTCTCTCATTTCTTCCTGTTGGAACTTGGAACTTGGAAGTACTACCCCACAAATAACATTCCATGTAGCAAATTATATTTTTAATGATTTTCTATATAGTACCAGTATGCTGGGAATTTTTAGTTATGTGCACTTTCTAGTAGATACTTGTGATGATTTGATATTCTTGTTGACCATACTTATATAGTAAAATTGAATAGCCGGTATACAATATTTTTAATCAACCAAAAAAGAACATAAAATTGAAATTCAATTTTGAGTATGTAACTTTTCACACTATTAGGACTGCAGTTGAGCTGAAAGAAACCTGTATAATATGCTGCGATCAAACAAATAATCCACCATGTTAATTACTGAACAAATAATTTTTTATTACTGCCATCTGCAGTTTTGCCATTCCTGCCATCACTAAATATAAAGTGAACATATACAGCAAACAAATTGAACATATAGATGATCTAAGTGAACACATACAAACAAATAAGTTCAATGAAAATAAGTTGAACATGTATGTAAAATTCTAAACAAATGATGACAACACTTATTTGTTTGTAAATGTTCACTTAGATAGTCTATATGTTCATCTTGTTTGCTGTATATGTTCAATTTATATTTAGCGATGACAGGAATGACAAAACTGCAGATGACAGTTATCATTCCTGAATAAAAATTAAATGAAAAATGAATTTCCATTATTAGTTCATCCAAATCATCAAAAGTAAACTTAACCATATTTGGAAAGAAGTCGAGAAGGCCTAATCAAGCCTACTCTGTGTTTTCATATTAATTGTTATTTTGGGCCATATTATAGGCCCAAATTTCAAAATTTTTAGTTTTAAATTCCAACTGTTCTCATACTCCATCAGCACAGGTCTTTTGCTCATCGACCAATGAGGTTGTAAAAAGGTTGAACTGGCAACGTAGGTAGTAATTCATATCCTCGCCTTACAGAATACCAGTTTAATTTTTCACGACTATAACAGAACACAGATTATCACATTCCCATTGATATTTTGTGGAGTACAAATGTTGCAAATTGCAAGCAACCAAAGAGAACATGGAAATTGTTGGTAAGTAATTATCATTCATTCAATTTTGGCTTCAAACTTTTGACAAAGATTTAATACTCTATGAAATATTATATCATCATTCGATACTGTAGTAGTATCAATCAATACTATAATATTATAGTCTCAATCAATCTTCGCACCAGCAGAACCCATAACCAGAACTTTACCAGTACCTTTTTGTTTTCCTGAAATTACCAGTACTTGGTTATTATTAATAATTTAATACTATCTTGTAGTGCACAAGGGACTTGGAAACTAAAAGTATCTTCAATATAGAATACAGTTCCAATTCTGGTTCTGTAAGTTTCAAGTTTCCATTGTTAGTACCTGAGCTCCTCAATTAGTCCTAACCATCAAGTTTGGTACAGAAATTGATCTTAAATTTAGTAAGTTAAGGACACACGATTTTATAAAGATCTATTCATGAACTAACCCAGTCCATATAGCTATTTGTTACGATATTATTAATAAGAAACTGATGGTCAGTACCAAAATGGTAGGAACTTGAGGATACTTTAAGAAACAATTCTGTCAAGCAATATTTTAAGATTTTTTTATATGACTGGCATAGTGGCATGTAATCAGAATCCATGTCACAACCAAAAAAATGAATCTTCTATTAAAAAAGTATAACAATTAATAGCTAACCCGATTGGACTTTTGCCAATTTCAAAAAATTAATAATTTTGATTACATGCCAGTAGTTCCAAACGACTCCTATATCCTATCTCATCATGTTAGGGCTAATTAGCATCAGTTAGACGAAATGTAGGGCTAGAACAAGCACAAGAAAATCAAAATTTCACAGTACAAATTGCAAGAGATATAGGTTTATAAGATGAAAAACAAAGAGAGCAGTAAGGCGTGGAGAAGTTTGAGCTTAGTCTTACTCCATGATGCTTGTGACGAATCACCATTACCTATTTTCACAATATAAATAAAGAAATTTCACATTTAATTGAAAAGGAGTAATTTTCAAACCAAGCAGTTAGCTGACATCATATACCAGTAGTCCGGTCTATTCAGGTAACAGTATGCTGTTGGATGTAGATAGTACCCAAATTTTTAGTCTCATTGTATTAAATTTTATTATACTGTTTTTTCGATGAGATTAGATGTAGCACTAGCACAAAAGACTGAATTCGATCTAGGATACAAAATTTGCAGTGTCAAAGATAGCTAACATGAAAATGACCAACAAATGAAAATTGAAAAATTAGAAGGGAAATTAATCTGCACCAAAATTTAATAGTAACATGGCAAACTTAGAGCTTTGCTCGTTTCTTCAATTCTCTCTGCCTTTTTAAATATAACCGAAGAACTATTCCTAAACTAGAAATAAACTAGCAAATACCATTCAAACCAGAATCTAGATAAGAATCCGCGAGCATTATACCAAGCTGGACTTGAGATTGCGTTGTTAAATGGAGATGGTCACTTTCCAATTTTAGCCCCAGTGCATCCACATACTTTACATTTGGAAGTCGTATTTCTTTTTGAGCTTTCCTGACAATTTTTATATAGGGCCCTTCACCTGATGCCAATCCAACCTATATATATGATGTTTCATCAAATTTCGAGGAGAAATGCATTGAAACTAATGATGCCAATAAATAAAACTGGTGCCTATTTTCCACCACTTGTCATTTGTAATATTTCTTTTTTACTGGATTTGAGTTAATGCATGCATTATGCAGTTAGTTGTTATTTTACTTGCTTGTAGTCCAATTATTAACAATTTATTGGCATATTTGTTTATTTGTTTTCACTAATTACATTTAAGTGTATGGACATAGAACCATAAGGTAACAAACTAACAACTCGTGCCCTTCCATCAGTCAGTATTACAATGGCTGGTACATTTACTGGAATTAGCAGGGATGATACTTCTTTGCTAAAATTAAACTACGTCTTTGCTGCTAAGTCTCTAGAATAGTGGCAAGGAATTCTAATCCATTTTTCTTTAAAAAATATAATCTAATGAATTAATAAAATAAAAAAAATTGACCTGAATAAATAGCAGATGTGGCAAGTTAAGATCGACCCTCAGGTCATTGATAAGCTTCTTCAACCGTGCACCATATGAATATGCATCTTCATATTTCACAGTATCGCTTTCCCCTTGGTACCACAAAACAGCACCAATCTTTCCTCCAGAGGCGAAAGCTGCTTTGGTTCTATCAATCATCTGCTGGTACAAAACCGTTCCCTGGGCCCATTCTCGGATGCAGGTCCCACCTACCGCACATGGTACAAGGCCTATTAGCCCCCATCCAGCTTGTTTTGCTGGTTCTCTGCGGCAATCATTACTTTAGTTTATGCGAATTGATCGACTATTTACAATTTTTTTTTGGTTCAAATTTCATCTGGGATTTCCTAATGGTTTGTGTAGAAAGAATATGCCTATCTTTTGCAATGAGTTACTTGTGTTTTCAGCAAAGGCTTTCTGGTACAATGGAAGACAGGTTGGTAACCCGTAGCAACATTGGAAATTACTTTTGTTTTCACTTTTCAAAATAAGGCTAGGACCAACGTCATAGCTCCCAAATTAGAATCATTTTCACCTGGTACCGATTTAAGTACAAAAATGCAATACAACTTTTCAAATTCATTCAGTGGAGTACCTGACCCAGTTCGCAAAAACCATGCCGGGCCCCACACCGCAGGTCCTACGAACATCTATATCAGCATGCAACGGTTCACTGGCCTCTTGCCAGACACGGGCTGCATTCAGTCGTAGAATACTCTGGTGGGGCCCAGACTCAATAGGAACCACGTGGTCCCACTTGTTTTCATACACACCTCCCCTGCCGGCCATGTTCGACTGCCCGGCAAGGATGAATATCAACTTTCTGGAGTCTGAACTGTTCAAAGCCGTCGGATCAGAAACAGACCTCTGAGAGATGGCCATCAAGAGAAGGAAGGAGAGAGCCAGAGACATTTGATTTGGTTTTGGGTCTCTGTCTCTTTTCTCTCTCAGTCAGTCAAGCTTGCTGGGGTTTTGACAGGGATGAGTATATTTATTAGGGAAGGTATGGAGGGAAAGCAATAGTTTAATGAAATATGAGATTTGTTTCTAAGCAGATCTCAGCCGTTAGATTCAAATCAAGAGATGGGCATCAACTTGTATTGTTATTTTGTACATTGGTTTGTTCGTAGCTCCTGCTTTGGGAGATCCAGACCATCAAATGTGAAACAAAAGGTTCAGATTTTATCATATTTTCCAATGGCGTACTAATAATAAGCAAAGATGATCCGAGGCAGGAATGTTTGCTTGGACGCGTCTTTCTATGGTCATTAACTTTTGTTTCTTTTCTTTTTCTATTCTATGTAGAACAAGAAACAAAAGATGGACCAGCTCTAGGTGGTTTTTTATTTAACACGTTTTTGGTACCGAGACTCTTGCCAATTTAATAATACAAACAACCGCGACATGTAGTGTGATGATAGTTTGAATTTATGAAAAGTTGAAAACTATAAAGTGTTTTTAATAACATACCATTGAAGCTGTTAGATCGTTTGTTCCGTTAAATATTTACTAAATGAAGACCGAAATTAGCAAGTTTGTCTTAATAAAAATCAAATTATGTTTGTAGGGTTTTATTTTTCGGGTAGTAAACTTTTTTTTTCCATTTATTAAATGAATATTATAAAGTTTTGATGGACTTTTTATGTCATAGACTACCATTTCTCTTACTTATGATTATTTCAATATTTTTAAATATTATTTAAAATACTGTATTTTGTGCCCTAATATCTCTAGAAGAGGTAAAATAGAATAGCTCGGTCCACATGTAATGATCGTTGTCCATATATGTCACATACTAGGTTTATGGAACATTTTTGTATAATACATATATAAGTCTACCAAAACTCAAGGACAGTTAATACACTTATTTCAGCATAAAATTGTTTTTGTGGATAACTAGATCCTCTACTATTCGTGAATTTCATAATTTTTAACAAATAATATGTATTTACACATATATATGTTGTTGGATTTATGAATCTTTTTGTTCTAGTTTTGAATTATTATTATTTGATATGTTATTTGCATTGTAAATTTTTTTTGTAAAATTAAATTTTTCTTACATTAGAATACGAAATTTTTGTACCGCTTGAAATTACTCCTGGAACTCAAACTCGTTACTTTACTAACAAAATGAAGTTTTGAAGTAAAATGTTTTGTGCTTCAGTTATAACATCATTCAAACACGGCTCTATAAACTTATATTGGAGAAAATTTGTGCGAAAGATATTTTTTTTATATTGATTTAGTATAAAGGTTCTGTTTTTTTTTTTTTTTTTTTTGTAATAGGGGGAGGTCATCCAACTTTTTGAAATTAAACTCATGTAAAATTCTTATTAATTTTATTAAATTAATTAATCAACAGAATTAAGTATGGAAAAACATGAAATATTTAGGATTAATTTTGGAGACTCTTACACTGTGGGCATTCTAAATTTTGATTTTTTTTTTTTTTCCCTTCTAAGGAAAGCTGTATTTTCCTCTGCAGTATTGCTTATCAGAGTGGATTTTTTTTTCCCCATATATGCAAACTCTGTTTCTATAATCTCGTACTCTAAATAAATTAGGCTTCTCAATCTTTCTTTCATATGAATATATATAGTTTATATAATGAAGTTATAGAGAAGGATTTATTATTTTTTGATCGGCAAGCAGGTTTGCTAGGAGAGAGGATGCTTGATGTCCTTGAAAAATGGTGAAGGTTGGAATTGCGTCTCAATTTTAGCTGAACATCAAGTGTGTTTGACAAAATGTTGAATAAGTCTTATTCCGAATAAGACTTGAATGAAACCAAACGCGTTTTAAATAAGTCTTATTCCGAATAAGAGCTTATTCTAATACCATCTATATGGTGAAATTAGAATAAAGGGTTGAATAAATCCTTATTCAGAATAAAACTTATTCAAACCTCATACCAAACACACCTAGCTAAACCAACGATCCACATATCATTATCCTTAAGACTCATGCCTTTCTTTTTGAAAGTTGATTTGAAACCAACGCTTTTATTATAAAAAAATTAAAAATAAATATTTTTTATCTAATTCGAGGATCACTTGATTAATATGAAATAAAACCAAACCACTTGCCGAACAACCTAGCTTCACAGACTCAGAACATAGAAGAGTCAAGTATCTATTACCCAAATAATAATAATAATAATAAATAAATAAATAAATATGTGTCTCGAGTATCCCGGCCCTCCTCCAGCTTGAGAGAGTAAGCATGTGCTGGTTACACGTGGTTATCTGATTATTTTTCTTCCTTTATGATCGGCATCGACTAATAAAAAAAAATTACAAGCAAATTAAATGTGCTCTTTATTTCTGATAATTGGTAGCAGATACTTAACTGTTAGCTACGTTCTATTTAACATTAGTCTTCCTATCATAAGACCATATATTCTTTAACTATAATATTTTAATCTCGATTAAATGTTCATTTAGGGTCGGTATTGACCTACCTACTCATATACAAATTGAGGGTAAGACTTGCACAAAACATTACGGAAAAGAAGTGTCCGGGTCAGTATATACATAATTATTATTTTCTCAGATACACTTCTAAGAATACAAATCGGATACACTACACAAAATGGCGTTTCCTTATAAAATTTGATACAATTATTAAATAAATGAAAAAAAAATTGGGCAAACTAACAAATAGCCAATTATTAAAGGAGATTAACGAAAGAGTAAAGAACCATAATGTATTGCACAATTGTAAAAACACAAAGAAAAATATATTTGTTCCTACAAAATCAAGCTACACTAGGGGAGACTTAGAAATGTGAATTGTAAAATCAAATGTGTATTTTGACGTAAGTTGAAAAGGTTGACTTTTTTTTTTTTTTTTTTTTTTGAGTGAAGCCCATAGCCCATAGTCACATGCTGACATGCATCAATATCTGTCTACAGCTTGGCCTGTTTAATGTTGTAAACGGCAACGGAATGGACCGTTCCGTTTCAACAACGGTATGCAGTGGAACGATTCGTTATTCGTTCCGTTTGTAACGGAATGGACGGAACGTAGCGGAACGATTCATTTTACACTGTATTTCACACAACGGTATGTCGAAATCCATTCCGTTTACCGTTCCGTTCGGAAACGGATGCTGAAAAGTGATTCGTCACTCGTTCTGTTTGGACGGAAAGAAAAACGGTATACCGTCAGCTCGCATATCTACATCCGACTACAGGTACTGGGAAAATTTTTATCAATGACAAAAATATCCTCAACATTATTAAAAAGGACAAAAGGTTATTTTCTTTTTTTAAAAATAGCACAGCTATAGCGGCAATGTCAGTGCCGCTATAGCAGTGCCTTAAAAACAAAAAAAAAATTGCCTATAGCGGCAATAGTAGTGCCGCTATAGGATTTTTTTTTTTTTTGCCCGCTGAATTTTTTTTCGGGTTTTTTGTTTGCTTTTGCTTTTACTTTTATTTTTGTGTTTTTTTAATATTTTTATATTTTAATAAATTGTATAATATAGTAGTGTCGTGTCGTGTCCGGATCATTTATCGTGCCATTAGTTTTCTTCAATCGTGTGTGTCGTGTTGTGTCAAACACGATCGTGTTGACAAGAACTACTTTTTTAATCGTGTCGTGCTTAGTGATGAGAAGAGCCATCACGACATGCATTCTGACACGACACGACTGACGCGATCGTGATGTGTCGCGTTAGTCGTGTCAAATCGTATCAGATTATTTTAATATTTTTTAGATTAACAAATTATTAAATAAATTAAAAGTAAGCGAAAAATTACTAAATGTAATAATTTATTATTTGATTAAGTTTAAAGTTTTTATTAATATTTTTCATAAAATATAATAATTACATTAGAACTATATTATGATTTAAATGACAGTAAATAATATGATGTAGTATTATAAATTGAAATTAAATTCTTAATTTTTTTTAAATAATTAACATTAATAATTAAATTTGTGTTCTCTAAAATAGACATGACACATAAAATATTTAGACACGACATGGCATAGCACATAGTGTTTTCCAAAATTACACGACGCGATCATGTTGGCACAACACGATATGCGCGTTGACACGATACGACACGATACGAATATAAAATTGGCACGACACGATCGTGTTATCGTGTCGTGTCATAATCGTGTTGTGTTGGGACATTAGAAAGTTTGACACGAATCAACGCGACACGATTCGACTTAACTCGACATCTCAACCCAAATTTAATTATTAATGTTGATTATTTAAGCAAAATTAATAATTTAATTTCAATTTGTAATACAACATCATATTATTTACCATCATTTAATCATAATATTGTACTAATCTAGTTATTATTTTTTCTGAAAAAAATTAATAAAAAATTTATACTTAATCAAATAATAAATTATGAAGTTTAGTAATTTTTAGCTTATTTTAATTTTTTTAATAATTTTTTAATCTAAAAAATATTAAAATAATCTGATACGATTTGACACGATTAACGCGACACGTCACGATCGCGTCAGTCGTATCGTGTCAGAATGCATGTCGTGATGCCTCTTCTCATCACTAAGCACGACACGATTAAAAAAGTAGTTCTTGTCAACACGATCGTGTTTGACACGACACGACACGCACGATTGAAGAAAACTAAAGGCACGACAAATGATCCGGACACGACACGACACTACTATATTATACAATTTATTAAAATATAAAAATATTAAAAAAACACAAAAATAAAAGTAAAAGGAAAAGCAAAAAAAACCCGAAAAAAAAATCAGCGGGCAAAAAAAAAAAGTCCTATAGCGGCACTACTATTGCCGCTATAGGCAATTTTTTTTGTTTTTAAGGCACTGCTATAGCGGCACTGACATTGCCGCTATAGCTGTGCTATTTTTTTTAAAAAAAATAACCTTTTGTCCTTTTTAATAATGTTGAGGGTATTTTTGTCATTGATAAAAATTTTCCCAGGTACTGTGTCGGTCTAGGTATCTTTGTTTGTTTGTGCTATTTTCTTCAGCTTTAAATAATGTAATATGGGCCCATGGGAAGCCTAGTTTGACGATCTCGTGAAATGCCAGCTGAAAGCGACGTGTCTTCTGAAATGTTTACGTCACGTACTGCAAATATAAGTTCATAGTTTCTTTTAGGTTCCCCCTTCGACGATGTAGGTTATTTTATTAATTTATTCTGGAATTTTAAAGAAAATTTTTTGGTATTCAATCCAATAATCTGATGGTGCCTCTCAGAGATAAATTCTGAAGGGATGTTAAAATAAGAAAATATATACTAAAAAGAAGAGAATACAAAAAAAAATCGCCGTTGCCGGGGATCGAACCCGGGTCTCCCGCGTGACAGGCGGGGATACTCACCACTATACTACAACGACCTTGTTATTATTACATCTCATATTTCACTATTTATATGATTTTCCAAGCGAAACATCTCTGCCTCTTGAGCAAGCTTCTACTCCTGATTATGTCTCTCTCTTTATTATATTTTAGTTTCGCGTTGCGGCAACTTATTTGTAGAATAACTGGACGTCTACTCAATCAGTAGGTGATCAATATTGGCAATTTTGGGTTTATAACTTGAAATTGGTGAGTGGTAACTAGCTACTGATTTATTAATCTCTGGTGCAATTCTTCAGTTCTTACAATGGTAGTAATATGCTGTTCTGTTTTGACTGTACTGGTATAGGTTCAACGTTAATTCTTAGACAGACAGATTTAGAGTTTCCAGTTTCCACCAAAAGCAGTTATTTAGTTAGTATGAGTTTTGTGCTTCTTTCTGTAATTAAAGGATTATATAGTTTTATACTGTTTACTAAAAGCACCTTTTTTTAAGAAAAAAATGTTAAATTTCTGTACATTTATTCACTTAACTGTTTTTGTGTAATATGAAAAGTACCAAGGTTAATGTGCTCATGTTCACGCTTCAGTTAGCCACTGATTGGCTTTGGTATCCAAAAGAACGCAATAATCAATGGACGCCTGGTAATAAGAATCTTTGGGTTTTCTTCTAACGCCTAAAATTGATGTGTTTGTTTTGATTTGCAGACAAGATCCTTTTATTTGCTAATGTTATAGTAAAAAAAATTCCGCTCATGGTTGATTCCAGAAAAGGTATGGCAGGATATTGGGTTTTCAGAAACTGAGAAAGAGCCCAAATAGTTATTATGGTTCGTATCAAATCATTCCTGTTGGTTTCTTTTTTTGTTAGATAATATTTTCCCAAGTGTCTCTCTGTTCATATAGCAATAATTACTTTCTGATACAAAGCCTTAACTCTCACCAAAAATTTGGCAAATTTCACTCAGAGACATCATGACAATTTACACATATGTTTTCGCGCGAGCACCCTTCATTGCCAGTAATGCTGCTCCAAATGCTGCCTCTGTTTGTATAGCTTTGTTTACTGGTAAACCAAGAACCCTCTCTCTTATTTTTCTCCACGTGTCATTCTTTGCACCACCGCCAGCCGTGAAAACTTCTTCTACTGCAGTTGCTCCAAGTTCTTTTAACAGTCTGTAGCCTTTTGCCTGATTTTTTTTAATTACTATTAAACTATGCAATATATTTAAGTAATTAGAAACTAAATTATATTCTGTAAATTTGGTACCTCGATTCTTGCAATGGATTCTAGTATGCCATGTAAGTACTCCACATCGCTTTCAGGCCGTGGTTCCAATCTGGTTAGGAAAGAGCAGAGAGATTACATGATGTATATTTTTCCTTAGCAAGCCAGAAGTTAAATATTCAAGAAAAGTATCAGTTAGATCCTATGCATGCAGCATGCCAAACCCTACGGTGAGGTAACAAAGTGCCACAGAATTTGTTCAATCCATTACCTCAGAACAAAGTTTTTTTCCTTTATCGGCGAGGGTTACAATAAACTGTTGATGTTACCAAGAAACAGATGAGCACATCGATGTAAAAATCCAATGGTTTTAACTTTTACCTGGGCATCATATTTGGGTCAGATATGGGGAATCTTTCCCCCTTCTTTGGCAAAGGATAAAGATCTAGAGGTGACTGCTCTGAGGGGTTGATTTTACCACTCAGTGTTACCAATTGGTCATCAGTGAAAATTTTTCGAAGTACTGCTCCACCAGTGTTTGATGCGCCACCGACAAGCCACTTGTCATCCAGCCGGTGGCTGTACACCCCGTATCGTGCATCTTCAACTCGTACCAAGCTGAGGAGCTTGATTGCTAGAGTTGAACCCAGTGAGGTCACCTATTTATACTTGAAGAGAAATAGCAATTCATTTTGGTCCTAAAATATTCTGGGGACAAAAATCTGTAAAGTCTTTTTAATTAGTATGTGTGTTTGTGGTTTTTTTAGCCAAAGTTATTTTAAGCCTCGATTAATTGTCTGATACACATAGGGCTGTCACTGGATCAGATTTTACAGTGATCCAAACCTGCATGCATTAAGAGTTTTTAGGATCCACACCTGGATCCATATCCAATAAGAATTTGAGGATCCAGATCTAGATGCATATTATGTATCTATTATCTCAGTATATTTGAGATGGGATCCGGATCATGTTTCAAATCTTTTTGCTAACATGTTTGAAATAGAAAAATACATACTTGGCCTGGATAAACATAATTATTTTCCATCATAAAAATACAAATAAAGAAATTGATTTTGATTAAACTGATTTGTACATATATTATATTATACATAATTCTAGATAGCTCAAAATATATTTAAAATATTAGATTTCTTGTAAATATTATTTTTTGGATCACTAATGGATTTAGTATTCAGATCCTCACAAATTTAAATGCAAAAATCCAACAAGAAAGTCCTCTATAAAGATTCATATGTATTCATGATCTGGACCAATTTGATTAACATCAGGGTTTGAATCTTCAACAACCATTGTTATGTATTTGTGCACTACTGATTAAGTATATTACAATTTGTAAAATATGGACTCAAATTGGCAAGTTTTGAAGGGTGGAAAAGAAAATCATAGCATATGTTTTTCTAGTATGCATACTCACAGATTTCCCAGGTGAAATAGCACGAGCAGCAAGAAAAGCTGCTATACTGTCAGTGGTGCCCGTACAGACAACGCACTCCTTAGGAAAGCCTAGAAGTTTTCCATAAAAAGTTTATTATAAAGAGATCACTAAATTTTGCACCTTTATCATATTAGGAGAATAGGAGAATCATCTTAGTTCTTTTCATAAGATTACCATATTGCAGCCTTAGGTCTTCTTTGAGTAAAGCAATAGGGGTACCAGGTGCCTTGATAGAAGGTAACATGTACTGATATGGCTGAGATGCCAACCATCTTGGATAAGCATCTGCCTCAGGGTCATAACCTAACTGCCAATACTATAGTTAGCTTCTGAAACTATGCCTATCAAGTTGGTACAGTACAGTAACTTTTTCAACTATTAAAAATCAAGAATATTGGTACCTTTAAAGCATTGTTATAGTCAGAAACACCATAAACCCCATGTAAGAGCCACAAAAGCCAATCAGATTGGTGCAACAAAATAGCTGATTCTCTGTTTGAGCTGCTTGTTAACTCCCACCATGAGACAAGCTTGCACAGAGTAGATGAACCTGTACAGACTGTATGGTTTTCTGGCGCAATCGAAAGTACAGTCGGTAATGCATCTGGAAAGCTTTCATTATACAAAAAGGGCCCTGATAGAACCTCCCCATTATCCCTACAAGAAAGTCATAATTTTTGGTACCCAGTAAGCATAAACTATGATGACCATTACCCCTCAGGAAAAATGGAAAGCAAAGAAGAGGTCAAAATTAAAGAAAACAACATCATCAACTGGAACATTACCCATTTTCAATTAAATAAACCATAACTACCTATCTTCCGTATTGTTCTCCATGTTGGCAAGCGAGAAAGGTGTGTAGTTCCATTATAATTGTGAGAGGAGGATTCAGTTTAGAATCCGTACATTATTTGCATTTGACAAACAATTTTTTGTCTTGCAGTGTAATTGAGATTCTGGAGGGACAAAGATGAGAAGTTTCTCTATAAATGAAACACAAAACAAGTAATATTGTCCACCTATTGATTATTAAAGTTGTAGCCGAAGTACCATCAATCGATATGGATGCTACATTGGGTCGGTACTCCTCTGGTACATCATTTAGAAGCTCGAAGAGTGTTTCCTTCCAAGAGGTAGCCCTACTTTTGCCATTTCCAGTCTACCTAGTGAAATCAAAATGGTTTTTAATAAATCCAGATTCATAAAAAACTTTTAGGTAGATTCTTCAAGAGCTCAGCCAACTATCACTGTAATTCTATATTAATTGAATATGGATATATTATCCATGGATTAGTTTCCTTATTCAGATTCTTATTAGATATATTTTAAACAGGTAAATTTGAACTAAGTCGTACAAAACAAAGTAACTGCCAATATGCATCTCCTTCTTAATGTTTAAATTAAATTGATCTTTTTTTGTAGAGGTGGCAACAAGATAGGTTTGAATGGTTTCCCGTCAGTTCAAGGCTCGAACTATTTGGGACTGCTTACTCCAAGTTTCAGGTCATCTCATCTCTACTTAGGATGAATTCAGGCCTTGAATTGCTTGTATTTCGGGCTGTGCTCCAGGGTATTTCAGTTTTCTGTAGTAACAGAACTGATTGGGATTTGGAGCTGAGGTTTTCCTTTTGGGTTTTGTTTCTCATGTTACATGGAATTATATGTCATGTCTAACAGGCTCAGGTTCATTGGTGATTACAGGTCCAGTTAATTTGGTCATTGGACCCTCGGATCAATTTAGATCAGGTCAGGTCGTTGACCTCATTCAAACTTGATAGCCTTGATTTTTGTTTGGATATATTTTTGGGTGAGGCCAGATATTACCAGATTTTTTTTTCTATCCGGTTTCGTGTTGAAAGCAATGCTGTAAAGGTAAAACCAAATGAGAGTGGTGCAGTTGACTTTTCTTTTGTCTAAGGTGGTAACCATGGCAATAATATTTTATGTTTTTTAGTAATACATTATCCATGTTTTATAGTGATAAATTATCTTTCATATTGTGCAAAGAAGCTGTCCTATTTTGACTATTTACAGGTGTATTTGTTCCTTAGGAAAAGGAAATAACCTGTGGATACGCTCTCTTTCTTTCGGAACAGAGATTTCCTTGATCATCTATGAGAGCATATCTTGCACCGGAGGTACCAAAATCTATACCAAGATAGAGCCTCTTGCTTGTATTTTTGGTATCATTGTTCATGTCACACGTCACATGTCTTGCTAATCGGCACTTGTATCTTCCTGTTGTTATTACAAGGCCTGTCCAGTTTTTCCCAAAGAAAAGAGTGCATTTCAAAATTTGTACTCCATATTGACTTCAACACAAGCCAATGATCACTTCTTGTTTACCTTGTTTCGGGGAAGCGTTTGAATTTAGGCTCTTCTGAGTATGTGAAAACGCCAGGCTTAGCATGACTGCAACTTGACAGATGAATTCCTGTGAAGAACTTGCAGCACAGAAAAGGGGAATGCAAGCTATTTTTGTGTGATAAGAAATGGTTGGATGCAACAACAGCTAGAGAATACTCGGTGGGACCAACAGGCAAAAGTATAGTATACTAGGTTTAGTATTAAATGCATGCACAAGTAGATATGTTTTCTGATTTTAGTACTAGAGCAGCACACAGCAGATGTTAATCGTGCATCTCGTATACCTGTATTAATGTTCAACATAATAAATTGTAAAAAGCTACCATAAAAGCTTTTGCGCTCGAGTTAATTCGGACAAAACAACAAAACAAATAGGAGAGATAATAATAGCAAAATAATGGAAAAGAAGAAAATATAAATAAATAAATAAATGATTCAAAATGAGAAAAGAAAGAGGGAAAAAGAGAGAATCACCAATACTCACCAAAGCTAGTGTTTGATTCTTCTATCATGCATCCAAAAATCCAAATATATCCTAATTCACAAAATTACAACACTGGCGATTCTTTATACCACCATATCATGTATTCAAATATATCCTAATTTAACAAAATTACAATACTGGCAATTCTTTACATCACCATAGCATTGTGCTCTCTTTTCACAACACACGCCTCTCACCTATAATCCAACTGCCCAGATCTCGATTTTTTATTACTAGAATTAATCTGCTGAGAAACAAACAAAACCGCCATGACAACAATCAAGCACCCAACAAGTGTGCTAAAAAACAAAGCACCAGGCTGTCGGGTCTGGGTAAATCCATAAACACCACCTGCAGTGACAACAATCAGATCCGTCAACCCATCATTCGAGAAATCCTGGAGAATTATTGCATGCGTTGGTGGACCCGGTAACTCCACTTCTGTAAGTACACCTCCATTAGGAGAGAGTACAACTGCCTCTTGGTCGCCAGCTGCTATTATGACTTCTCGTGGGTCATGGGCCCGTAATGAGAAGGATTTGAGTGTGGGAACCACCACACTTTCAGTCAAACCTGCGGGAGATGGGAGGTTTGACCAAGTTGCACCTGTTGACAGCTGCCAGCGCCAGATTGCATCATGACCGTGCAAACCAGGTGAATATGATGTCACCTACGTATTAGGAAATATAAAATTATTATGGTTATAATAGAAACCACCACATTGCTATTTCCCAGCTGTAGCATCTAATATGCTTTCTCCTTCAATATGGACAAATCTTATCTATATTTAGGTATAATGGCACAGTATGAATGAAGAAATATAGCTAGTTGGTTTGACTAGGTAAGTAAACCCACTTTCTGTTAAACCAAGGCTTTGATATTTAGCTGTTATTTAGAAATAACCCAAAAATGTTGCCAGTTGGAAAATGTAAAATTTGTAGCTGTAATTTTCACAAAAAATATAAGAATTTTGAATTTCAGACCTCTCCATTACTGGTCAGAAAGATGACATCACCGTGGCTACCCTTCATATGCCTATGTCCGTCATCCCTTGATACCAATATAGGCGTCGCGGCCTCGATATTAGAAGTATCGTAGGAATTCCTATGAAAGCTTCTAGAAAAGTCGCCATGAGGGAAGAAGTTAAGATGGCTGTAGTAGTGGCAGATTGAGACATTGAACAGCTTCTCCCGTACTGGTACACCTGATGTGGCGACAGCCCAGCAAGGCCTCAGAACCTCAGCCGTGCCACTTACAACAGACATCTCTGCCCCATTTCGCCCCACAACCTTCAGATATACATTTAGAATTAGTCCTTGTAAATAATACAAGATATACAATTCTTGACCAGAAACATCTCCAACAGTAAAAGCAGAAATTTATATATGTTGTTTTTTGAGTTTTTCATTTTAGTTTGCCACATCAGTATATTGTGCTTTATTTTGTATATTGTAATGTTTAGATTAACCCATAAACACTGATTAATACAAAGCAGAACCCTACCATCATCTTCTCAGAAAGCTAATTTTTGCTAGGTATTGGATATGTATGAGAGCAAAGAGAGAGATTCCTACTGTCCTACTGGTGGGGTCAATCAGACACTTACTGAGAGACCATAATGAGTTTCTCTCAACTTTTTTCTTATAAATAAAAGTATTAGTGAATATGGGACTCATTAAGGGCACAGTTCTGAAAAACAGTTAGGCTCCGGGGTCAATTGTGGCCAATTCTTAACAAATATTAGCAAAAACCTTCAAAAATCACTGCATTCAACAGCTAGGTTTGGTGCAATTAGTCAATTGACCCTTACATAACTTGCATCCAACCCCGCAAATATTAGATCAATATTTTTCTCTCTTTTTTAACTTAAGAACCTGGACATGGTCAAGAACTCCATCCCCATTTATATCTGCATGAAGCCCTTCTGTTAGATGAAGCTGTTGCAAATAAAATACTACTAATTAAAACACATGCTAATAATATTGGGAGTGTTACAAAAATGTTTAAAGGATTATTCATCTGCATGTTAATAGAGAATCTTGTCCAATCAAACAAAAAAAATAATACATAATGTCAACAGAGATACTCCCATTTACCAAGGTACTTTAAGATGTTCTGTGCTAATTTGATCAGATAATTCATTGTTGATGTCATCATTTTATTCATTAAATAATAAATATGCTTGCAAGGGAACAAATTGAAAGAAAGTTTTGCAACCCATCATAATTTTCAAATCCACTTTTGTTGATCCAACATAAGAAATGATCTACAACTTGTTTAACAAGAAACACAAAGCAAGGGTGTCGTTCATTTTTAAACACTTTTAACATACCTTGCAAATTGTCCTGCCAGAAGCTAAATGCAGAACCTCAATTCCCTCTTTTTGGTGTGCAACAACCACATTAGGAACCCACCAAACTTGAGTGTGGTTCGTTATTGTGGGAATATAGAGCGATCTCTGCATTATGAAAATTTAAAAATAACAACAATAAGTGCCCTAATTGAACGCCCAAGGCTCAACTATTGCTTGATTGTTTAAAAGAGACAATTCCAAAACTCAATTGAGGCTCAAATATCAAGATATGATCAGCAGCTATAAGAAAAGAAAACCCTACTGATTGGCATTTCTATACTCAATGCCATCTGCCAGGTATACTTACAATCTGATAAAGGTACAATGGATAAAACTGATACCTTTTTGGGTCGCGATGAGGCAGCATAATCAGCAGCTTTGCCAATTGCTTTTGTAATTTTATTGGAAGGGTTTTTTCCTAATGGATTATCCTCTGACGGTTTGTGGACAGTTGTGGCAGTTGATCTGCCAGGTATCTTTTTGGTTGTTTTTCTCTTGTGCTTCTTGAAGTGTGCTAATTGGAAAGATGTATCTTCTCTCCTATCCTGATCAAAGAAAAAAAATAGTTGAGATGTATAATCAAGAAGATATCCAGCAGTATGTCAGTTGGGTTCAATTCAATTTTTGAGATGAAGTGAGGGAGAGAGAGAGAGAGAGAGGGTGACACAGAAGGGGGGAGAAGGAGAAATGAAGGAATGGGGGAAGGAGGGGGAGAGAAACAGAGAGGCTATGATACCCAGTGATGAGGCATGACCCTGAGAACCGATTCCCTGAAATCTCTACATTCGAACTGCATTCAAATATCCATAAATTAAATTAAAATAGTGCACTAACATTATTCTCTCTTTTTTTCCATGAGAACAGTTACAGACTTACAGTACTAGTTCTCAGGAATGAATTTGAGAACAACTAAATGATGAAAAGATCTTCCAGAATTATGTGATAAATGCAAGAACATAAGATGGGAAAAAATGGATACTTGCGCTAATATGGTTCAGCTGTACAGGCAAGTACACCAATCATTGAAAATCTAGCTACCATATTTACGAGCTTTTTTCCTAAGCAAACCTATCACCTATGGCACTTAAGGAGGAAGAAACACCAACCGGAAATATTGACCCATAATAAAATTTATAACTATGGGTTACCATAACATACTCAAATACCTCTCCTGGACGACGACTATTTAAAGCATGAGCATCGAGCTTGTAATTATGCTGCGGAAGCACTATAGATGCATCCGATGGCTGTGCATCAATGTTCTAAATAACAAACAAATAAATCAGACCATATTTTAAAGTATAAACTTGCTTTTTTTTAAAATATAAATAAGGGCGCAAAACATAAGTTCCCTTTTTCCGTTAACCATTTTCCCTATTGCTCCTGTGAAGCACAGACAACAGAAACTTGGCCTTGATCCAGTATAATGAATGCTATAATAATTGAATTTTAGCATCTACAAGATCTAAAATATTAGTACTGTTTAAAGTTTTTACCACACAAATGCATCTAATACCAAAAAAAGCATAGACCTTCATATAAATACACAAACAATATTTTGCTTTGTGGAAAATATTCACAATCATGAAGTATTTTTTTTGTAATTTAAATATCAAATCATTGGATGAAACTTTTCTGCTAGTAAATGACACTAAAGAAAGATTTTTTTTAAAAAAAAGCCTCGTTATAAATTATATATGAAAAAAGGTAATACTTCATTTTTGCGGCTCCAGCGTATCTGTCCTGTTCTACCAGCAAATGCATAAAATGCAAAATGGCGAAGATCAACTGTATTAACCCCAGAACCTTGCTGAAAGGGGGAAGAAGGTGAAAATTTTAGTGTTGGGAAAAGCTAACACAATTCAAAAGTTACAATATAACAGAAATTACCTTTGAAAAAGAACAGAATAGCATACCTCTTTCTCACTAGCACTCCTTCGGTGTAAATGATCATCTTCCCCAGACATCATCATTTCCTCAAGCACATCCATGTTATTCTATATAAATTGGCATCACCATCTCAGCACATAATAATGCATAGGAAAAGAGTTGGTATATTGTTACAAAGTACAAACAATAAAAGATTATTTTAGAGGAAAAGTTTCCTGGTATAGAAAACCACAGAACAATACCCAATTTAGAAAATGACTGCTTAAGAGATAACTAGTATAAAAATGTGCATACATGATGTTGCATTTCCATTCTTCCTCCTACAATAATCAAGCCAGCATCACCATGTTTTAAAGTGTAATTGCTGATAGAGATTGATATCTCCCGATGGTGTGCACCATGTGGAAAGTCCTCCTAACAACAAGTAAATATATGAATAACATAAAAATGACCAATTATAAGATGAAAAGAATAAGTGTGCTGATCTGAACATTGTAAATATCCCTTATTGTGCTGCATAAACGAAACTATCAAGTTATTGCCTACCCCCCTTTGAGTTGAGATGATGAGCAGTAAGGAAAGATGCATGACTTTGGGTATCATTGAAAGGGATCAGAGAAACAAAAACTGACAGGTTCACGATATACACAGACAAAACAGAATTCCCTAAGTCATAGTCTTACACCAGGTATAACAACCCCCCCCCCTTTTTTTTTTAAGAAACAAGTACTGCCTTTTAACTTAGCAGGCAGTAGAAAATTAAATTCTCTACACATTTGGTTTTGCTTGGTATGATGCAACGAAGTGCAAACCAAAAATGCAGAATAAGAAAATCCTACAAAGATGGTACTTCTAGGAACTTCATGACAGGCCGAAAGCTCTTTACCAAACTAAACTCAACTGTTATAAACTTCAGACACCCATTGCTCATTTGGTAATGTAATTCTAAAAATGCAGCTTTGCACGTTTGCACCTAAAACCTAAAATATAGTAACTCCTAAAACCAGTCAAACATCTAAAAGCAATACTAAAGTAACAAAAGATCAAAATAAAAATATATCAGATAAAAATAAAAAATTAATGTCGTGTGTGACAAACCTGGAGATTTTGCTCCCATAGCTTCTTTAGGTTATGGTCAAAGCACATGACCGACCAACCAGAGGTAACCACGACAAGGACCTTTTTCTTCTTGACTTCACCATGCATGAATGAGCGGTCGACCACACCTGCAGCCATCGCCACAGCACGCCTACCACTGGTAATTCGCACCTTATCAGGTAAAAGAGATACATCTGCCAAAACCCTTGCCTCCGTGAACCCTTCATCTATTCGCCTACCATGTGGCTCCAAAACCTGTAAATAACAAAGGCCGGAAAAGTATATATTTTCTCTCTTTTCTTTCTTTTTTAGGCTGCAGTTGTCAAGGGATAACTCACTATAGCATGTCCTGCATTTTGGCCTTTATACCTTCCAAAATGCTTCCATTTTCTCCCATTGTAAGCATCTTTTATCTAAATAAGAACAGCCAGATATTGGCTCCTGTGACCCAATTTTTTGAGGTGAAATACCCAATTATATTACTTTATGAGTGCTCCCTAACTTCTCAGTTGAATATTGTTCCCCAGGCCAAGCATGGAATTATCTAGGCACCAACTTGTTCAAGTGGTATGTTCTATTGGAGACTGAAACTCACCTCCCCTGAAATCGCAATTCATAGGTATCACAGAGTCTACTGCCAAATAAACCCCTGAAGTACCAAATTGGTAGGCAGTCAGACACCAATCTAAAGATGGTGGTAAGTGGTACAAAGAGAACTACCTGAATTTTGGCATCATGAGTAGCGACGAGGATCTCAGCCTTACCATCTCCATTAAGGTCAGTAACAAGTGGTGGGGGGAGGCGCTCAGCCTCGTATTTTACAGGGTAATCTTCAGAGAAGTGTACCCATGCTTCTCTAAATGTAAAATCTCCTTCATGCTAAAGTTGAATTAAAAACACACAAGAGGATAACAAACTCATCAGTCATCAAAACAAAATCTGTGGAGAGCAATCAAACCCTAAATCTAATACTCTTGGGTACTGTGATGGCAGTCAGTTTTAAGCTACCCATGTTTTATGAGCAAGTTCACTCTGTTGCTTTGAAATCAACCCAAAATGAACCACTGAGGGATGAATTGGTAACATTAGGTTACTTGAGGGACAATAGATGCAGAGATTAATTAATTTAAAAATAGACTGTACAGCTCTAGCTTAGTTTAATCTAATCTGAGGATTAGTTGGGGCTAATTTGCAAAGGAGGAGATCATTTTAATTCTGTTTAATTACAATCAGTGCAGCAACACTTGAATGAATCAATAACTCAGCAGTATCTTTCTAATTGAGAATCGATATTTGAGAGTTTATCACAGAAGGGTTCAATTGAACTGAACTAGAGTCTAGGTTGAGTTCTCTCGTCTATCTGAGCAAAAGCTAAAACTAGAAGAAACAAACAATGGAGGAAGAGGAGAGTGCCTACCTGAAGGGAGAAGAAGATGGCCAAGGCGGCGAGAAGAAGAATCCCCAGATCCCTCTTTCGCATCTCTCTCTCTCTCTCTCTCTCTCTCTCTCTTTCTCTGTGTAAGATCTCGAAGCTCCTTTGAACTTTGTAACTTGAAGTGACGAATCAATTCGCAAGGAGGCGACCTGAGAGGCTGAGACAGACGGCCACAGCGAAACGGAGCCGAGAGGGATCCAAAGACGAGCGTTAGACGGTCACGGGGTATGATAATAAGTTATATTTTGTTTCCACCAAAATATATATATTATATGATAATAGGTTAATAACTTATTATCATATTTTGTATCCACCAATAGAACCCCAAAGTCTACTGCCAAATAAACCCCAAACTGTTATATTTTGTTTCCACCAAAATATATATATTATATGATAATAAGTTAATAACGTAGAAATGTAGGTGTTGTTAGCCATTAATAAGTTAAGAGGTCAAAGATTTCGTTAAAAAATTATTATGCTAGTGCAGAAAAATATACATTTATCTACTATGGATATCAACTAAATTAAGTTTCGATGTTTATATCATTTTTTTATAATTCTATAAAAAAAAATTAGGCAAAATCAGCCGTATGCCCTTCAAATCTTCTCTATTTAGTCATATACCCTTCTATTCTTTAATATTAGCCATATATCCGTCAAATCATCATTAATGTTGCTATTTACCCTTTTGACTAGTTTAAATGATATAATAATTCTGAAAATTCAATTTACAACATTTAAGACTAAAATACCCCTGACCTTTGCTCTCCCTCCTTTTCCTTATCTCGCCAAAGAGATTCATTGGTTCTTGAAAAAAAAATAAACAAATAAGAGGCTAATAAGGATATATTTCTTAAATAAGCAAATAAAAAATACTTAGCATTCGTATTTTTTGTATCTTATTATGTACGTTGAGCACCATAGAAATTTTACTAATTTAGTTGACCATAGAAATTTTACGGAATACCAACATCATGATCCTATATATTAACAACTAAGTACCGTTTCTTGACTTCTTAAATTTTAGTACAACCAACAAATATCAGAGGAACAAATAAGCATTTCGAACATATGCAAACAGTAAAATATTGAAGTTTTACTTATAAGAGATGATTAAGAAGTAACTCTTACTAGAGATATTGCGATTCTGAAAAAGCACGTCTTTTTTATTTGCTTGCCGTTCAACTTTGTTTGAAAAAAGGGTCGTAGATGCAATTATCAGGAGAAAGAGTACTATCATTTCTAACTATTGACTTGGATTTTATTTCTTTCCATATCGTATTTTGTAATTTACCATATATGATACGATTTCAGGAATGTGAATCGATCAAAAAGAAAAGGAGGGATAGCAAAGGTCAAGGGTATTTTAGTCTTAAATGTTGTAAATTGAATTTTCAGAATTATTATATCATTTAAACTAGTCAAAAGGGTAAATAGCAACATTAATGATGATTTGAGGGATATATGGCTAATATTAAAGAATAGAAAAGTATATGGCTAATTAGAGAAGATTTAGAGGGCATACGGCTGATTTTGCCAAAAAATTATAGCGATAAGTGCCAATCAAATTTATTAAGTGTCAATTTATATAAACAAGCGTAAATCAAACTCGCGTGAAAAAAAATTTATATTATGTCACGAGTAAATTTGGGGAAAAAGTATAAGCTATTCAATCCTATGTCATTGTGTGAAAATTAATGATACAATGTGATCTGTGTAGAAACAAGCTGTAAAATAAAACCTAATTTCTATCTAACTAAGTCGTAAGCGACTGACGTTGGGTATATTGGGTGTCTAATCCAGAACGGTAGAATGAATACTAAATTTTATTTTTTTCACGAAATCTAGACAAAATAATTTTAATATTTTTGGTTTAATTGAACAATTAAAGAAAAGTTACAATCGACAAAAACAATTTATTTAAATAAATATTTTTTTGTTGTGTTTCTAGGGTGAAAATATGCTAATACAAATGTTTTGGGTTCGATTTCACTTCGATTTGGTCACAAGGGTGCAAATCGTAGCGGTTCCGTGATCTAATCCGAACAATTCGGTCCATTTAGCCATATACTTCATGTTTTACTTGATTTTGTTGATTTAGTTTAGCGAAGGGTCCATCTAGCCATACCAAAATTTCCTAATCCTCGGATGTCGTCTATTGAACACGATATTTGGTATATAATCTAGTGTAACCCCAGCGAGTGTATTTTACCTTAACTTTTGTGTGTTGGTAGACCTACTTGAGTTTACTTATTGCTTTTCTGCGAGATATCTATTCTAAACTGTCATTTTAATATAAACTTTCACCTTTCAATTACTCGTTGGTTGTCTTTCAACTTCTAACCTACCTCAAATTACTTATACAAATTTTATCAACTAATTCATGTTGTATTTCCTGACTAGACATGGTCATTCAACTATTAAGAAACACAATTAATTAACCAATCTCAAACATGCATGATAATATCAAAACTCAAGAAGCAAATCACATGTACTAATCAAACATCAAGTATCACATGACAATCCAAACATAAAGCTACATCTACTCCTAAGGGTCTGCTCCAGAAACAAGAGGAAAGAGAATGAGTAAGGAAAGTGAGTGTAAGAGAGCAAAGAGAGATACACCTCAAATTTGGGAGTAATCTTGTTTACTCTTTTCTTCACATTTTTATAGAGGGGTTCACCTCCATTCCTCACGTTCTCTTTGGTTTCCTTTCAAATTTTTTTATTTTGGAGCAGGTTAACTGGCTTGGGCAGAGTTTAGTCAGTAACCTTCTCCTTCACCCTCCTCCGTTAATCCCTTATGGAGCAGACCCTAAGACAACATGAATTTTAGCCTAACATGCTAATAAAACAAATTACAAATGCAAATAAATAAAATACAAATTTCATCAGATCAATATCAAGAGAAAGGAAGAAATAAACCAAGTATCGCTTTCAACTCGAGATACCTAATGTTCAGAACCGTGGTTGGATTTGTTCTGTGGCCGTTACATCTAGAATCGCTCCAAAGTCGCTGTTGAGTGAAATTGGAAAAGTGGAAATCATGAGCCTTAGGTGCGAAAACGACGGTGAAAAAGTGCCAAAATGTGGTGGATGGTGAGAGAATGGTGGATACCTCCTCCATAAGAAAGGGCGTGCATAAATAGTAATCACCTACCTCTCTTGATGCTCTAGAAACCTTCCATATGCTACCAGCCGCCTTAGGAGCCTTCCATAGAAGAAAACACCTCCTAAAAATGACTATAACGTACCACATATGTACAATTCATTTCGAATTTCTATGTGTAAATCTGTCGCGTGTTTGCGCGCGCGCGTCTATTGCGTGGGTGGCTGGGTGCTGAGCTAGGGTCGAGTCAGGCTCTGATCTGGACTAGGAATGAATCGTCAGCCAGCTGATTTTATGCTGGTTTTATCGAATTCTTGTAAAATAAAATAAAACACGACAACAATACCAAGTCCTGGTGGGTAGACCCCACAGATGCGACAAATCCTATTTAACAAATTACAGTTAAGTTGTGTAATTTTAAAGTAAAGTATCTTTCCTATTTAAATATAGGAATGAATAATGACAAATCTTATATGTGACTGTCATTTTTCAGCCGAAAAATAGAACATATACATTTCTGGTCTTCAAAACTCTATGAGAGCAGTGATGAGACCATTGTAATGCTTCATCCATGTTTCCCTCTAAATATGCGTCGCCTCAATCTCATCATCAAGCTCACGCAGTCTTGAGAAATTATACAATCTCAAGTTCTTTAATCTGCTCTCTAGACGGGTGTGGCCCCTAATTTGAGGCCTATGCTTCCAAAATCTAGGCATTAATCTCTCTGTATTTATTTATTATTATTCTTTATATTAATAATAAATTAATAATTCATTATTATTAATATTAATAATGAATACAAAGCACAGTTAATAATAATCAAATTAGTTAAATGTATCATATCTGGGAATCGTCGATAGGAATGTCCATACGATGCTCATCATCTATAAAATTGCAAACATTTGGATCTCTCCCTCTACAATTGGCGGAACATTTCCTGCCTCATTCCTCGCGTCAATAGTCTCCTTCTCCAAAAGACTCATCGGGTGCTCTGAGCGGAGGCATACTCTAAACAAAATTTCATAAACAACACAATTATTTTCATATAATTAAACAATTGTTTCGTATACCAATTATAATATAAACTAATTATTTTCATAAATTTTACGTAAATAAAAAATTATTATAAATTTAACCTAAATATTTTATCACATTTATTTCCGACCAATCATAATAGATCTATTACATTTTGTTCAAAAGGCCGTAAACATTTATTTCACCTAAATAGTTAACCTAAATAAACAACTTTATGTCATGCAATTTTACCTAAATATTTATGTCATGACAATTAATAAATGTATATTTTGGACAATAATTTCGGCCTAAACCGTAATTTACATTTAATTTTGGATCATAAACAATATTTTACTACACCAATTAATATAACAAATAATTAAATTACAATTTCAGCATATCCTAAAATTACATTTAACATTAAATAAATATTATTTATAAATTATTTGACCATGCATATTTCTAAATAACATATCGGTAAATTTTCATTAGTTGACATTTTAAAAATTTTGGCATAAGTTATCTAATTAATTTTTTATAAAGAAAAAAATTACCTTAGTCTTCTATACTCTCTTCCAAGCCGGCTTTTTTTTCTCCTTTCTTCTGTTTCATTCCCTTTTCTTCCCTTTCCTTCTCTTCCAAACGGACCTTGCCTTTCTCTTTTCTCTCTCTCTCTCACACATAATTTTTTTCGTTGTTCTCTCTCTTACTCTCTATCCCCACAATGGCAACTCTCTTTTTATAAGGCTACTGGAATTGTCACTGCTAATGACGTTTCGGTCTCACCAAGAATCGCCTTTGCCAATGACGATTCCCAACGACCTGACGATCCAACTTTATTAGTATTATTAAATATTTTATCGATTTATTAAATAGCTTTATTTATATTTTAAATAATTACTATTGATAACAAATTCTGGAAAAATGACACTTGCGACACCACTGTGAGCCAGCATGTCCCTTTCTCTCAACTCCTCGTTTTTCATGTGGAAAGGCAATGAAATAAAAAAAAATAGAAATTGATTACCGCCATCTGCAGTTTTTGCCATCCTTGCCATCTTTGAACGCATAAAATAGACAAACTGAACATATATAATGATCAAAGTGAACACATACAAACAAATAAGTTCAATGAGAATAAGTTGAATATGCATGTAAAATTCTGAACAAATGATGACAACACTTATTTGTTTGTAAGTGTTCACTTAGATAGTCTATATATTTACCTTGTTTGCTATATATGTTCACTTTATATTTAGCGATAGCGGAAATAGTAAAACTGCAGATGACAGTTACCATTCCTAAAAAAAATTACAAAATTCCTTATAGTGCGGGTTTGACCCCCAGCTATAGGATATAGCACGGATCAAAACCCAGCTACAGGGAGACAAAGTATAGCGTGCTTTTGAACTGCTCTATACCGTGGTTCTTCTTTAAAAAAAATAAATCTTAGTTATTTTTAAAACTTTTCATTATAAATTGTTTATCATAAACAAAATCCTAAGAAACTGATAGCGTGTGATGCAATGTCGATCAAAATAGCGGAATTTTTTTTTTACAATAATCTGGTAGTTATATTATCCGAATTTAACAACATAGTAGTAATGGCGAAAAAAAAATATATAATATTAAAATATTTACGAATTTCGAAATATTACTAAAATAATTGGAATTATATAAATAGTAGTACAATATCGTATAGTTTTTTCAAAAACCGATACCGGCTAGTATCGGTATTTCAAAAACCCATATTAGCTAGTATCGTTTTTTAAAATGCGGATACTAGCTTTTTTTAGCGATTTTTAAAATAAAATATTGATTATTTTAATTAATTTTAAAAATAAATATTAATATATTTGATTGATAAAAAAGATAATATATATATATATATTTAACATATTTATTACAAAGATAATATATATCATTTATGACAATGATTATTTTTTATTTATGTTTTTATTTAAATGAATAATTTCTCGGAATTGATTTGTTAGATACTTTGGCAATTTTTCGTTTTCTTCCTGTTTAGAGTTAGGTTATGAAAATCATAAGAATGAAAGTAGAGTTGCTCATTTAAGCAATATGATTTTTCTAGATTTCTTGGAAATATTTTTCGCGAAGTTTTCAGTTCCGAAAACTGAAGAAATTATAGGAACAATTTTTTGGAATTCATAAAAATAAAAATATTATTTTTAAAAATATATATAAATAATATTAAAAGTTTAAAACAGATAAATATCTTTTTTATAAATAATGATTATAAAAAATTACATTAAAATATATAACAGAAAATAAAAAAATAGAAAAATTAAACACGTCTTTTGAACATTAGAATTTCAAAAAGACATAATTTTTTATAGAAACGTTCGTTTGGGACGATCTACCCAAATTCGGAAAGCTTGAGAGGAGATCTACAGGGTTTATTGAAGTTTATCCTGCAACGACCATTTTTGGGGGACAAAAAATGTTGTCTGAATCTCCAAAATCTACTTTGAAAGTTTTTGAATCTAAAAATAATGTTTAACCTACTATAATTAGTTTTTTATCAAGACAAAAATAATTACTTGATAAGAGAAAAGAGTAGAGATGTAGAGGTGATTATTAAAAGTTAAAAAAAAGGTATGAGCATAATAAATGAGAAAAAAAAAGATAGACTAGTATATATAGCATGGAGGAGGAGACGAGAGATATATATAAGAGGAGAGGAGAGGAGAGGAGATTAGAAGAAATGAGAGGAGATGAGACCATATATATATATATATATAGAGAGAGAGAGAGAGAGAGAGAGAGAGAGTTTAGCTATGGTGAGATGCATCACAAAAAATTTTACGTGAGATGCGATCAAAACTCATGAATTTGGTTCAAAATGATCGATCCAAATCATGCAATATGATCTCGCTATTGAAATCTTCTTGCAGACCAAATTTTAAATTTTTTCATAATTTTTAAGTTTTTTTTTTGGATTTTTAAAAATGACAGTTTTTGAATGGTATAGAAATAATTAGATTAACGATTTTCTAAAATTAAAAAAAAAATACTTACAAATTTTGAAAAAAAATATAAAATTTAGTCTGCATGGAGATTTCAATAGAGAGATCATATTAGACAGTTTGGATTGGTCATTTTGAACCTGATTTATGAGTTTTGATCAAATCTCACGGAACGTTTTTTGTGATGCATCTCACCATAGCTAAACTATATATACACACACACATAAATATGTATAGAAATTTTAATATACTTAAATATTATATATATTATATTTTCAATTTTTTTATAATCAATATTTATATTTTATATTTATTTTATTTTTTATTATTTTTATGGTGGAAAAAAGTGTATACTCGAAAATATATATACACAATATATTACAAAAATAAAATAATACAACTTAATAAGAAAAGAGGAATGATTCAATCAAAGCGCTTTGACCGGAGTCTCGGTTAAACCCCGTCAGATCTCAATATTGAAAGTTCAAATGACCGATCCAAACTGTCAAATATGATCTCCATATTGAAATCTCCTTGTCGACTAATTTTTTCATTTTTTTTTGAAATTTTTAAGTATTTTTTTCGGATTTTTAAAAACATCAGTTTTTGTAGGGTTCAGAACAAATTAGATTATCGAGTTTCTAAAATTCGAAAAAAATACTTACAAATTTCAAAAAAGTGAAAAATTAGTCAGCAAGGAGATTTCAATATGGAGATCATATTTGACGGTTTGGATCGGTCATTTGAACTTTCAATATTGAGATCTGACGGGGTTTAACTGGGACTCCGATCAAAGCGCTTTGATTGAAAGTTTTCTCATAAGAAAATTACATATCAACAATATCAAACAATACAAATATTAAAATTACATAAAATAATTTAAAATATATTAATAAAATACTTAACTGGTCTCGTTTCTTCCAAAGAACGATATTCTGATACTATTTACATAAATTCGATTATTTTAGTAATATTTTCAAAATTCTTAAATATTTTAATATTATTTTTAATTTTTTCGGATAATAATACGGATTCTGTCATGATATATGGGCTTAAATCTAGCTTGTTCATTCAAAATCTAATTAGATTGACATGTTTAGTAAGAGATGAACAATGGACAATTTTGTTCGGTCAAATATAAATTATAGACAACTTTGAATTCAACCTATGAATCATATTTTGCTAGGGTTACTAACCATTATTTGCCATACGAGCGTGACAATCTAACAACTCACGAGAGGAAAAAAGCACAAAAATCTTGCAACGCATGAAAACTTCTGTTCTTTTTTCACTCATGTGGTTACAAGGTTGTGCAGCTGCAAGCGTATTTCGGTATTTATTTACTTTTTTTGTGCTCCGTGTATGATAGAAAACATAGTTGTAATTAGTGTATATTTCATCAATGTAAAAAAGATCTTTCAACTTTATTTATTAAATACTATCATTATTTATTAAATATTAGCATAAGATAGACAAATAAATAAATAAAATAATATCAATTAATAAAAATATGTTGTTTAGTCTACCAACGATACAAATAGATATATTATTCAATTTATTTTTTTATTAGATATAAAACTAAAATATATTGTTGCTTGGTCTCGCGATTGATATCTAACCACAGATCAAATTGATTGAACGCCATAAAACACGTGTTTACATGCTAGATATGGCATATTAACACCTCTTGAATTTGTGTGTTTATAAGTAGTAGAGATAGATGTGGCATGTTAACACCTATTGAATCCGTGTGTTTATAAGTAGTAAAGAAATAAAGATAGAGATAATAAATTTAGGTCAGGTCCCAACCCCCAACACACAAAACCGAAGCTAACACGATAGACGATAGTTCAGCGAGTCGTGGACTTTGCCTATTATTTGGTTGACCTCGTACGTGACAACTAGAATGGGTTCAACAAATCGGATTAATTCATGAAAATAAGGATATTTTTACTGAACATAACAAAATGTGTGACCGTCTCATAGATATAATGCCTCGTAACACAGGCATTGTATGAACTTTTTGACTTTTGTACTGCAAAATGACTCAAGTATTGCACGATTGATGTTTAATTCATTCATTTTCACAAATAACACAACATAAGAAACATCAAGCTGCTAAAAAACTGAACAGTCTGACACCATAATAGCTACCCATGTCCCATAGTATTTACCGAAATGCCCTCAGTTTAAGCAGCCTCGCCTTCAGGGCCCTGTCCCGAAGCACCATTCTTCTTGGAAGTACCAATACCAGTAACGGCACGGCCCATAAACTTGCCAGCCTTGCTGAATCCACTACCAACTGCCCCAAACCCAGTACCAACCAAGCCGACTCCAGCACCTATGCCAGTACCAACCAAGCCGACTCCAGCACCTATGCCAGTACCGACCAATCCTACAGCTGATCCAGCAACTCCCCCAACAGCATCCATTGTGCTTCCTATTAAACCAGCCTCTTTCATCTTCTTCTTTTGTTCTATAGCTGCCTTTTCAAGCTCCAGAGCGGCCATTGCCTCTTCCTTAGTGAATTGGTGATACCGCAACTACGAGAGCAAGGAATAGCACTTTATGTCTTGTAGAGGTTATGTAGAAGTAGCAGAAAGGGAAAGGATTACACATAAAACCAGCTAACTGTTTTGTTTGGCTCAGATACTGGACCATTCCAAATCTAATTGTCTCCTTTGCTTTACTCATCGCTTCATATAAAATAGTGCTAACTGTAGTCTTACGAAAACATTTGTTCTGGTTCTGGTCTTGGTGTTTAACACTCAACAACACAGCACCGGTACAAGCAATCTAGTACCAGAATGAGGACAACTACTGGTAGTTCTTCCCCCAAATCCCAGTACCCCACTCTGAAAAATGAAGGGAAAAAGAAAAAGAATTGAAATGCCAAAAGGGCTAGTACTATACAACCATAGTGTTAGGGTAAACTGTATGAGCACCAGTGACTACAAGTCAATGGTACTAACCTGTACTGTGATAGTGCCACGTTCCTTCTTGTCTTTGTTGCTCTTGAGGGGGTCAAGAGAGCGTTCTAACTTGAGAGTGCAATCCTTGGCTGCCTCCAGCTCAAGTCCCTGTAGAGGCACTTTCACCACTCCCAGCTTTGTATCTTGTTGCATATTGTCATCATCATACACCTTCATGAAAAATAAATGTAGATTTACTGGAGTATTATAAACCCATCTTTTGCTCTAAAGTAATTATTGATTTGCCACAGTGAATTCTCACCAAGGTGAGTGGCAGGCCAAATCCAAGAGAAAACAAAATCCAGACTAAGCAGGCTTCAGTGGACATGTATAAACACATTACTGGTAAATCTCAAGCTGGTTTGTTTACTAATTGGTAAATGAGGCCTGATGGCACTAGCTCTTCACCAATATGATCCTTGCTATAAGAAAATTGCTGGCCTCACAGGAGTATAGGATGATGCCACCCACTCCAAACCAACCTCGTGTATTAATTATAGATTGATCTTTACAGATTATAATGTCTTTACTAAATTTTGACGTTACTATTTTAATTGTTTTCAAAATTCAAAACATACAAGGACTAATTCAGTAATGGTAGAAATTTATTTTAAAGAGCAACACACAAGATTTTTTTTCAAATTATATAAGAAATTCCAGGTCAGATCAAATATACTACAGTGAATATCGGACATAAATAATAAAGATACTCGGACTTAGGGCTGTATACGAGCCGAGTTCGAGCGAGTTGACAATAACTCGAACTCGAACTCGTTACAACTCGAGTCAACTCGTGACTCGTTCGGGAGGCAGTTCCGAGCTAACCGAGCCAACTCGAACTCGCCATTTTGTAACTCGAGTCAACTCGTGACTCGGTATTCAACTCGTGAATATAGTGAATAGATGCAATAATTATTTATGAGTATTACAATAATATAAAAAAATAAATTTTATTATCAATTTTATTCTTTTCTATTGATTTGAAGCAAAATATGTCTTGAAACTCGAGATTAATACTCATAGATCATGGTGATGATCTCCAAAATATTAAAATTTATTACGTCACGAGTCAGCTCATGAGTCAACGAGCCGAGTTGAGCCTAACTCAAACTCAACTCATTTATTAACCGAGTTGGTTCAACTCGAGTTATGCCAACTCGAGTTCTTTTAGCTCGAGTTATAATCGAGCTTTTCACGAGTCGAGTTCGAGTAACTCACGAGTTACGAGCTTTTTGCTCACCCCTACTCGGACTGATCCAAATTAATACAGATAGCAGGCCTTCAGCTATAAGGATATCCTACCCTATTACCATGTCAACCGATCAATTTACTCCAAAGACGAAAAATATTTTTAAAAAAAATCATCAGTTTGAGTACCTCAAGAACAAGATATTGTGTCTCTTTATCCTCTACAATGATCTCAAAGGTTTCGTTCCATTCTGGATTAAGGTTGTTGTCAATGACTTTTGTTTTCACCTTAAACATTGGCCTTACATATAAAACCACATATGGATCAGATTTCCCCACGATATCCGTGTTCATTAAGTTGTTTGCTCTTATAACAGTCACAGACAGTCTTCCTTGTGGTTTTAGCTCCAAGTCGCTGCACATTAAGAAAAATATGAAATACAGAAGTACGAGTGCGCCTAGAAAATAAAAAAATATATATATACAGAAAAGTCACGCACAAGAGTATTCTGTCAACAAATTACAGTAAAAAAAATATAAGAATAGAAATTTACCTTATGTCAACATCAACACCACCAAGTGGTATGACGAGTCTGTGGGGCCACTGGAGCATGTCAGTAACAATTGAGTCTACTGTATCCTATTCCAATTTGAATATTAAAAGCATCGCTTTAGTTAAGATCAATTTTGATGATGCAAAATGAGCACGAGGGAGGAGAAAGAGAACTCACATCAATCATGTCATTTAGGCCAGGAATAGCTGTCAGGCTCCCTCCAACAGCTTTCAATGTGTAATCAATTCTAGGTTTTGGCTGACAGAAACAAAAAGCAATATATAATAGTTAATTTGAAAGTGCTCTGGACACATCTCATTTGTAGGGATATAGCATGAGATTACGAGGCTTTACAAACTTCAGAAAACCTTTTTCAATCTAAAAAAGAATTTCAGATTTGTTTCTTACATCGGCAAGAAGCGCAACGACGACGGCAGATATGCAGGGGATTTCTTCACATAATTGGAATACAACACGAATCACAGTAAACACTTGCAGATCTTTCAGCTACACCACATAAGAGAACATTATAACTGGTAGTATAAACCCGCCAACCTATTAATTACCTATCAGCAGTACAATTTACCTAAAAAAGTAAGATTTGGAAGCTGAATAGGTTGTGGAGCTACTCAAGTATTATAAGTCTGTCAAAACCTAAGTCTACTGAGTTATTATTTTAACAGCACCAACTTGGACCAGTTCTGACACCTCTTTAGAAGCAGGAACTAAGTGCAAGAATAAGGAAAAAACTTGTATATGTACAGGAGCTTCCACAACTGTACAACTTTAATAAGAATACATTCAGAACAATACAAACCAATACCAGTCTTGCAACCCTTTTTGTTGTCCCTTGGTGCTATAGACAAAAGAAGAGAAGATGAGGGGGAAAAAACCTGAATAGGTAAAGAGGCTACAACTGCATCAACACCAAGAATGATGCTGGGGTCACCACCCCATCTAAAATCAATATCCATTATTATCTGTCCCTTTGTCAGGCTCTGAACTTTTATCCCTTCATAAAGCCAACAAAAAATGAATGATCAAACAAAGAAATTAACTCACAGAAAGAAAAGTGGAACTAAACAAAAAAAAATAAAAATCTTTGCCTTTGATGCAATAAAATTGCGGACCTGTTGGGTTAGTTGCAAGTACATTACATGCTATTTAGTGAAGACTATTAAAAGTTGGCTATCAGCCACATCTCAATAATCATGTCCCACTTTTCTTTTACATGTGGGCATGTGTCAGCACTCTAGTCGAGGCCAAACATCATGCAGCAAGGCATAAGGAATCAACTATATAAAAAAGAAACCTTCAATCTTTGGGGGGACATTGCCAAGAAAAAATTTGTTGAATTTGAGAGACTTAATTCCTGCTGGCCTATAGTCATCAAGCAATGGCTCCACTGTCTCCTTTACAACGACTCTAGCCGCCTAGCTCAAAAAGTTCAATATCTCAGAAAGAGCATCCAAAAAGAATACTGTTTTTTTTTTGGGATCCAGAAAAGAATGCAATTTAAAACATGGTATCATATTGCTTTCAATTGGCTTTAAGTATGACAAAAAAAGAGATGAAGAAAAAAGGAATAATACTTCTGCTACAAAAGGCCACATCTTGCTTAATTGCTTGTTCAACCATTTCACCTACAGACAACAAAGTTGCCAATTAAAGATTATAAGAATAATAAATGAAAGATTTTAAAATTAAAAAAAGGAAATTATTGTAAGTTGTACCAAGCAATATTATCTCAATTTCCAGTTCAAGTAAAATATGCAGCTTATTTTCTCTACCTTATACCTAGATCATTTATTCTTTTAAGTTCAAACTGATTAAAGAGGTTTGGTTACACGACTTAAATAGTTCCTGTAAGTTGAAAAAGAGGCCAACCTGCTCGAAAGAGGGAAAAGAAATCCATTCAGGAAAATTGTCACCGCAGAGCTTCCTCAAATCATCCCGGGAGAGAGAACCTAATACTTTTATATCAGCAGCCTGTCACGAAAATTTCCAAGTAAACAATGATTCAACTTCCCTCCACAATCGTATAACAGAAATGATTTAATAAAATCCTTTGTGGCAATTAATAACAGTTACTAGATAATTTGATATATTGCTGTAGTATGGTACTCATCACCAAGTAGGATCATTTTGTAGTAAGATAACTATAAAAAGGGTTTCAATGCCATGCCAGTCAGGGTAGCATGGCAAGATATTGATAGACCAGCATTACCAAATTGTTATAAATAATTAAGAAGATAAATAGCTATAGCATACTATCTGTGCATTGACAAAGACTAAACTATAGAATGTAAGAATATTGCATAAAGACTAAACTATAGAATGTAAGAATATTGCATAAAAAACATGTCAATTTTTATTTCCACTATTACAGGAAGTATGAAAACAAAATTTTGTCTTGTTGCTTAAGGTGCCAAGCAACATTGCAATCAATTGCCAGGGATTCAACAACTGGTGAGACACCAATAATTTACCTTATGTCAATTTTTGGACAAGGATTAAAGTCAATCCAGAGTTTTTGGACAAGAAAGTTAATCCATAATCTACAATCAATAATTGTGATAATTCTTTTCTGTAAGTGAACGTAAAACTAACTTAAATAGTAACAAATTAGGAAACACTAGAGCTTGGCAATACAGGGATGTGTAATCAAGCGCCTTTCTAAAAATAGATGGTTTTAAAGAAAGAAATCTGCCTATCAACACTGAACACACTTTCCTTTTTCTCATGGTAAATAATAGAATGGAATTCGATATGCCACAGAATACATAGTATCTACACTTCACTCAATTAAGTATCCCATGACATGAAGATTTTTCTATAGATCTCTTGGCAAAATGAATGCTATCATTTCTTAAACAATAAATGTGAATACAAAAAACCTTAAATGCCCTTAAAAATGACAATATGGTACTAATTAATTTGACTAAATCTAATTTAAACCTTTACACCTTTTCGAGTTTCCTAAAAATACTTCTCGTTAAATCACTGTCAAAATATTCCATTGGGAAGGGCATAGAGGCGTTAAGAGTAAGACGAGTGTTTCATTCGCTAGAATAACTGAATTACACTCAGAAATGAAAGACGAAAGGTAAATTTCAAAAGCGCACAGACACACAAACCTTGGCAACCCGTTTGGTGGAACGATGACGCATCATGCGACTCCATCCCGCCATTAGAGCAATCCCTACTATCGTCCCCATCACCATGCCCGATACGAGCCCCATGTCTCTCTATAGAAGAAGTTTTTCACAGTTCAAGGAAAGAGATCGGAACGAAGACGAAGGATAGTGGAAAAGAGAAAGGGAAATGTAAGGACGAAGGCTATTAAAGTATTAATTAATTAGTTTGACTAATTAATCAAAAGATTATTGTGAGATTGAGGCATTGAGCGAAGAGATCTCTTTCTTTTTTTCTTTTTTTTTGAGATGGATCTCTTTCTTAGATGTCTACTTGTCTCAGATATTTTATATCCAAGCTTGTAAACACCGCTTCGATTAAATTATTATTATATAATTCTGAATTAAATATTACAAAAAAAATTATATATGTATTTTAAAAATAAAATGAGTGATAATAATTTTTTGTGCATGCCATTAAACTCGCATGCAAATAAAAAACCAATTTTTGTGCTAATTGAGTGTCGTGCGGCGCTTAAAAATTTTTAGTGTGTCACTTCAAAATGTGCTACAACCATATAAATAATGATTCTATTTAACAACTCCACCTTTTCTGCGATATAAATATTCATGGACAGATTTCGCCATTTTACGTTTCCGATTCTTACTCACAAACTAACTATCCAACTCTATTTATGCCACATCTAAATACACCGAGCTTTGGGATAGTACAAAGTGAACAAAAATAAATTAAAATATGTACTCCCAATCGTAAATCAATATTCTTAATTAAGGGTATTTTTAGTTCGGACTATATATTTGCAAAGATTACTTCTCGACACTATAAACCATTGAATTTGTTTATTAATTTTACTAATCACATTGATTTTGGATTTCCTTTGCAAAGATTCATCTCGTTCATGAACAGGTCCACGAACACGTTGAGTAGTTCTCTAGTTCGTGAAAAACTAAGAACTGGGAACTATTCCCTGTTCGCAGTTTGTGAACAGTAATTTTGCATTTGGCACCTCTTGTCCGCACTTTATTCATGAACATGCTAGTTCTTAGCCTTCCCAAACACACCAAGTTCTGTATTTATCTTCCATTTATGCCATATTTTCAAGTGGCATGCAAAAAGTTTTAAGTGCCGCGTGACAAGCAAACTCTTTTGCTATTAAACATTCAAAAAAAGACAAACTCACTCTTTTTGCATTTCACTTGACGCATAAATGTTTTTTTGTGTGTGAATTTGATGACATGCAAAAGGTTCTAACATTTTGTCCTATTTTCAATTTCCATATATAATTTTACTAAACATTTCATTTTTTTTTTCTTTTTTTTTTTTACTAGATAGCCACTATCTAGTCTGTCCAAAAAAAAAAAAACATTTCATTTTTTAGTTTGGAATTTGGCTTGTAAGTTGTCTAATGTTACCACTAACCTTTGGTTAAAGGCTAAAAGCTATAACTAGATCATTTGCGGCTCAAATCCTGTTTCCCAATATACGGCTCAAGTGCTACGAGTCAACGACTTGTCGAATGTTGACATAATAGTATTCGACGGAAGTACAATCTTGCACCTCTTTAATTGTTAATTTTTTTAGTAGCAGCGAATAATTTGTAGAATTCATTGTTACACGGCTTTATAGTTTCTTTGTTTGAAAATAAATTTGGAGACCAATTTTTCAGCATTTTATCAAAAAATATTATGAGCAACAGCTATCTTTGGTTGCCGCATGAGCATGAGAAATAAAGCGCTCAGTTCTTATTTCAGAATCAAATATGAATAATTAAAATATGCATTTGCGGGAATAGAGGAGACTTGTAATTTAAAATTTATGCCACCCGCTTAGGTAAAACAAATTCAAGTTATGTGTAAATGGGTCCCAAATTTAATTATTATCACTATCATTATCAACATTAATAGTACATTATTATTATCAACATCATCTTCAGTATTACTATCATCGTTATCGTACGGTTAATTTTATTTTCTTGTTGTTATTAATTTTTTTATTATGATTATTTTCAATAACATTATTATTACTTTTATGATTTAATTGTTAATGTTTGATTATTGTTATTATTATTGTTGTTGTTATTGTGTAATATAATTATAGGCGGCAAAATAGATAAGATCGAAATAACATGAATGGTTATGATCAAAGCTCAGTTCATGCTTTATGTCCAACACAAAATTTCTTTTAATTTAATAGTACATATTGAAATATTATAAAACTGATTTTGCACTTAAGACTGATAACCAATCAATGGTGCGGAAATTTTAAGTGAAAAGTAAATAAATCAATATAAAAAAATGTAACCATAAGAATCTTAATAAATAAGGTCGAAATAAGATGAGATCTCAGATCTAATATTAATATAAATTAAAAGATATTGAAACCGGCGTCATGTACTTTTTTTGCCCCCCCTTTTTGGAAGAACGGTTTTATGTAGTTGACATCGTCCGCTGCCAAGGGTCAACTGCCGACCATTGTCTACACCGATTACAGTCGAAACTTGAAACAATCACGACCCACGTTTGGGAAGAATAAAGGATCCACTAAACCACTTGCTTCAGGACCGCTTTTATTATTTTCTGGTGCTGAGTCGACATCAATAGCCGACACTAGGAACCGTACGTTATTCACGAGCAAAGCCGGAGGCATCCGATGCTTTAATTAATTGTCTAATTTCCGTTTTGGCTTTTGACTTGTTAGACTGTTAGTTGCTCCTCGACCAAGAAGTAAAAACTGCTGACTACATCGTGATAAATAGAGGAGATACGCAGTGGCTAATAGAGATTATTTTAAGCATACATGTACAGTTTAATCTTCGGAGCAGATTGTGCATTCAATTATCCCACATATTCAACCAAAAAAATAAAAACAATACTAAAATATTATTAAAATTTGGAAATGTTACTTAAATAATCGGAATTATATAAATATATTCGTAAAATCATTCTTTGAAAGGATGATATTAAAACTAATATTAGCCTTAATGCATTTTGAGTTAAAATATGATTGTTTTTAATATTTTTAAATAAAATTTAATGTGTTTTATTGATGAAAAAGATATTATATATTTGTTTTTAATGCATTTCATTTGTATTTTGGTTATTTTGTATTTCTTCTATGTAGTTTAATTATTTTCTATATGGGCTGAAATCAATGGGAGATGAAGGACGGAACAAAAACTGTTTCATTTGACGAATCAAAACGAAAATAAAAGAGATTTCTATTTCGTTGTCCGGAATAGAAGGAAAATTTTTATTAAAGACGAAAATATCCTCCATATTTTTAAAAAGAACAAAAGAACACAAATATTTTTAAAATGAGCACACCTATAACGGCAATAGTATTGCCGCTACAGCCCAACCTTGTTCTATTGCCGCTATAGGAATCTGAAATGACTAAAATATTAAAAAAAATAAAAAAAATTTCTTATAGCGGCAATTGTTTTGCCACTATAGGATTTGCCTTTTTTTTTTTCCTTTTTGGTCCGTTGGTCACTTTTTTTTCGGTTTTTTTTTTTTTGCTTTTACTTTATTCTTTTTTATTAGAGCATCAATAATTATAAACGAATTTTGAATTCTTCATTATAGCATCTATAAATTTGTTTTGAATTAAATTCAATAAATTAGAGGTTAAATTAACAAACCACCTTTAGATTTATCACAAGAATAACATCTATATATTGTATATAGGGTTATCTAATCGTGCGTGTCGTGTCGTGTCGTGTCAAACACGATCGTCGTGTTGGAGTCTTGTGTCGTGTCTTGTTGACACGAATTACTTTTTTAATCGTGTCATGTCGGGCTAAATGATGAAGGGAGCTAACACGGTACTTTGGTACGACACGACTAACACGTCGTGTCGTATCGTGTTGGAACATCGTGGTAACCGTGTCAGATTATTTTATTTATTTTTAAAATGAAAATATTAAAAAATTAAAAGTTAAGGAAAAATATTTACTAAACCGTAATAATTTATTATTTGATTAAGTTTAAAACTTTTAATTAATATTTTTTATAATAAATAATAAGTAGATAAGAACAATATGAGTTCAAGGTAAATAATATGATGTACTATTATAAATTAGATTTAAATTATTAATTTTGTTTAAATTATTATCATCTAGCACTCATATTGTTCTTATCTACTTATTATTTATTATAAAAAATATTAATTAAAAATTTTAAACTTAATCATATAATAAATTATTATTTTTTCCTTAACTTTTAATTTTTTTATATTTTTATTTTAAAAATAAATAAAATAATCCGACATGGTTACCACGATGTTCCAACACGACACGACACGACTAACACGTCGTGTCGTGCCAAAGTACCGTGTTAGCTCCCTTCACCATTTAACACGACACGATACGATTAAAAAAATAATTCATGTCAACAAGACACGACGCAAGACTCCAATTTATAGATGCTATAATGAAGAATTCAAAATTTGTTTATAATTATTGATGCTATAATAAAAAAGAATAAAGTAAAAGCAAAAAAAAATTCGAAAAAAAAAAGTGACCAAGAAAAAAAGGCAAAATTCTATAGCGGCAAAGCAATTGCCGCTATAAGAATTTTTTATTTTTTTAATATTTTAATAATTTCAGATCTCTATAGCGGCAATAGAATTACCACTATAAGGTTGGGCTATAGCGGCAATGTTATTTCCGCTATAGCTGTGCTCATTTTAAAAATGTTTGTGCTCTTTTGTTCTTTTTAAAAATATGGAGGGTATTTTTATCTTTAATAAAAATTTTCCGAAATAGAACGAAAACGGAACTGACATGTTCCGCGAACATTTCGCCTGTTTGACACCCCTGACATGTTCCGCGAACATTTCGCCTGTTTGACACCCCTAGTTACATGGCCTCTTTGTCCCGAAATTTTAAAAAATAGTATTAAATTAATATAATATATTAAAAATAATATCAATATAATAAGTTTAATATAAATAGTATCACGAGATCGGAATCTTGGATTCCGAACGTTAGATCGGAATCCGAGATTCCGATCTTAGCTTTATAATTTTTTTATATATTATTTATTTATTTATTTAATTTATTAATTAGTTAAATAATTAGAAAAATAGATAATATATTGTAAAAATATTGAAAAAATATGGAAAAAAATCAGGAATAATTAAATTAAATTTTATATGTAATTTAGTATTTTTTGGGGAATTTTAATTAATTTATTTAATTAAAATATAAATTTTTATAACTTATTTAATTAAATGAATTGTACCATTTAAAAAGGATTATAAATTTTCAGAATTTGCAGGGATACAAAGGCATAATCCTTTCAGAATGTTCAAAATTTTATTAATTCTTTCTGCATTTGCAGGGATACAAAGGCATAATTTGAACATTAAAATTTTAAACAGGTTTAACTTTTGATAGGAAAGTCCGTTTGGGGCGATCGAGGACATTCCGGAAAGCTGGCGACGAGATCTACGCATTTTACTGGGGTGGAACTCTGTTACGACCATTTTCGAACCCAAAAAACGCTCTCTGGACCTCCAAAATCTACTTTGAAAGTTTGCAAACCTAAAAAACACTCTAAACTACTGAAAATGTTTTTAAAATCATAAATTAATCATTAAAAAGAGAAATGCAGTAAATCAAGTGAATTTAGTCTTTCTTCTCCGTCTCAGTAAAACATCAATCTCGTGTGATTCCTTTCTAACGCAATCCAGAAAGTGCTTCCTTGATCATGAGACTCGATATGATTGTTTAATATATAATATGAAAATAATATATACAGAGGACGACATCCGGGACGCATATCAAATGGTTGTTTAAATTAATTAAAAATTTATACTTAATTATTCATTTTTTAATTAAATAAATTAATTAAATTTATATTTAATTAAATAAATTAATTAAAAAGGAAAATAAATTTAATTTTCCAAAAAAAAATACTAAATTACATATAAATTTTTTTTAATTATTCCTGATTTTTTTTTATTTTTTTCAATATTTTTAGAATATATTATTTATTTTTCTAATTAATTAACTAATTAATAAACTAATAAAAAGGAAAAAATTTTAATTTTCCCAAAAAATACTAAATTACATATAAAATTTAGTTTAATTATTACTGATCTTTTCCATATTTTTTTAATATTTTTACAATATATTATCTATTTTTCTAATTATTTAACTAATTAATAAATTAAATAAATAAATAAATAATATATAAAAAAATTAAAAAGCTAAGATCGGAATCTCGGATTCCGATCTAAGCTTAGATCGGAAACTCAGAATCCGATCAAAGCTTAGATCAGAATCCTGGATTCCGATCTAACGTTCGGAATCCAGGATTCCGATCTCGTGATACTATTTATATTAAACTTATTATATTGATATTATTTTTAATATATTATATTAATTTAATACTATTTTTTAAAATTTCGGCTCTTTGTCGGTGCATTTATTCTTCTTTTGTGGGCTGAAGCTGGACCGTGTAACCGTCTGATAAAAAAGTGTCCAATTTCAATGACATTTGAATTGCATAAATTAGGTACAATTTCATATAGTGAAAACAGAGAGGCAGACACACTGAAGTAGTGATATGTCTGGAATAGAGAGGATTAACAAGGACATATTCAGTTGAATGTGGAGTCCAATACAGATGATCAGTGACTCCGTCGTTATTTTAAAGATAACGTGTTCAATTCTCACTGAATGTGGAAGAGGAATAAATTATAATTTACAAGTAGACTAAAGTCTCTCTATAAAATAAGCAACCTCTTATTTAAAAAAAAACAAAAAGAAAAGAAGAAGGATATATTCAGTTGTTTGTTTCCTCTAAACTCAAGTAAAAAAGAATAAATGAATAATCATGGAAGTGTTGGGGTGAATACGGTAGCCGTTTCAACTGTTTTTTCGTTTCGTTTCGTCCGAAACGGAACGATAACAGTTAAAATTTTCAGTTTCGTTTAAGGAACGAAACGATCAACGCAAACAGAAAGCCGGTTTCGTCTTAGACGAAATGGTTAACGAAACGAAGTTATTTCGTTATCGTTTATTTCGTCCGTTTCGTCTTAAATTCTACACTACTGCTATTAATTTGATTGCAGAGAAGAGCTGGCGGAGAGAACGATGAGGACCACAGATATTAGGATTAGTTGCGCCGCTCACGCCTCTCAGAACTCTTCGTCTCTCCCTCTCTCTTCTCCGATCAACTCCATCACCCCTCCCCTCTCCCTCTCTCTTCTCCAATCACTTCCTTCAACCCATTCCTTCTCTGTGGCATCCCCTCTTCTCCGATCACTACCCGTCTCTCACTCACTGCCTCTCTCTTTCTGTTCTCTCTCGAACCCACACCAGATCGAGCACCACCAAGAGCCACCCATCCCTCTCCTCTCCGATTGAACGCCTGACCGAGCTCCTCTTTCCCTCTCCGCCATTAACCCCTCCTACAACCCCTCTCTTGCTCATTGTCTCACTCTCTTCTCACACTCAACCCCCCTCTATTCTTTGTGAAAAAAGATGGAATGGACAAGAGTGCAGCACTTGGATTTACACCACTTGGTGTGCTGACAGAAGCTGCAGCAGCTTCACTACGCCGTGCTCGTAGTCTTCTCAAGCCGTCGTGGCAGTAGCCATTGGGACCCACATCATCGGTAATTAGGTCGTGTCAATCTTTTCATTTTTTGCTAGAATTTGATTCTCATTTTTTTGTGATTTTGATTCTGATTTGGTTGAAATTTTGATTCTGAATTTTGCGACTCTGATTCATTTTTTGTCATGGACCATGGTTCTGAATTTTTGTGATTCTGATTTATTTAGTTTTGAGTATGGTACTTAAACAGTTTGCTTAACCAGTTACTTCAACAGTACTGATGATGTTATTGATCAGCTTGTCAGGTATTAGTGTATTGACCAAAAAGAATATGAGAACACCAAGATATTACATGTTTAATTTATTCTCCAATGAATACATCAATAGTTTGCTTAATCTTTACTTGTATAATTTCTTTTTTAGGTGAATCAAGATGGCTTTAGTGCATGACATTGCTGAAAGTTACTACTAACTAGGTATATTAGTGCATGATATTGATTCATTGATATGTTGGAACTTTGTTGGTTTTAAGATGGCTTTAGTGCATGGCTGGATATCATATTTTGTTGTAAGTTGTTAATACTTTTGGATCTAATATTTTAGATTCATCAAGATGTAATATTGTGTATTTCATGACTCATGTGAGGTTTATAAATGGCTCACACTTATTCTAATATTTTTGTAGTGTATTGTATATTTGGATGTAAAATAATTATCAAAGTTTGCATATTTTGAATGATATTTTGTTCTGTCAAAACGGTTGAGAAATTTAAGACGATTGACCGTTGTTGATCGTTCTTCTGAACGAAACGATTAACACAACAAAAGTAATAAGAACAAAACGAAAGACGCAAAAGACAAAAAAATTTCGTCTATTAGAGAAACGATTAACGCAAAGTCTCTATTTCGTGACCGTTTAAGACGTTATGCATGCCTATGGAACCGAAAAAATTAAAACTAACGTTACTGTTCACAAGAATTTTGATAATAACAATTAAAAATTCGAAATTTTAAAAATAACGTCGCTGGATCGTCATCTAGGTTGACGAAATCGAAAAACCCTTGGATCGTCATCCGGAATGACGATCCAACAAATAACAAAATCATGGCACATTTTTTAATTTTTCAATTTTGCTTTTCAACCCTCAATTTTTTTATTATTACAAATTATATAATTAGTATTTAGTATTTACTTATATTTCATTATAGAAATTTCAATTATGTTTAATTTCTAACTACTAATTATATAATTTGTAATAATAAATAAATTGTGGGTTAAAAAGAAAAATTGCAAATTTAAAAAATGTGCCATGACTTTGTTATTTGTTGAATCGTCAATTGGAAGGACGATCCAAGGGTTTTTCGATTTCGTCAACCAAGATGACGATCCAGCGACGTTATTTTTAAATTTTCGAATTTTGAATTGTTATTATCGAAATTCGAGTGAACAGTATTGTTAGTTTTAATTTTTTCGGCCTATGGAAGTGTTCCATGAGCAGGCCCATAAGTGTACACAATTTCGATTTCAAGGCCTTTATAAGGCATGCAGTAAATCCACCGAAAAATTTAAAAATAATATTAAATTAATATAATATATTAAAAATAATATCAATATAATAATATTTTTTTAAATAGTATCACAAGATCGGAATCTGGGATTCCGATCGCAATTACGGAATCCCGGATACCGATCTTAGCTAAGATCGGAATCCCGGATTCCGATCTTAGCTAAGATCGGAATCCGGGATTCCGATCTTAGCTACTACTCATTTAAATATTATTTTTAATATTTAAAGCTAAGATCGGAATCCCGGATTCCGATCTTAGCTTTAAATATTAGAAATAATATTTAATTTATTTATTTAATTAAATATAAATTTAATTAATTTATTTAACTAAATATAAATTTAATTAAAATATAAATAATTATTTTATTTAATTAAAAAATGAATAATTAAGTTATAAAATTTTTATTTTTAATTAATTTACATTAAAATTATAAATTTTTAAACAACCATTTGATCTGCGTCTCGGGTGTCGTCATCTGTATAGCCAATAAAAGACTCGGGAGTTTGTTGTACGAATCTTCCCACGATCCGAAAAGATGTTCGATTGCTCTCTCTCGCCCATGCCAAATCTTGTTATAAGTGGGTACCACATTCGGGTATTCTTTCTCCAATAGAGATTTCACGTCCGGTAAGAAAATACTGACATCTCTCTTTACTGCATTTCTGTCTTCGGCCCTTCTCACGCATGTAGGGGTGTATAAAAAAATCGTGAATCCGTTCAACCTACCCGACCCGAACCGTTTTTTACCGGGTTAGCATGATGTTGGGTCGGGTACGGGTTCTAAGTTTGACAAACCCGATACTTCGGGTTGGGTTGCGGATTTTGTACTAGTAAACCCGTGTATAGTCCAACCCACCCGTTTATCATTATTTATTCCTCTTTGTCTCACTTTTTCTCATGTCCTTATTCAAATATCTCTTATTTCATGAAGTTTCGATGTCCTCCATAAGCATGCACGTCATCTATTCCTCTCACAATGACTCGAAAGTTGAAAGATGATTCAAATGCGTCTCTAATTTGTCTCGAACTAAATTGTAATAGCCACAATATGATTTTTATATGTATTAAATAAATTAATTAAATGTATATTTAATTAAATAAATTAATTAAATTTATATTTGATTAAATAAATTAATTAAATTTATATTTAATTAAATTAATAAATTAATTAAATTTATATTTAATTAAATTAATAAATTAATTAAATTTATATTTAATTAAATAAATAAATTAAATGTTATTTTTAAATATTATTTCTAATATTTAAAGCTAAGATCGGAATCCGGGATTCCGATCTTAGCTAAGATCGGTATCCGGGATTCCGTAATTGCGGTCGGAATCTGAGATTCCGATCTTGTGATACTATTTAAAAAAATATTATTATATTGATATTATTTTTAATATATAATATTAATTTAATATTATTTTTAATTTTTTCGGGTAAATCCATGCTTAAGCTCGTCTCCACTTGTATGCATATGTGTGCCCATATTTTGAACCAAGTTGTTGTTTATGGCCTAAAGAGCCCGGTGGAAATTTTCCAAGTGTTTTTTTTCCCCCCTTTAACACTATGTTTTAATGTTTAGTTGGATGGTAGTCTGCAATGGTAGATGGTGGGAAAGAAAGAAAAATAGAGAGAGGTAAAGAAAGAGATGGAATAGAAAGTAAAATAATTATATATATTTTTTTGTTTGGATGAATAATGAAGAAGAAAAAAATAAGTTCCTTTTTTGTCCATCGCCTATCTGTAATTTCTCCTCTCTTTTATTCTCCACCGTTTTGAAAGAGAACGAATTTAAACATAAAAGAAAATTATGTAAGAAATCTTTCTTTGTAAAAATAATTTCCTTATATATTTTCTTTTATCCAAACACAAAAAAATGCTAAATTTCACCTCCATTCTCATTCCCTCCCTCTCTTTGTAAAGAAAAGCAAACATAGTGTGAAAAGAGAGATGTTCATCTTTGTTTGTACAATAGAATTGATAGAAGCAAGGTAGGTCAGGTGATAAATATGCATTTCATTTAAATAAATTAAAAGATCAATCGGATCATTTGCTTCTAATATAAGATGATTTATTTTATTTACATATTTTTGCTAAGTAATGGCCTCACTTAATTTAAGATTTAACATTTTTTTGCATACTTTTTACGCAAATAAAATTATGGAGACAATACCTATCATTATCTGCGTCGGGCCTATGATTTTATCTTAACGGGGGTGATAAGGATCATCCCCAAGATCCATCATCCCCATCATCCCCAGTGGGAACTCATTTTTATTTTTTCTATTTTTAGAATATTTTTTGTCCCCACTATTTCTCTCCCCCCCATTCTTTTCTATTTTGGTCCCCACTGTTATTCTCCCTTCCATCCTTTCTATTTTTGGTCCCCACGAGAACTATAACAATTACTCATATTAACTACAACAGTTAGTATCCAAATTACAACAATTATTTATATAACTACTTCAGCTATATACATAATTTCAACAGCTACATATTTTAACTTCAACAGCTACATATTTTAACTTCAACAGTTACAAATATAACTTCAACAGTACATATATAACTTCAAAAGTTATATATATTAACTTTAACAGTTACATATATAACTTCAACAGTTACTTATATAACTTCAACAGTTATATATATAACTTCAACATTTACATATATTGAATTTGTATATTTTGTTATTACATGTTACGGTTAGGAATTTCAATGAATTATATGCTGGGAGTAGATATGGGATGATGGGATGATGCTGGATTTGCAATGAGGATGAATGGGATGATTTCATCATCCCTTGGACTTTCTTATTAATGAAGATATGTTAGATAATTAATGAAGATTTGGGGATGATGGGAATGATAGAATCTATGGAATGATGGAAAGCAATTATCTTAATGTCACGTGATATTAAAAACTTTACGATGATACTGGTACATATTACTATATCAGCTAACATAAAAGTGCTTAAGCGGTGGAAATCTGGCACAAATATTTCCAATACTTATAAAATCACCCATAAAAAAATGGGAACAATTTCAGTAGGGGTGCAAATTTGTTATATCAATTATGGATGATTGATTTGTGTGATTTTGTTCTGATAGGTGATCTAGATGTTGATTTCAGATAAAAAGTCAGACCCTTTGACAGAAAAAAGAAGATGGTAATTAAATAATTTATTTTTGGAGAAATATCCACCTATATTGCTGAATTCAACAAGATATTTTTATTATCTAATATTATTTTATTTTTTTATTTACGCACCTATTGAGGGCTTGAGGCATCTTTTGCAAGTATTAGATAAACTAAGCTTGGTTTGATAAACAATCTAAAACAAACAAAAATAAGTGATCTATGAATGTTAGGTCAAATATTAAGCGTCTTCATTTCTACTTCCCGAAGAAAGTAGAAGTCCAATATCTTGCTTAATGCAACGCAAGCGTGTTATTTTATATTGCAAAAGATGTACTCATATGTGGATAAATTTAAAAAAATATTAATCAATAAAGATATGTTGCTTAATTCATTAGCGATGCAGATAGATATGTTGTTCGATTTGTTTTTTTATGAGACGAAAAATCAAAACATATTGTTGCTCCATCTAGCGATTGATATTCAATCACAGATCAAAATTGATGGAACGACATAAATATGTGTTTACACACTAGATCTAGCGTGTAAATCTTGAATAAAAGTTCTCAATAGGTATAAAATTTTTTTAAAAAGAAAACAACATAATTGGATAATCTACTGCAGAAATCTGACTCTAGAAGTAATATGTGTGCTAATTAATACTAGTTTACTTACCCACACTACAATTCGTCGTTTTAGAGTTATTTTTCAAAATTTGAAATTTAAACGGGCGATCCAAATGTACAATATGTTCTTCAAATTGAAGTCTCCTTACAAATCTAATTTTATTTTTTTCCAATTTTTTTAAATCCGTAATCTAAATAATAATGATAATGTTACTCTATTAGCAAGTAGTAACTCGTGGAAGATGATAATGAATGTGATATTTCCAGTATTGTACGTGAATTGTAAACAGCCGACGACTTTATGTGTTTAATTATTGCAAATTTTAGCATGCTCGAGCTTTTGGAAAAAGGAAATATTTTTTATGTTTTGAGTTAGCTGAACTTCGAATCCGCAATTCTATTCAGGAAGCACTATTCTTAGCAACTAAATAAAAGAATCATTTTTTTAAAATATATAATAAAAATGCCTTGCTATTAGGCAACAAGGAAGATAGTCAACAAATCATGTTTGAACGAGCTGTCTTTCAATGGATCCGTTTGGATAGGTGTAGGAAGAAGAGAAGAAGAAAAGAAGTATTGGAAAGTGTGTAACTTTGTGAAGAGTTTGGATTGTTTATAATTTATTTCTTTCCTTCTTCCTACCTTCTTCTCAACGCATCCAAACAGTGCCAATTATAGATAATATAATTATGTATTAGTTATTTTGAATTGAACTCGAACTAAACTAGTAAGGAAAAAAAATTCTAATCAAACGAATCAAATTGGAACAAAAATTGAATCGATTTCGAGTGAGCCATAAGCAGTAGTTTATGTACAATGTACACATTGAAAGTACTAAAAAAATCACAGCCGTTCATTATAATCAGATGGACCAGAGTTTGTCCTAATAAACTTTAGGATGAATAAAGAATCTAATGTGACGTCACAGGCTCCAGCAACACGTATATAGACCCGTATTTACTACAGACAATACGGAGCGAACAGAGATTTCGTTGGGGGGGGGGGGGGGGGGGGAGGGGTGGAATAAGTGAAAAAAAAGGTCCCACCGAGATTTGAACTCGGGTTACTGGATTCAGAGTCCAATGTCCTAACCACTAGACCATGGGACCATTGACGTTATACGAGCGCAACTTAATTTATTCATCACTTCTTTTGTGGAAAGAGGAACCAAAAGTCATTCAACGTTTTCAATTAGCCTATGGATTGATCTGCCCCAAAATAAATAAATAAATAATTGGAAATTGATTAGTGCCATCTGCAGTTTTGCCATCCCTGTCATCGCTAAATATAAAGTGAACATATACAACAAACAAAGTGAACATATAGATGATCTAAGTGAACACATACAAACAAATAAGTTCAATGAAAATAAGTTAAATATGTATATAAAATTCTAAACAAATAATGACAACACTTATTTGTTTGTAAATGTTCACTTAGATAGTCTATATGTTCATCTTATTTGCTGTATATATTCACTTTATATTTAGCGATGGCTGGAATGGTATATTTGTCGATGACACTTATAATTCCTGTAAATAATCAGTTAATCACGTATATTCAACTGATCCAATCACGTAAGGAAATTTTTGTCTTCTTGCTAAAAGAATTTCTCCCATAGATAAGTGGAGAAAAAGAGAGAATAAGAACAAAGAGACTACTAATTTGATATTTGAGGCGCATGATAAGATCCATCATGTGTTAGGACACAACTAATTGGTGCATAAGTTCGTCACTATTGTAATCAACATGCTCATAGAATAAAATATGCATTGTCCTATATTCTTAGTTAAAACTTTAATATAGATAATCTCAGTAAAAAAAAATTATGTGTAAAAAATATTGAAATCGATGCCTATGTGTCTCTTTTAATATAACTAGAACATATTCTAGATGATAATACGCTACAACAGAACTTAGAACGTTTTAAATTCAAATTAATTTATCAAAATTAATAACGAAGTATTAAGATAGCTGTTTAAACATTTGTTTCAACGAACCTCAAATAACACAGATTATGGATAGGAGCATGGACCCCTTTCCGTTTACCGGTAAAATAGCAAAAAAATAAAATACGTCAACCCAGCATATAATCATGTAACTCAAATAAAGAAATTAAGTGTAACGAAAAACTTGTATATTTCTTTACTGGAGCTAATTATTTCTTAACTTAATATTTTGTATAATAAAAAATGTGGCCAAAAAAAAAAAAAAAAAAACGGAGTAGATGTATCTTCTTCTTTCGCTCTTTTATCAAGTTGGTGTAAGCCTCTAATTTGTAGTTCTGTATAAAATTTGAAAAACTATAAACTTGGGTCGGATCAAACAGAGATAAAAAATTTTATACAAAAACATGTGGAAAACGATTTATTTTAGTTGTTTCGAATTTGAAATGTGAGAATGAAATTGTCTTGATTTTACTGCTTGAACTGCTGATTTAAGTTATTTCGGATATTTTACATTACATATATATTGATTTTTTAAGAAAACTCGCCGTACATGTGTATCTAATTTTTGGGGAAAAAAAAAAAACTATTATTGTTGAACAGTCACCAATGGGGAAAGACAAAATAAAGGAAGAAAATACGAAAAAACAGGAAATATTTGTACAAATGGCAACTGGAATATATATATGGTTTTTGTCTCATCTTATGACCTGATTAAGTAATCATGTTTGTGCTACTCCTAATTATATCCAAGATAAAACGATAAGTACATTCTTGTCCGGGAGTAAAAAAAGAATATCACTACCCTAGCTACTAGATCAATCTTAAGGCGATACCCTTATCCACACAGTGAAAAGATGAATACTTCCTTGAAACTTGAAAGAAATGACCAATAATGAACATGCACGTTTGTAGTAACTGTCCAAATTGTCGGTATAAAAGTGAAACTTGTGTACATATTTACGTCTCTCAGGTTACAATAAATATTGTTTTTCATGTTTTGCTGGTGCATGTACGGTATTTATTACATTCATAAAATCATAAGCATCAAAAAAGCAATTTTGCTGAATAAACTGGCGAACTTTGTTACTTGATCCAAATATAATTAATCTGGTTTAGGATGCAATCTTTGTTGGAAATTAAAATTTAATTAATAACAGTCAAATAGTCAGAGTGAGATAGTAAGTGTGTTTTGATATTCTAAGTGAGTTAATGAATTAGAGAATCTAGATTCATCTTATATTGCGTAAGACATGCACCTAAATAATTATATAGTTAAATGTTATTAAGTATGTTTAGGAAATTGAAGAGTCTAGTTAAATCTATATAAGAAGTTCATATATATGTTATGTTATGTAAGAATTATATAAGAAAATAAGAAGAGAAAAAGATTAAGAGTTTTACAAAAAATTTTATATCTTACAATCTTAAGGTTCTCAAAATAGTTACATTGAAATTGACATTTATTATAATGACATGACATTTTATACTAAATATTCATGTTTCGATTACAAATAAATATTCATGTTTCGATTACAAATAATATTCATGTTTCGATTACAAATAATTACCGGAGTTGAACACTAAAGTTTTAAATTTGCAATTTTTGGAGTACTGTTAATTAACTGACATTCTATACTAAATATTCATGTTTCGATTACAAATAATTACCGGAGTTGAACACTAAAGTTTTAAATTTGCAATTTTTGGAGTACTGTTAATTAACTGACAGCATGTCGCAAACATTAAGTTTAACATTCAGAATATTTTGCTAATTCAACGTTGACTTCAATTGTAGAACAGTGAAATAAACAGTTAATCCAAATAGCTACTTCTATTAAGTTTGGATGTTGGGATGTTCGGTCTAGTGATTTGACTCTATTCTATTAACCAAATAATCCTTGCTCCGAATCTCAAAGAAAGTATTTATTTCAGATTCCATAAATTTTATATAACAAAATTATTGGTTTCAAAGCAACTTAAAAAAAACCTACCTACTATTCAAGCATCAAGTGATATATGTTTCAAAAATACTAAAACAGTCACCAATCTGATTTACTGTTAGTTTTAATTGATCCCAACACAATTTTAAATAGGAACTCATAGTGTGTTCTATTAATTGGGACCACCGACCCAGAAAAAAAAAAGTCATTGTTTTGTTAGTACTAGCAAATGCAACCACCCAAATGTGTGGAAAAAATTTAGTTCAGAATTTTAACACACTAAAAAAATTATCAAAATAGAATTTATGACAATATTTTTTAATACATACAATATTTCCAAAAGAAATTGTCTCCTTATTTATATTATCTGATTTTTGTCTTTTTTGGTATTAATTGAGATTGATAATAAAAAAATAAATTATATTAATGAGATGTTTTCACCCAGTGCCTAGACAATTTTGAAATAAAATGTCAGCCTTTTATCTAATATTCAAATCTAAGTCTCAGATTAACAAAATCAATGATTCATATTTGATGTTAAGAGTTTTAATTCTTTTTATCTAGGGGTGCGTTTGGATAGTTGTGGGAAGAAGGAAAGAAGGGAAGAAGTGAGAAGAAGTATTGAGAAGTGTGTAACTTTGTAAAGAGTTTGGATTGTTTATAATTTTTTTTCTTCTTCTTCCTTCTTCTTCTTCTTTCTTCCAACGATCCAAACGCACCTAGAATGATTGTCTTTTTAATGGATACTTTTATAAATAGTAGAGATAGAGACGACGCTATAAAGTCAAGAATGCAGTTCGCAATAGTACGCCCACTCGATAATTAATCACATAAATTATATAAACGACAGTATTACAAGAACTGCCGCTATCAGAAAAAGCGAAGTAGCTTTTTTTTTTTTTTTCTCTCGCTTTGTTCTTATTCATTGTCGAGGTGCAAGTTGGCAACCAACTGTACCATCACCTTTGATCAGTTAGTTGGATTTTTTGCCGAAAGACTGAAAAATCAGAAATCCCTAGAATAGCATCATCAATCGCCTTACATCACATGACCATGTCTCTCTTTATTTTTATTTGAAATGGACGTGCTTCAATTTGTTTTCTTTTAGATAAATTGAAGCACATCGATTTCAAATAAAAAGTAAAGAGAAACATGTTCATGTGATGCTTCAATTTGTGATGGTACACTAATTGGATTTTTTTTTCTTTTTTCCCATTTTTTTTTAATTTACCTAAATCTTTGTGTAAGGGTATGGTAGAAACCTTGAATAGTTTATTTTTTTTAGGCCAATAAACTTTGTCAATTCCGGGACTATTCACTGCAACTAATTTCTTTCAATAAATTATAAGGAATTCAAGATTCTCATCTCCTTACTGTGTGGGTCCTACAATACGTATTTTATTATTATTTTTTTAATCTTTGACTGTGTCACGACGAAAAGAGTCATTGGGCTGTTTGGATTCATTGGGGGTTCTGAGGAATTTCATCTTCATACCATAAATTTATTATAAACAATTCAAACTCTTCACAAAGTTACACACTTTTCAATAAATTTATTCTTAGAAATTGCAACTTTTCCAAATTCCCTAAATTCCTAAGCGATCCAAACAGCTCCAATATTTCTACTTTTCTCATATAGTCATATTAGTTAAATACTTAAAAGTGTCCGCCATTACCCATGCCATGAGTTGCGATCTACAGTTTGTATAAAGTAAATATAGCAATTAATTTGATCGAAGTGACATGAGAACAGAAGGCAAAAAAAAAAAGTTAAATTCAGTTGACACCATAATGTTGCATGTGTTTATACTCATTCGCTAATAAAGCAGTAGATGCAGGTTGGAATTATTTGTGTGATTGAGAGAGAGGAGATGTGTTTCTTGATACATTGCAAATGAGGAGAGTTCCAATGTCCATCATCTGATCGCTCTCAAATATTTCCGAACTCATTTTTTTAATTACTTTTTTAAAATATAAAATTTCTAAATTATTGATCTTGTTCAAATTAACTAGTGATGCATTTCCATATGAGTTATGTAAAATCTAAAATTTGTTTGATCTCGACTAAGAGGTTAAATAATGAATGAATCTAGTTAAATATGAGAGATCAATATTGCTATGTTTATATTTTGACCTCTTGATCAAGTATCATGTAAATTCTAAAATTTCTAAAAGTTATATGGATATACATCCCTTGTTATATTGAATGAGTTCTATAGTTTGGATTCAAAGTTCGAGTTTTATATTTAAAAAAAAAAATAAAAAGTAATTTTTGGAATATTTAGGGGCACTCAAATTGTCGATATTGAACCCTCCTCATTGCAAATACTTTTTATTATCCATCTCTATTATTGTGATAATCTATTTATCTTTGTTGATATCACTAAATCAGCCTTAATTAACTGGGTCAAGATTTCTAGCTTAAGAGTCCCATAAGGCCATAACTTTACCATTAATATCTTCAAATATTAGATGTTGAGCCGATGGAGATATATGCTGGTGAATATTTTAAGACAGAAATACCGAAGGAATGGACAGAATGAGGATTAGAACTTGTATGAAAAATATTTTGAGTCAGTGAAACTCGTACCTTTATTCTGGTTTAGTGCATTGGTGCCCCTGTTTGGGGCTAGCTTTTGTTAAAAAAGAAAGAACTTATATGAAAACAGTAAAGTTTCTTATATGTTTACTTTTTTAAGAAATATGTTTATTTTTTAATTCAAATTAGAACAAGTAGTGGAGAGAGGTAGAGGGAAATGATCCGTTGTCAAATTGAACGGTCCCTTTGAAACACAACGCCATCCTAAAAAAAAACAAAGACAAACAGTTTCTACTTCGACATCTTAAATTGCAATGGTTATTAAATTATATAATGAACAACATATCTTAATCCATCAAACCAGTCCTAGAAAGCCTATGGTGCATACTAATGTACGGAAGGTTCGGTGCATACCAGTCCTAGAAAGCCTATGGTGCATACTAATGTACGGAAGCTTCGGTGCATACTGATCCGAACTCTTAGATCTGTTTCAAAATGACCGATCCAAACCGTCCAATATGATCTCCTTATTGAAATCTCTTTGCCGACCAAATTTTACATTTTTTCGATATTTTTAAGTATTTTTTCGGATTTTAAAAAACTGCTATTTTTGAACGGCTCGAAAAAAATTATATTACCGATTTTCTAAAATTTGAAAAAAATACTTAAAATTTTTGAAAAAATATATAAAATTTGGTCGGTAAGGAGATTATAATGGCTCTGTTTGGATGCAAGAAGAAGAAGAGGAAGAAGGAAGAAGGGAAGAAAAAAAATTATAAACAATTCAAACTCTTCACAAAGTTACACACTTCCCAATACTTCTTCCCACTTCTTCCCTTCTTCCCTTATTCCCACACCTATCCAAACGGAGCCAATAGGAAGATCATATTTGACGGTTTGGATCGGTCATTTTAAAACAGATCCAAGAGTTCGGATCAGTATGTACCGAAACTTCCGTACATTAGTATGCACCATAAGTTTTCTCTTTTTTAAAATAGGAGAATAATAAAAGCGAAATGATCAAAGTTTTAGAGTTTCACTAGAAACTGAGGAAGAATACGAAAAAAATATATAATTTTTCATGCTAACAGTGAGTCAATTACGAAAGGAGGTATTTATTTATTTATTGATAGTTGATAAAGTAGTCTTTTTCCCCACAAATTAAAGCCACCCCGCAAATTTGGAGACATGATTTAATTTTCCATCTGAAATGACGAATAAATGAAGAAAACGAATTAGAGAGAAAAAAAATGGAAAAGATGGAGACAAGTGATCAGCGCCAAATATGGGCTTCGATTTGCCGTGGGTTGTTCATTTTCATACAGACAAAACAAGATGGAATTATTATTCTATTTGACTTATCATTGATTGGAGATTTCATAAACCATAATCTCTCCTTCGTTGTACAATGGAGATGTCTTGTTTCGCTAATTAAGCCCGTCAAGCCGGATCTATACCGTTGCCAAGCAAAAAAAAAAAAAAAAAAAAAAAAAAAAGCGACATCTACCCAAATTGAGCAAATGCATCTGCCCGTAAAACTTGTCTTAAAACTTGATTTATACCGAGTTTTAAACATAACATAACATAACAGTAAAGTTTTCTTTTAAAAAATGATAAATCACGCACGGCTAAACTATTGTTTCAACATCACAACTCAAAGAACACATGTTTAGGTGATAAAAAAAAGCATGTTGCAGCTCATAATAATGTAAGAATTATATTATAATAGAATCTATAAAAAATCTTAGATTGATTATCATTTAATAGAATAAGTATTAGCTATATTTGAGCTATATGTACACATCTCCATTAGTTGTGAAAAAAAGAGATTAGGAATTGCGAATTATTATTCGTGTCCAAAAGAGGGGGCGACAAAACGGACCAACATCCAAATGAGGTTCCACTATTTGCCTAATTGCGAAAGTAACATAACAAAGAAGAGCAGAGTCCATCTCTGGGCCAGAGTTCACGTGGGCAGCCTATCCAAACTAGGTATATAGAAAATACGAATCGCAACGAATTGGGCCCATCACCGCTTTATGGCCTACCAGATTCCTGTCAGTCACCGTCCATCCCAATACCAGTACCCATCGCCCCTGAGGCTGCAAACGCAACGAAACGATCATGGAATAACTCATTTCGTTTATGGCACAAACTAAAAATTAATTTGCGTTAATTATTTATTTTCAAAAGACAATCAAAACAATCAATTAACTAATAATTAATTTTTATACATGTTTTTTTATTTCGAAATGATCAAAACGTATAATTGTGTCTGATTTGCTGCTTCGACAATTAATTTTTATATATATTTTTTATTTTGCATGCATAACTACTTGATTTTATACTGCAGTATTCCCGGTTCATCAAAATTTATTTATAAATACTTAAAAAATACATAAAAATGATATCAAATGGTTAAACGAAAATAAACGAAATGAAAGAGATCAGTTTTGTTGATCCTCTTAATTTGTAATCATCAAATTTGAATATGTAGATTACATTAAGTGCTTCGATTTGGTCGTTTGAAGTATAAAATTCAATTCAGATGTGTAGTAGGCCCCATCTGTACTACGTGTATAATCCTCTTAATTTTTCTTGTTATGTTCGTTACATTTCTTCACGTTCTTTCTATAAACTAAAAGAAAATAAATATAATATAAAAAAATAAGAAATATTAATCAACTTGCACTTTAATTATTTAAATAATGTGCAATATATATTGAAATTTTTTATTATTGATTTCGTGTGGAATCCGAGTTCGATTAGTTTTGGTCTTTTGGAACTTTAAAGACAATGTTACAGCTTATTCAACAAGCAACAACCCTGTAGTTTCACGAATTACATTTGACTAATTGTAAATTAAGTGCAAAAATTATATACAATTTTTTAGGAGTACGTACGGGTACTATACAGATTCACACTTATGACGATGTTACAATAATGGTGTGATGCGCTCGAAGAAATGTACGTATGAATGCCTCTGACGATAGTAGCATTTCTATTTATCCTTTACTTTAATTACACATTAAGGAGATAAGGCGTTTGGTTGAGGAATAGGAGGAGGAATAAGTCATGTACCATAAATTTTGTTCAACTAAATAATTCTTCGTATATTTGTCGATTTGCAAAATAACACCAAACTCTACTCTAATCTCTCAATTTAAGTGATTTTTAGGTGATTAATTTGAAAAAATACTTGAAGCAAGATTCATACAAGTTATGGAACTTTAAGAGACTCAAGTAGGCCAGTTAGAGTCATTAGGATAGGTATAATTAATTTTTAAACTCATGTCAATCATTTTGCTGGTAAATTGTTCAATTATTTTGTTAGGCACCACCTAATGCCCTAGGCCGTCACACAACGCTGGAAAAATATGAGATTAATGTCAAAATTCTGACAAATTGTGAAACATCGTCACACAACACCATATGGCGTTTGGTAACATTGAGTCACAACGTATAACGCTCAGCAACATTGTACAACACATGGTCTTTCAAACTTGAAAATTTGAAACAGAGCGTTAGGCAATGCCCTTCAGAGTCGCACAACACCACAAAATTTCAATCTCACCCCAATGTTTTGGCCCATGCAGAGCATTGAGTTTTTTCACGCAGAAATTGTAGGTAGCATTGTGACAATGCTCCAAGGCGCTGTATAAGATGGAATAAGACGTCGAATGATGTGCTATTGAACTAGTCAGAGCTTCTTTCTTGTCTTTACCAGAACGTTGTGTAACGTCCCAAGGCATTGCACAACGCTTTGACAAGCTAAGGAGCTTTTCAAAGCTGTTCTATTGTCTCTATGTTCAAACGTTGGCTAATGCGGATCGACGTTGTACAACGCTCTGATAGTTCAATGACTATATTAAATAATCGTTTGATTTTTCAACAGTTATATCCTGTGTTGCACAATGCCCTGTGGAGTCAGGAAATGCCATGAAGTTTTTTAGACTGTTTTGGAGCTCTTGATGCACAATATATCTATATATATATATATATGACCTTTATTGAACACCTTGCAAAATATCTGTCTTTGAGCTCCAAATAGTTAGTTTTTATACTCACTTGTTTTGAGCATTTCTCTAAGCAAAATTATTGATATTAGTTAGTCTCAATCAAACTCCAAGTTTCAATAGTTCTAAATGTTGAGTGTAATGATTGTGAGCATCAATCTTTAGCAATTGAGAACTTGTTAGTGCTTTCTAGAGGTTAGGCCGATCCACCTCGAGTTTTATTGTGACGATACGATTTGGTTCGAAGTTGCAGTCCCGTTCGTTTTGGAATAGAATGGAGCACGTCCTTTTCGTGGTTGCGAAACTTCCGAAGATGTAGAACTAAAACTAGTTCTTTCTAGCAGGTTGGAACTCCGTAATCATGTTTGCGTGTTCTTTTCTCTTTTTATTTATTTACATTTGTTGCTTGCTTGTGTTGAATTGTTAATTCTTCCATTTCCACAAAATTGTCTAAACTGGTTTAAAACTTGAAATTGTACCTATATTCATCCCCTCTAGGCTTTTAATTAGCGACAATAAATTTTTATGTCAAGTTATGTAACCGGTGTTTGGTTGTGAAATAAGTAGAGTGCTGACATAAGTCATTATTTTATTATTATTTGTGTTAGAAATCATAATATTAATATTAACTATAATTACATAATAAAATAAAAATTAACTATTTTTATTGTTTATAACTATTGTTATTAGTTATTAGTAATCAGAATATAATTGATTATTATAATTAGAATATAATTAAAATAATAAAAATTTAATAAATGTATAAAAATAAAAAAATATTATTTTAACAACAAATATTATTAATTTATTATATTAATTATTGTTGTTATTATTTATAGTAGTAATTACAAAATTAAGGATAATTATAATATAAAATAATAATAATCGTAATTATTATAATATGAATATTAATATTTTTATTGATGATAAAATATTGCTGATGATGGTGATGATGATAATAATAATAAATATGAAACTAGTTTTTTTGTCATGATACTTTGAAATTTTTTTATTTTATTTCTTATTCCACTTGTGGGGCCACGAACTCAACTGGCACCATCTTTTTTGGTGGTATAAGTTATTTCACCTTATTCTATGTTATGCAATAGATGTTTGATTACATAAACTAGGAATAAAGAAGGTATTCCTCCCCTATTGTAGCAACCAAACAGCTAATGTAATATGGATAGAGCATCACATCAGTTATCCCTCATAAAACTATTAAATTAACACAACTGTCAATAACCATCAAAATTGATCAGTCGAAATGTATTTTAAACACCTACCAATGCACATTTTAACAATTGTCTAATACATTTGTAATTCATATTCTTTCGATAAGTTAATAAAAAAATAGTTAAAAAGTTCATGTTACTCTCCCTGCTCCAATTTCACTAATTTATCAAACAATTAACAATTGCTAATTTTGCATGTAGTTATAAAAGCACAAATCACCAAAAGGACAAGTACTGTACCAAAAATGGTGGGTTAACTTTCTATATTCTTTATTTAAAAAAAAAAACGAGCAATGCGCCAAAAGTAGCTTGTTTGCTCTCTATATATTTTTTATTGAAGACGGAACTCAAATTTCACTTATGTCCCTTCCGATGTCTTATCATAGGAAGATTTGCAATGACAAAGGGAGATCCATATATTATTCCAAAAAAAGGGAGATCCATATTGTGCTTAGCAAAAAGGTCCTTACATTGTGAATAATTGAAAAGGCTACCTATTATATTGGGCCAATAATCAATTTAATACAAACTTTTCTATTGTTAGTTTTGAAAATAATGGTGTGAAATAATACAAAGGATCAAAAAAAGGGACATCCATATTATTCTTAGCAAAAAGGTCCTTACATTGTGAATAATTGAAAAACCTGCCTATTATATTGGGTCAATAATCAATTTGATACAAACTTTTCTATTGTTAGTTTGAAAACAATGGTGTGAAATAATACAAAGGATGAATTTTTCTTCTTTTTTTTTATGAGGCATACTATAGAACATAAATAACGTAGCTGTTTCAATTATTGTGAGTTTGGTGAATTTTTTTTTTCTAAAATTAAATTTATTTTAAAATGTAGCTGCTTTATTTGTCACCTCTGGTTCTAGATCCCAACTATCAGTAGGCACTTCTGGCAAACTTAATTATCCAATCACATTGGAGCATTTCTTTTTTCTCCATTCTTAAAGTTCTCATGTTTTTATGTTATGTCCATTAAAAGTTAACTAATGATCTCTTGGGTGTCATAAAAACATCACAATATTTGAGTCACCATAGCAATCCTTGTCATATACATGTTTGGTTATAAAAAGAGATGTTATAAGGATCCCTTCTTGTTTGAAAGTTGGGGTTTTGTTCTGAAAAGTATGCAAAGGGAAAGACCAAAATATCATAATTACAGGAGGCCCCTCCATAATTAAGTTTGTTTTGTTGTATTTCCTGGTATCGGGTAGTAAGGGTTGTGGTTTATTTTTATTTGTTCTAGGAGTAATTAATGTTGCAGTAGTATTAAGAGTGTTTTAGGAGTAATTCATGTTTTCTGTAGTAGGGGCTTTTTCGATTAGGACAGTTGTTTAGAGGCACCAATTACCAGTATGTTTTTATGGTCGATTTGGTTTGTATGAATATTTTATTTACTAATGAAATTTAGGCCTCAGGGCATTTCATAAAAAAAAAAATCATAATTATTATGTAAAACAGGACAGAGGATATCATGTAAATGATCCAGATTTTCAGAGTCAGGGGTGGGAAGTACCTATTGGATTGTTTAAAAGAGAAAAAAGAAAAGAAAAATAAAAAGAAAAGAAAGTGGGAAGAAAACAACAAACAATAGAAAAGACAAGGGTTTATGGCAGGAGATATGGCCAGTTTGTGACAGAGAAAGAGAGCTAGAGAGATGGAGACTGGGGGCCCCAGAGTATCAGTTTACACTGTACTGTGTTGGGTGCGTGTGCCTTGCATTTTGAGCTAATTTGGCACTATTTGACTAGTTTGTCAATTCCTCTACTCATTTGTACGCATGTGCTGATGTGCAGATACCTGGTAAAATTAGTGCATTTCAGTACAAAACCATGTAGTGTTTGCTATTGAGCTGAGATGCTGCTGAGAATAGCGCAGTGTCTCGTTGCACTCAGGGGTTTAAAAAAATAATCATTGTCACCTTATTGGTCGTGATTGTCATGAATCAGATGCTGTGTTTATCGGAATTGAAGAGGATTGGTTAGGACTTGGGCATACAAGCTCTAGATCAAAATTAAACGGCTCCACCGAAATCAGAATACAGGGCTCAAATTACTGTTTAGTATTGATAGTTGTGCCGATTGTGGTCCTATTTATTCCGGACAGCAACAAATATGCATCGTCAGCAATGTTTTCCATAAAGAATTTCAATGCTACAAGTGAAATAAATTAGAGTGACGTAGATATTTAATTTCTCTAAAACATTGATGTTTGAAAGGAGTGTTATCGTAAGCCAGTAGTGTCGAAATATTGACATGAATCTGCTGAAACAATGGCATACCAAGATAGAAAATTAACTTTTGTTAAGTACTAGTCTTTGGTAATATTTGTTTCTTAATTTATATATATTATGTTTTAATTTTATGGCAATTAGAAAATAAGAAACCAATTGTTATTTATAGACCGTATTGTATTAGAAAAGTTTTTTTTTATTACTAGGGTTGTACAACGGGCATATTTGCAATTTTTTATCAATATTTTAACCCAACTCAATTATACCGGATTAAAAAATTTGTTTAATTGATCCACCTGTAACCCATATAAAATTTTATCTACGGATTTTTACGAGTATTTGGATTAAAAGGGTTATGTTTTATATGGTACATAAATAAAACTAATAATATTACTTAAGTAAAAATAACTTACAAGATAATATTTTTGACAAAAACATAAAAATAGAATATTAATTAAAAAAGAAAAGACGAATTAGCCTCGGTCATTTCAAAAGTTAGTTGTGTATTATTGGTATTTGAAATAAACTAGTAGTTATCATATAAACATGTTCATTTTTAAAGGATTATCAAATAAAAAATTGAAACTTATATTTTCAAGGTTAGTTGCTGCTTTATTCAAGTAATATAATAAATAATAACAAATTAAGAGGGTAGCTAGCAGTGTGCTTAACGCTTTGGATTTCCAACACTTTTATTTATATTTTCTCGATTTTCGGACAAACCTCTTGGTATATAACTACAATTAATTTTATTTATTTGTGATGAATGACGGTTGATTAATGCACCATAACTATAATTAATCTATGATCGGTAAAGATTTAATTAATTAACCAGGTCTGGTACAAATCAGATTATCAAAGTAAAAAAATAGAACCCAACCCAGTACAACTGGGTTACTAAAATTAAAATTCGAACCATCCCGAATCATGCTTGAACCCGTTAGAACATGGGTCGGATCGGGCGGGCTAAACTAGGGTGTACAACGGCCAGGTTTGCAATTTTTATCAATATTTTAACCCAATCTAATTATACTGGGTTTAATAATTTCTTTAGTTGACCCACCCGTAATCCAACCCAATCCATATAAATTTTTATCTACTGGTTTGTACGGATTTTCGGGTTGAACGAATTATGACTTATATGGTACATAAATAAAACTACCAATGTTAATTAAATTAAAATAACTTAACAGATAATATTTTTTGTCCAAATCTGATTATTTGATAGTCCTAGATTTTATTTATATTATATTTTCTTAAATGAAAAAGCTGAATATTTTGCATTCTGAATGCATGACTTTGATAATTTCTACGTTAATGTTTTGTTTGACTCTGAAATTACATGAGTACGCAAATATCTGATGGGCCATTTGTCAATTTTTAAAGGTTACAGCATATTTATGGCAGATGAAGATTTCCTACAACATACACTATTATTAATGAGGAGAGTTCTGGTGCTTACATTTTGGATATCCCTAAATGTTCCAAAATACACTTTTTTACTACTTTTACAAAATATAAAATTCAAACTTCGAATCCAAACTGTTGATCTTATTCAATATAACTAGCGATGCATTTTCATATAAGTTTTGTAAATTTTGAAGTTTATTTGATACCTGATCAAAAGGCTAAAATATGAACAGATTAGAATTAATCTATCATATTTAACTAGATTCGTTCAATTTTCAATCTCTTGATCAAGTATCAAATAAACTTAAAAAATTATAAAACTTATACGAAAATGTATCGCTAGTTATATTGAATAAGATCAACGATTTGGATTCAAAGTTTGAATTTTATATTTTGTAAAAGTAGTAAAAAAGTGTGTTTTGGAACATTTGGGGCATCCAAAATGTGGGCACCGGAACCCTCCTCATTATTAATATATTATTTCATATGGTATTAGTCTGGACATCTGGACTTCGCCTTGAGAAAAGAGTAAAGGTATCTTTATAACGAAAATATTAAAGAAGAGCTGTAAATATATATTGGGAATAAGAAAAGCAATAAATGACATACTGATTCCTATAAGATTTCTAAAATCTAAACGGTCAGGTTACAAATCGGATTATCAAAATAAAAACATAACTCGACCCAGTAAAACCGAGTTTGTAAAATTAGAATCCGATCCAACCCGAATAATGCTTGAATCTGTTATAATACGGGTCGGATTGGAAGGGTTAAACGGGTCAGGCGAGTTTTTATTTTTCTTATACAGCCCTAGGCTAAATAGGTCGGACATGTTTTTTATTTTTGTTGTGTTCAGTGGAAGAGACAAATGCATTACCCAAGAAGGAAGAAAAGTGTAGACCTAAATGGGAGCAGATGTGAAGGTGTCGATTGGAGCTCATGGTGAATAAGTAAAGAAGAGATGAACCGAAGAGATGAAATAATATGGGTTGGGCTTTCGTTCTATATGGGCCTCACATTTGTTATATTTTATTTTTTTCCTAATCAAACATGCTGGGTGTGCTAGGTTAATTATTTCCAAATACATGATACTTTCCTATTAATTATAAGCAATATAAAAGGAGTTGTAAGCATGGAGACTAAAATATAGAATTTCTTGAATCAAAAGGCAGCAGCCAATATTTTTCATATATTGTTCCTTTCTCAATTTCTTTCTAGTTTTCTTCAATTTATTACAAAAATCTAAAAACAGTACTGGTACATGACAAAGTAGTATCAAGAGCCTGATCAGACCTGAAGGGAATGACTACAAGAGGACGCCAGATGGACGAGCAAATCAAAATCCTAAGTGAAGGACTAGATCGTGTTCAACAACAACATACAAAATTCCAAACAAGCATGCAAAATCACAACTCTAAACTTGACATACAACAACAATAGTTTGAGCAATTTCAAATTGAAACCCGAGCACAAATTGAGATAAGCAAAGCACAATTTGAAAAGAGCCAAGCACAATTTGAAGAATTGCGGTCAATGCTAAAAGAAGTATTGAAGGGTAAGGCAATGACTCCAACTACAAGTATGAACTCCCTTGGCGCTACTGTTGGCACAAGTACACCATCAAACTCCATAAGAGAGACTTATAATCCATCTACTGCACAAATCCTCAATAGCCTACAACAAAAACAAGAAAACCACAATCAAGCACCAAAAGAAACACTAGGGTTTAATCAAATTCCTACCAATGCTAGCAATAATTTAGAAACTCAAAACTCACCAAACTTCTTTAAGGAATACATAAAACAACCCGAGTATAATCCGTACTTTCAGCACCTTAGCCAAAACCCAACAAACCTACCCTTTACCATTCCACAAATGCATCCAAATTTACAAAACTAAGTCATACCAATGGCACCATGCACTAATTCAATACCTTCAGCTCCTAATATCCTAAACCAGCTTGCCATCACCAACCAAAACCCCATGCATTGGAGAGATTTTAATAACCCTAGAACCCATGTGCCTACTCCAAAGTTAGAATTCCCATTGTTTTATGGCAACAATCCAAGGAGCTGGATATACAAATGTGAAAAATATTTTGAGATATATCAAATACCTGAATGACAAAGAGTGGAAATAACCTCAATGCACATGCAAGACAAGGCTGAAATTTGGTGTCAAAGCACCAATACAGTGAGAAGCCAGTAGAGATGGGAGGAGTTTGTGCAACAGCTGTTGGAGCGATTCGAGTCGAAGTCATGTTGGCATCATTGGAGAATTTAAAAACTTGAGGCAAGTAGACGATGTTGAGTCCTACAGAAGCAGGTTTGAGGAGTTGAGATTGCTTCTTCTTAGAGAAAACCCTACATATGATGAAACATATTTTGTTAAGAATTTTTTAACAGGACTTAAAGAAGACCTCAAGTTGATGGTTCTAAGTACAAGACCGCGAACACTTAGGGAGGTTTACGAGGCATCTGTGTACCAAGAGATGATTATGGAACACAAGAGAAAACAAAAACATCATCACAAGACCATAACCTATTCTAAAAATCACCAACAGAATCTAAACCGACCCAATTATCCACAAAACACACCACATTTTCAACAAAAATAGCAACTAACAAACCAAAAGACCATGAACACAACTGGACAAAGACAAAAAAATAAATGTCACAAGTGTGGAGATAAATGGTTCCGAGGACATCAATGTCAGCAAAGAGGACTTCACCTTGTACAAGCTGAAGAAGAGGCATGGCCTGATGAAAACAGTGATGAAGGAGAAAAATGGCATCCATTGGAAGAGGAGTCACAAGCTGCGCAAGAGGAAGAGTCAGAAGGAGTGAAAATTTCCTTTCATGCCATTGGTCATGTAAACTCCATTGATCTCATCAAAATAAAAGGGGAAGTTAATGGATTACCTATAATTGTGCTAATTGATAGTGGTAGCACTCATAGTTTCATTAGTCCCAAAATCATCAAAAAATACCGGCATCACACATGAGCATATAACACCAATGTCAATTATAGTGGCTGATGGTGATAAAATGCAGTGCAACTTAGAATGCAAAGGCTTTAAGTGGACATTACAGAATCATGAATTTCAATTCGACTTGAAGGTAATGGATATGGAGGCCTATGAAATGTTGTTGGGAGGAGATTGGATGAGACATGTAGGGCCTGTTCTTTTAGACTTTGAAAACTTGACATTGAGTTTAAGAATGAATGGTAAAAAGCTTAAGTTTCAAGGAGTTGGTAAGAAGGCCACTGTAAGTGTAATTGTTGGTCAAGAGTTAGAACCAGAAATGCAAAAAGGAGAATTGTGTTTTATTACTCAACCATATCTCTTACCGGCTAAACATCAATCTGTCATTTTGCCAAAACCTCTACACAACCTCGTTGAACAATACCAAGACTTATTTCAAGAACCAAAAGAATTGCCACCTCCTAGAAATCATGATCATGGTATACCTATAAAAGAAGGATCAGATCCAGTAAATCTTAGACCTCATCGGTATTCACATGCACAAACGGAGGAGATAGAGAAGATTGTAGAGGAGTTGCTTAATACCTCTATAATTCGACCCAGCAGCAGTCCCTTTTCAAGTCCAGCTTTGTTGGTGAAGAAAAAAGATGGTACTTGGAGAATGTGTATCGACAATAGAAAGTTAAATTCTATCACCATAAAAAATAAATACCCGATACCCATAGTAGATGATTTGTTCGATGAACTTAAGGGGGCTCAAATTTTTTCCAAGATCAACTTAAGGTCGGGGTATCACCAAATTAGAGTTAAAGAGGAAGATATATATAAGAAAGCTTTTAGAATTCATTGTGGTCATTTTGAATTTAAGGTAATGTCGTTTGGTCTTACAAACGCTCTCGCATCTTTTCAAAACCTGATGAATGATGTATTTAAAGATGAGCTAAGAAAGAGTGTTCTTGTGTTCTTTGATGATATTCTAGTGTACAGCAGAAGTTTAATAGAGCACATTCAACACTTAGAGAAGGTGTTTATAAAATTAAGAGAGCATAAGTTGTATGCGAAAATGTCTAAGTGTGGCTTTGGAATGGAGCAAGTGGAATACTTGGGTCATATCATATCTAAGGATGGTGTCGCTACTGATCCTAGTAAGATTGAGGTGATGGTGAATTGGCCTAGGCCAAGAACACTCAAGGAGTTGAGGGGATTTTTGGGATTAACAGGATATTATAGAAAATTCATCAAGAGCTATGGAACCATAAGTAAACCCCTTACTGGTCAATTGAAGAAGAATGGATTCATATGGAATGAATCGGCTGAAAGAGCCTTTGAAAAGTTGAAACGAGCTATGACCTCAGCCCCGATCCTAGCCTTACCTGATTTCACAAAATCCTTTACTTTAGAGACAGATGCTTGTGATATTGGTGTAGGTGCCGTTCTATCTCAAGAGGGCAGACCCATTGCTTACCTGAGCAAAGTATTAGGACCAAGGAATTTGGGTTTATCAACATATGAGAAGGAGCTAATGGCTATTATTATGGCTATTGGTAAGTAGAGACATTATTTGCAAGGAAATCCTTTCATCATAAAGACTGATCACCCGAGTTTGAAGCATCTACTTGAGCAAAAACTCAACCATCACCTACAGCATAAGGCCCTCACAAAATTCATTGGACTGGACTACACCATTCAGTACAAGAAAGGTAAGCATAACCTGGTTCCTGATATTTTGTCGAGGACTATGCAACCATGCTTGAAATCAGAAAATGATATTACTAAACTCAACACAATTAGTCGGACCCAAATACAACCTTACTGGGAGGAAAAAGTGAAAGGAAGTTATGAAGGAGATAGTATGGCACATAGAATGCTAACTGAACTAAAGGAGGAAATACATTTAGGTGACTGGTCGTACCAAGAAGGATTGCTTAAAAAGAAGAATAAGTGGTATGTTGGTTCTCATGGAACTGTTAGGCAAAAGATAGTAACAGAGTTTCACTCATCTACTATCGGAGGTCATTCAGGAATGCAAGCAACTTACCAAAGAATTAAAAGGCATTTTTATTGGCAAGGACTTAAAAAAAAGGTGTGCGATTTTGAACAAGGTATTGAGTTGTATTAGTATGGATTTTGTTGAAGGATTACCTAAACCCGAGGGCAAGAATGTCATATTGGTGGTCGTGGACCGACTAACAAAGTATGCTCACTTTATAGCTTTGTCACACCCTTTTACTGCCTCTATTGTTGCAAAGATATTCATGGATAATATTTTCAAATTACATGGAATACCTAGCTCAATTGTTTCAGACAGAGATAAAATTTTTACAAGTCAATTTTGAAGAGAATTGTTTAAAAAGTTAGGCACTACACTTGCATATTCGACTGCTTACCATCCCCAAACTGACAGACAAACAGAAAGGGTAAATCAATGTTTAGAGAGCTACCTGAGGTGCATGACTAGTGAAAACCCGAAGCAATGGTGTAGGTGGCTTTCTTTGGCTGAGTACTGGTACAATACCAGTTACCACACATCGCTGCAATACACTCCATTCGAAGCATTATATGGGTATCAACCACCACATATGGAATTAGGAGATCCACCCATCACTTCTACAGAACCACTTGACCTGTATTTCAAAGAAAGAGTTCAAAATCTGCAAAAACTCAAGGACAATTTACAAAAGGCTCAATCTCGGGCAAAACAATTTGCAGATCAAGGGAGGAGTGAAAGAGCATTTGAAATAGGCGATTGGGTATACCTTAAACTCCAACCCTACCGACAAACCTCAATTTCACTGCGCAAAAATCAGAAACTTTCTTCTAAGTTTTATGAACCCTATCAGGTGATTGGGAAGGTAGGAGCAAGTGCATATAGACTACAATTGCCTTTGGGAACTCAGATTCATCCGATTTTTCACATTTCACAAATCAAGAGATGCAATGGTTCAAACAAAGTCGTACCTGATTTGCCAGTGGTGGGGCCATAAGGGACCTTCAAGGTGGAGCCAGAAGCTATTCTAGGCAGGAGGACAGTGAGACGAGGAAAAGGAATCGTGAAAGCAAGTCAAGGTTCTTTGGTCGAACTTGCCTGAATCAGATGCGTCGTGGGAGGATTTGTCATTCATCAAGAACACTTATCCGAAATTTGATTCTTGTGGGCAAGAATCAGCTGAGGAGGAGGCATTGTTGTGTTTAGTGGAAGAGAAATGCATTAACGAAGAAGGAAAAAAAGTGTAGACCTAAATGGGAGCAGGTGTGAAGGTGTCGATTGGAGCTCATGGTGAATCAGTAAAGAAGAGATGAAATAATATGGGTTGGGCTTTCGTTCTATATGGGCCTCACATTTGTTATATTTTATTTTTTTCCTAATCAAACACGCTGGGTGTGCTACGTTAATTATTTCCAAATACATGATACTTTCCTATTAATTATAAGCAATATAAAAGGAGTTGTAAGCATGGAGACTAAAATATAGAATTTCTTGAATCAAAAGGCAGCAGCCAATATTTTTCATATATTGTTCCTTTCTCAATTTCTTTCTAGTTTTCTTCAATTTATTACAAAAATCTAAAAATAGTACTAGTACATGACAATTTTCTTGTACAACCCTACTTCTTACCATGAAATAGATGCAATAGCAATATAAAGTAATGAAAGAAAACAGAAAATGGTGTAGTAAAATTTTACACACCAAAAAATATTCTCTCTATTCTGTCTATGATCATTGTGAATTTGAGTTGATTACTTGAGTATTTTCAACAATTGGTATCAGAGCACATTATTATAGGAGACGAAACTCCACCACCGAAAGTACTGGTGAAAAGAGGTAGTGTGCTGATCCAATATCCCATGTTGAACCATGATAATTATGGCCTATGGGCTATAAAAATGAAGATCATCATGCAATCCCTGTGTGTATGGGAAGCAATAAATGGTAGAGCATCGGTTGACGCAGAGAAGATTCATGGTGCCATGACAACCATCTCTCAAGTTGTGCCAGATGATGTGATGATGGCAATTGCTGAAATGGAATCAATAATGGAGTCGTGCGAGGCAATCAAGGAGATGAGTATAAGTGAGGACCATATCAAAAAAGTAAGGACACAAGTCCTGAAGTGACAATTTGATCGTATCATCATGGATGAATCCGACAACATTCTCGAATTCTCTAAAAAATTCACAAGCATTGTGAGTTGAATTCGTTCACTTGGGGAAGAGTTGAAGGATGATATTGTTGTCGAGAAACTGTTTAGAGCTGTAGCAGATAGATTTCTCTCCATCATTGGTACAATAGAACAATGGAGAGATATGTCAACGATGTCTGTTACAGAGGCTATTGGACGCTCTAGGGTGCTTGAGAAAATTCTAAAAGGTAGGCGACATTAACAGGAGGAAGAGGAATACGTTTTGCTTACTTATGCACAATGGGAAGCACTATCTTTTAAAAAACAAAAGTAGTGAGGGCTCATGTAGTAGATGAGGTTACAACTAAAGAAGTGGGCGTGAAAATGAGAAAGGAAAGAAATCATATAGAAAATTAGACAAATCCAAAATTAAGCGGTCTAATTGTTCAAAATATGATCACTTTGCTTCAGAATGCAACCAACTTAAAAAGGAGAAGGCGTATGTGGCAGAAAAGGAAGATGATGAATCTGCTCTTTTGATACTTAAAGCAAGCGAGTCAATATGAAAGCCGACACGACTAGCTTAGGGAAGTGAATGTTATGGTAAGTTAGTAGTATCTGTATATTGACACGAATCTGTTGAAACAATGTCATACTTACATAGAAAGTTAATTTTTTTTAATTACTAGTCTTTGATAATATTTGTTTCTTAATTTATATATGTTATGTTTTAGTTTTATGTCAATTAGAAAATAAGAAATCAATTGTTATTTCTAGGTAGTATTGTATTAAGAAAGTTTTTTTCTCACCATGCAATAGATGTAATAGTAGTATAAAGTAATGAAAGAAGACAAAAAATGATGTAGCAAGATTTATACATCACAAAAATATTTTTTCTGTTCTGTCTATGATTATTGCGAATTTGAGTTGATTACTTGAGTATTTACAACAAAAAGTGAATAGTGTTCTAAAAAAATGAGGTGTCCAAATACAGCACAATACAATACGACAAGGAGACGGTAAGACACCACAAGATCCATACATGATTTGATGCAAGAACTTAGGTATGGTTGGGCTCTAGAAGGGGCTGCTCACTCGTCGGCAATGATGCACTACCTGCCGACCTTCATTCTCCATCTTCGAGTTACCTTGAATCACCTGGAATAAATATTAAGTTTTTGAGATACTTACTATTTAATGTTTGCATAAAATGAGTAAACTGTAGATTGTATGAAATTTGACCGGCATCCTCTAGATTATAGTTAGTAAGATCCAAAAAAAATGTGAGAATTAGTTCTTGATCTAGTGACATTAAACAACACACTTCTAGTAGAGGGCGTGATTTCAAAATCTGGCTGGAAGTTTTTTTTTCTTCTCTGTGATATTTAATTTCGAAATAATTTGAAAGGCTTAGATACATCTTATCTTTAAAAGAATTCCGAAAAGAATGTGATATAGCCAAACATGCATTAATTTGTTCACCCCTAGCTATTTATTTATTATCTAGAACATAGCTTTTATTTTCGTTTGATCTGAAACGAAAGCGCAGAAAAGTCCACTCTTCAGGCTTATTAACCGATAAGAATGTGGGCCAAGCTAGTGGGAGGAACATAATAAAAAACCTATTGTTTTTTGTATAACAAGTGACGCTTTGGCGCATGTGTTTACAGTTGTTGAAAACTCGAATGCTTTGTATTTATGCTTGCAATGGCCTTGAGTGCTTCAAAGGGCAACGCTTTCAAATTTCAAAAGATGTAATTAATTATAGATTTACATAGCAGTTTCCGCTTGCATCCTTGCTTATTATATATTCATTTATCATATAATAATTTTATAACAAATATTCAGGAATAAAGTTAGAAATGGGATCGATGTATCTTTACCCATTTAGATATGGTGTGCACTAAATTTTACAATAATAAAACATACTTGATCATCCTAAAAAAATATAAATTTACTTTTCAATAAAAATTTCATACATTGAGTGCTTCAGATTAGTCATTTGAAATAGGAAATTCCAAAAGATCACAATGTACGGGATAGATCTATGCTTTGTGAAACAATTCAACAATCATCTTGTTAATTATATATAGAGATGTTCTATGGTGTGCATCGTGATGTATTGAGACTTTTGTATATCGCGATCATTATCCGTCAATCGTTATACAAATTGACAAATCTAATTAAACTAATCCAATTTACATATTGAAATCTCATTATAAACCAAAATTTATATATTTTTTAATTTTTTTACTATTTTTTTGAATTTTCTGAAAGTTTTTTTGGATACGAACTAATAATAAGAAAATTCCAAAAATGTCAGGCTTTAAAAAATTCGAAAAAATATAAAATTTGATTACTTAGGAGATTTCAATATATAGATTGGATTGGTTTAATTAGATTTATCAATTTGTAAAACTTTCGACGGATATGATCGCTATGTACAAAAGCCTCAATACATCGCGATGCACCATAACATTTATCATTATTATATATACACACATATTTCTATTGGAGTAATGTTAGAATCAAATGCGTATGACACTTGATGTTGTCGGATCTTAATTTTTGAGATTACAATGGTCAATCAGAACCTCTCAATTTGTTCTACTTAAAGCTCTTTGGAGATCAAATTTAATATTTTTGAAAATATTTTTACTATTTTTTTGTATTTTTGAAAATCATCAATCTAATTAATTCTGGACCATCCAATTTTTGAAAATAAAAAATAGTTATATATATATATGAGGAGAGTTCCGGTGCCCACATTTTGGATGCCCCCAAATTCCCCAAAACACACTTTTTTACTACTTTTACAAAATATAAAATTCAAACTTCGAATCCAAACCGTTGATCTTATTCGATATAACGAGCGATGCATTTTCATATGAGTTTTATAATGTTTGAAGTTTATTTGATACTTGATCAAGAGGCTAGAATATAAATAGATTAGAATTAATCTATCATATTTAACTACATTCGTTCAATTTTCAATCTCTTGATCAAGTATCAAATAAACTTCAAAAATTATAAAACTTATATGAAAATGCATCGCTCGTTATATTGAATAAGATCAACGGTTTGGATTCGAAGTTTGAATTTTATATTTTGTAAAAGTAGTTAAAAAGTGTGTTTTGGGGCATCCAAAATGTGGGCACTGGAACCCTCCTATATATATATATATATAGAGAGAGAGAGAGATTGGCTAAAGTATACTCCAGCATAAGGATCAAACCCGTATGCTAGAGTCGTTTCTCAAAATCTAAAATTCAAATAGTCGATCCAAACCGTTCAAGTTGTTCTCCATGTAAAAATATCCTTCAAGGCCAAATTTTTCATTTTTCGAATTTTTTTGCTATATATTATGCTATTTTCAAATTGAATAGTCAGAAATACTCCTTTACAACTCCTTTATAGTGTTTTTTTTTAAAATAGCATAATATATAGTAAAAAAATTCGAAAAAATATAAATTTTGGTTTCCTTGAAGATTTCAATATGGAGAACAATTTGAAAGGTTTGGATCGACTGTACGCATTTTAGATTTTGAGAAACGACTCCAGCATACGGACTATCTGTATGCTGGAGTATACTTTAGCCTCTCTCTCTCTCTCTCTGTATATATATATATATATATATAGAGAGAGAGAGAGAGAGAGAGAGATTGGCTAAAGTATACTCTAGCATACGGACTATCTGTATGCTGGAGTATACTTTAGCCTCTCTCTCTCTCTCTCTGTATATATATATATATATATATATATAGAGAGAGAGAGAGAGAGAGAGAGATTGGCTAAAGTATACTCTAGCATACGGATCAAACCCGTATGCTAGAGTCGTTTCTGAAAATCTAAAATTCAAACAGTTGATCCAAACCGTTCAAGTTGTTCTCCATGTAAAAATATCCTTCAAGACAAAATTTTATATTTTTTCGAATTTTTTTGCTATATATTATGCTATTTTCAAATTGAAGGGCCAGAAATACTCCTTTACAACTCCTTTACAATGTTTTTTTAAAATAGCATAATATATAGTAAAAAAATTTGAAAAAATATAAATTTTAGTTTCCTAGGAGATTTCAATATGGAGAACAATTTGAAAGCTTCGGATCGACTATATGCACTTTAGATTGTGAGAAACGACTCCAGCATACGGGCTATCTATATGTTGTAAATATACTTTAGCCAATCTCTCTCTCTCTCTCTATATATATAAGTTTAATATGCACCATAGTGCATAGATTTTTCTATTCACCGCGGATTTTTTTTGGGATTATTTTTATAAATTGTCAAATCTAATTTAACTAATCTAATATACATATTGAAATCTCATAGCAAATCAAATTTTACTATTTTTTAAATTTTATTACTATTTATTATGATTTTTTTAAAATTGCCATTTTTTTAATGTTGTAAATAGTAGTTTGTTTCCAATAATAGCATAATTTAAAAAATAAAAATAGTAATAAAATCTCAAAATATGTAAAATTTGGTTTGCTATGAGATTTAATATGCAGATTAGATTGGTTAAATTAGATTTCTCAATTTACAAAAATATTTTCAAAAAATTCCGCGATGCATAGAAAATCCTATGCACTTGATATCGACATTATTTGTAGGCATTTGGACCGTACTTGGCACTCAAATAACACTCAAACCATTGAATTATTCAATAGATTGCTATGATTTCCAAGGAATTGGCTCTACCGTCGTTTCTTCTCTCATTTTACAGGACTTTGATGATTTCTGATGATTTTGGAGCATATAGATGGATTCCCGACGTAGCACGTACGCTAGACGACTCATTCCTAGCATTGGAAGCGTCATTTTCTCTCTCCTGGTCGACCCGACCACAAGCCTGGTCGATCCGACCAGCATCTATGGCAGCCAGGCGTCATTTTCTCTCTCCTGGTCGACCCGACCACAAGCCTGTTCGATCCGACTGGGAATCACAACAGCAGACTTGTGCAGCTATCCTTTCTCTCTCCTGTTCGGTTCGACTGCACACCTGTTCGGTTCGACCAGGGTGCCGCCATATCACATAAGGCATTATTTCTTACATAGAAACTGATGGAAATGGTAATTTCTTGCGCCCTGGTGCCCTAGCCTTCCATCCTTGCAACATGGGACATCCATATATACACCTCTAGACCTGAAGGAAAGCATTAAACCTTTCATACCACAAATTTCTCTTTCCATAGGCGTTTTTCTCTCTTCCACCATTGGAGATCATCAAAGCGTGGTTCTTTGAAGCGACGGCAGCAAGGAGACGAGTTTGGTGACCATCTTGCAACACCTCACTGCCTAGAGATCGTAGTTCGAAAGCATAAAGGAGTATTCGGTTTATTCTTCTATGTTTTCTTCTCTATTTTCAATGGGCTTGTATCTTGTTATTTCTATGTTATTTGTTGTGTGTTTTGATTCGATGTTAGGCTAAATTTATGTAGTCTTAGGGATAAGGTAGTAACTTAGGTTTGGATGTTGTGATTTGACTCGTTATGTTATGATATGTTTTGTTGATTTGTTTTGTTGAGAATTATTATAATTGCTTGTTTAAATTGCTTGGTTAAGTCTAATTAACTTCTAGATGAATGGCCACATTTAGTTAAGTTCTAAAGTTAGGTTAATCAAGATAATTTAGATAAAGTATTTGGGATAAATCGTAGATCCGAAAGGGGAGATTAGTTGACATCAAAAGTGTAACTTTTAGACAAGTCCAAAAGACCTCTAGATATCCTTATGAACTCCAACAAACAAGTTTAAATTGATTGAATTCTATACCAAAAGTTGTGAACCAATCGAGTTAATTAGGTTAGGTTGTGATTTAACCAGTTTCTAGTCCAACAAGCGACAGCTGAGGTTTAGAATATCTAGGTTTGACCAACAAACCCTAGCACAAGGCATAAAGTATCATAAAAGGTCAAAACCACACACTTATACCATCTGTTCGAACCGAACAGATTCCTGTTCGAACCGAACAGAGCGGTATACGCTTGAAAAATACCGTTCGATGCACGAAAGTGATAAGTTCTGTGTTCTAGAGTCCAAACCAAGGTGAAACCTGAACCCTAAGACGCTTTTTATACTGTTTGAAAACCCAAAAACTTTACTTTAGTTGTTTACATTATTTTAATAGACAAAAACAACAAAAAATATCTACTTTATTGCACTTAGATTTATTTCAACTATTTCTCCACCAAAATATTCTTGTCTAGCTTTTGAAAAAGGATAAGTCCAGTAATCAATTGTACCGTCCCTTGGGTTCGACCCTAAAGCTGTACTCCAAAAGACTAGTGAGGTTAGCTCTAGGTTTATAAATTTATTTGATTCCTAGGTTTTAAGCCTTCATTAGCACTATGGTGCATATTAAACTTTTTTTTTCTCTCTCTTTATATATATAATTTGATCCTAGAGGAAATTTGAATATGAAATTCATGTGGAGCAGTTCAGATCGCCCATTTAAAATTTCAATACTTGAGTCTCGAATTCTGTTTGACGTCAAATACTTTGTGCTCTAGCATAATCTACTTTTATAGAAAATTTTCATAAACAATTCTACATTTGGTCCGTAAGAATGTGATCATAGTTTCATTATGGATCCTATAGATAAGGTTCTCCAATCATGCGTGTCGTGCCGCGCTTCACATCAAATATGATTGTATTGCGGTCTCATATTGACAAAAACTACATTTTTAATCGTGATGTGTCGTTGTTGTGCTAAATAGTGAAAGGAGACAACATGACACGTACATCATATCGTATTGTGTTGACACGTTATACTAGTTGTGTCAGATTATTTTATTATTTTTAAAAATAAAAATTGAAATAGATGAAAATATTTTAGTAAAAATATAATAATTGATTAATTTAGCTGAGTTCAAATATGATTTCTTTTTAAACTCACGTTTTCTTCTCTCTTGATTACAGGACTGGCAGGTAACACGCAAAGGAAGAAGTCCCCACCCCCAAAGGTCAAAGACTTTCTCCGGAGAATCCGCGAAGAAGCCAGATCCTCCTCCTTTACTCCTGTTCGAACTGACCAGTGCCTTGTTCGATCCGACCAGTACTCTGTTCAATCCGACCAGAGTTCTGTTCAATCCGACCAGCACCCCAAACAGAGAGAAGAAAACTCCGTAATGGCCGACCAACTCACTCCCGAGGCCATTGCCCAGCGCACACAAGAATTGGAGGACCTCCGCCTCCAACTTGAGCAAAGAGAGGCTCGACTGACATCCGATCGGACCCTCCTAGCGGGTCAAAGGAGGGATTTTGACAATGAGCGTCGCCGATGGACCCAAGAAGATGAAGGGAGCATCAATAACTCCGACAACGAAGATGAGGAAGATCGTGAAAGGACTCTTATGGAGTTTGGAGTTCCCAGCGCAAGAAACGTGGGCGGACCAGTGGTGATTCCAGGCATCGCCGCTAACAACATGCAAATCGCTCCCAACCACGTCGTGCTTGTGCAACAAAATCCGTTCTATGGAAAGGACGAAGAGGATCCCCATGCTCACTTACAAACTTTTATTGATTGCACTAGATTAATTAAGTTTAATGGTGTTCCTCAACAAGCAATTAGGCTATTGTTATTTCACTTCACCCTTAAGGATCGAACACAAAAATGGTATAAAACATTGAAAAAAGGGTCAATTAGGTCTTGGGATGAAATGGCACAAACCTTCTTGGATAGGTATTTTCCTTCGGATAGAGCGGACAAAATTAGAGCTGAATTGAATAATTTTGCCCAAAACCAAAATGAATCAATGAGGGATGCATGGGAACGGTTTAGGGATTTAGAAAATTCTTGCCCACATCATGGGATTCAAGAATGGATGCTCCTTAAATCATTCTACACTGGACTTTATGACAATATTAAAATCAATCTTGATTCTCTTTCAGGTGGGGCATTCAAAAGACTTGATACGGCACGAGGGCGAGATTTACTTGATTATTGTGCAAGAAATTACACATGGTACCCTCTACTCATTCCCCGCCACTCAAGTAGTTCGAGGCAACAAGTACACACAATTTCAACTAAAGAGGCGAGGATCGAGGAACTAGAAGCTGAACTTGCCGCTTACCAATCGACTCAAGGGACACATCTCCATTCAAACCAATGCGGAGCGTGCGGCGAGGAAGGACATACATCTATCAATTGTCCTCTTGCCAAAATTGGTAACGGAGGGGCCCAAGTGAACTACCTACACAATGGGCCCCCTTACGGTTCAAAGTACCAAAATAACCCTCCAAATTTGTATAGGAATGCCCAATTCAATAACAACAATAGAGACCAATCATTTCAAAAGAAACCCTTTTTCGAAAGGGAAGAAATTCCAATTGTTGTTCAAGAATTCATGAGTGAGCAAGAAAAGATTAACAAATCTGTGGCTTTAGGGTTAGATGAATTGAAGGCCACCACTGACGAATTGAAGGCTACCATCAACGAATTTAAGGGAAGTGCAAGCACCTTACAACGCTTGGAGCGCATGATGGAAGCACACTTCTCCCGACCACCTGGCAAGCTTCCAAGCCAACCACAAGTCAACCCAAGTGCAGAGATCAAAGCCATTCATGTTCTACGAAGCGGCAATGAGTACCAAGACCCACCCGTGCCACCAAATGAAGAAAACAGCCTCTCTGTTCGGTTCGACCAGAATCTTGTTCGGTCCGAACAGGAGGAACCAGGGGAGATGCAACCAATTCTTGAGAAAGTTTTGTCATTCCCTCCACTCCATGAGGCATCCCAGACACAAGCCACCATTCCTGAGCCTGAACAAGCTGATGAGGTGCCACTCGCACCCTCTGTTCGGTCCGACCAAGCTCCTGTTCGGTTCGAACAGAGCACAACAGTGGTCCAAAGCAAGGGCAGAAAGAAGGCACAACAACCTGAGTCAACCTATAGGCCTCCTGTCCCATTTCCTCAGCGACTTGTGAAGAAGAATGAGGAAGAACGGTTTCGAACTTTTTGGGAGATTCTCAAGGAATTGAAGGTCAACATTCCATTCACAGATGTCATAGCTCAAGTGCCGATTTTTGCAAGATTCTTGAAGGAGTTATGCACGGGCAAGAGATCCATGGAAGAGCTCAAAACAGTGGCCCTATCACACAAGAGCAGCGAGGCTTTGAAAAGCAAGATGCCCCCAAAGCTTGAGGATCCGGGTAGGTTTGCTCTTCCTTGCACTATTGGAAACGCAACAATCAAGCAAGCCTTGTGTGATATGGGGGCTAGTGTTAGTTTGATGCCCAAGTCGGTTTATGAAAAGATTGGAATCGGTGAATTGAGACCCACATGCATGACATTGAAGCTCGCCGATTCCTCAATGCGGTTGCCCTTGGGTGTTATTAAAGATGTGCCCGTTCAAGTGGATAAGTTTGTCATACCGGGCGATTTCGTGGTGATGGACATGGAAGAAGACAAGGAGGTGCCTATAATTTTAGGACGCTCCTTCCTTAGAACCGCCGGTGTGAAAATGGATGCCCGAGATGGGACAATTTTGGTTAGAGTGGGAGGAGAGAAACTTCGCTTCTCAATTGATCATGCCTTGAAGTGCTCCAACCCCGCCAACAAGGGTCATGACAAATCGCTCGCCGTCTCGCTCTTCGGATCCGATCCGATCAAGACCTAGTGAAATATGGTCAAGCTAGGGACCTAAAACAAGCGCTTCTTGGGAGGCAACCCAAGGATTTCTCAACTCTTCTCTCTTTTATTTATTTTTTCATTACAAATAGGAAATACAAAAAAAAAATAAAAAAAATAATAGAAAAATCAATAAAGATTTGAAAAAAAAATATAGAATTTGATGTTTATATTTGTTTGTTTGTAGGAAAATTTTGAGGAACAAACGAAGGAAGATGCAATTCGTGCTAGAGCACCATGGGTTACGTGAGCCAACTAACTCCGATCGACCTCATACGGATTGCATCAAAAGATCTAGACAAATTAGAGCCGTCTTGGACAACGAGAGAACAAACTAGAAGCAAATCAACATTTGGAAAGCAAAAATTGGCTAAGTTCTCTTTTCCCTCCTATTTATTTTTTTATTCGATTGCATGCATTGAGGACAATGCTTGATCTAAGTTTGGGGGGAGGGAATAGGAGAAAAATCAAACTTTTGGTGGATTTTGGTAAATTTTTGCAATTTTTTCGAACTTTTTGCTTCTCTGGTCAGCTCGAACAGGTATCTGGTCAATCCGACCAAAGCCTTGGAAACTTCTGTTTTTAACTTTCTCCTTGGTCGATTCGAACAGACACCTGGTCGATCCGACCAGAACATAGAAATTGCACGATTTGGTTTGATTTTGGCTTGGAAATTAGTTGGTTTTGCCTATTCTCTCTCGATTTGAATTTTAAACGTTAAATCTCACACTGCTTAACCTTGTTTTTGAGTCAAACAAAAAGTTTCTCAAAGAACCCTAGAATGTTTTGATATCACACTTGATCTTGCACCAATGGACTGAATTGGAGTATTTTCTTTAAAATTTGAACTTGATCTTGGATGCTTAGAATTGTTATGACAATCTTAGTCGATTCTCACAAGTTTTTGCCGAGTGAACTGATTCGTATTTGACAAACTTTTGAAAAGAAATTTATCGACTTTGGAAATTGTAAAATGAATTTTGTCTTGTTGAAATTGCTTTTTAATCGCTCGAATCACCAACGAGCTAAATTAATGGGACAATAAATCAAAATAGCTGTGAAAACGAGGACGCACTGAGGCCTTTTTTCACCAACTTAGCCACAAATTGGAGGGTATTGGGTTAGGTATGAATTGTTAGGAATTACAACTCAAAGAAACCGAGAAATAATTGGACAACTCATGCTTAATTCTACCGGACCCGGTGCGAAAGCATTGGTAAAGGAGTTGTTGAGTATTATGGCCCAAGTGTACCGTGGCCATAGTCGAGCAACACCCGTCTAACCTCCCTAGCGCGACATGTGCTAGTAGCAAACTCAAGGCCAATGATACCGTATTATCCTCTAAGGTGTAAAGCCCCACGGCTCGACTTGCACGAAAAAAAAGAAAAAAAAACATTGGTGAAAAATTGAAATTGCTTTTGAGAAAAGTTCATTATAAAATTTCTGAAGTTGATAAAGGCCTTTACAAATTTTTGTGGATTGTGAAAAGGAACGGGTAACTGAAATTGAGATCGCTTTTGAAATATCAAAGGGAAGCTAGAGTTCTAATTTTTGGGAAAAAAACTTTACTTAGGGCCAAGAGTTGCATTAATTAAGTTGTGAACACTTAACTTGGTTTTTTATTTTGATTCTTGTTTGACTCATTTGATGAAAGTGTGAGAAATTTTAGGCATAGCAATTGATTTCACGACATTTATTGGTTTGAGATACAACTCAATGTTTAAGGTTTAAGTACAGTCCAAAACTCTAAGCTTAGGGTGTTGCTTGAGGACAAGCAAAGTTTAAGTTTGGGGGGATTTGATATCGTCATTATTTGTAGGCATTTGGACCGTACTTGGCACTCAAATAACACTCAAACCATTGAATTATTCAATAGATTGCTATGATTTCCAAGGAATTGGCTCTACCGTCGTTTCTTCTCTCATTTTACAGGACTTTGATGATTTCTGATGATTTTGGAGCATATAGATGGATTCCCGACGTAGCACGTACGCTAGACGACTCATTCCTAGCATTGGAAGCGTCATTTTCTCTCTCCTGGTCGACCCGACCACAAGCCTGGTCGATCCGACCAGCATCTATGGCAGCCAGGCGTCATTTTCTCTCTCCTGGTCGACCCGACCACAAGCCTGTTCGATCCGACTGGGAATCACAACAGCAGACTTGTGCAGCTATCCTTTCTCTCTCCTGTTCGGTTCGACTGCACACCTGTTCGGTTTGACCAGGGTGCCGCCATATCACATAAGGCATTATTTCTTACATAGAAACTGATGGAAATGGTAATTTCTTGCGTCCTGGTGCCCTAGCCTTCCATCCTTGCAACATGGGACATCCATATATACACCTCTAGACTTGAAGGAAAGCATTAAACCTTTCATACCACAAATTTCTCTTTCCATAGGCGTTTTTCTCTCTTCCACCATTGGAGATCATCAAAGCGTGGTTCTTTGAAGCGACGGCAGCAAGGAGACGAGTTTGGTGACCATCTTGCAACACCTCACTGCCTAGAGATCGTAGTTCGAAAGCATAAAGGAGTATTCGGTTTATTCTTCTATGTTTTCTTCTCTATTTTCAATGGGCTTGTATCTTGTTATTTCTATGTTATTTGTTGTGTGTTTTGATTCGATGTTAGGCTAAATTTATGTAGTCTTAGGGATAAGGTAGTAACTTAGGTTTGGATGTTGTGATTTGACTCGTTATGTTATGATATGTTTTGTTGATTTGTTTTGTTGAGAATTATTATAATTGCTTGTTTAAATTGCTTGGTTAAGTCTAATTAACTTCTAGATGAATGGCCACATTTAGTTAAGTTCTAAAGTTAGGTTAATCAAGATAATTTAGATAAAGTATTTGGGATAAATCGTAGATCCGAAAGGGGAGATTAGTTGACATCAAAAGTGTAACTTTTAGACAAGTCCAAAAGACCTCTAGATATCCTTATGAACTCCAACAAACAAGTTTAAATTGATTGAATTCTATACCAAAAGTTGTGAACCAATCGAGTTAATTAGGTTAGGTTGTGATTTAACCAGTTTCTAGTCCAACAAGCGACAGCTGAGGTTTAGAATATCTAGGTTTGACCAACAAACCCTAGCACAAGGCATAAAGTATCATAAAAGGTCAAAACCACACACTTATACCATCTGTTCGAACCGAACAGATTCCTGTTCGAACCGAACAGAGCGGTATACGCTTGAAAAACACCGTTCGATGCACGAAAGTGATAAGTTCTGTGTTCTAGAGTCCAAACCAAGATGAAACCTGAACCCTAAGACGCTTTTTATACTGTTTGAAAACCCAAAAACTTTACTTTAGTTGTTTACATTATTTTAATAGACAAAAACAACAAAAAATATCTACTTTATTGCACTTAGATTTATTTCAACTATTTCTCCACCAAAATATTCTTGTCTAGCTTTTGAAAAAGGATAAGTCCAGTAATCAATTGTACCGTCCCTTGGGTTCGACCCTAAAGCTGTACTCCAAAAGACTAGTGAGGTTAGCTCTAGGTTTATAAATTTATTTGATTCCTAGGTTTTAAGCCTTCATTAGCACTATGGTGCATATTAAACTTTTTTTTTTTCTCTCTCTCTATATATATAATTTGATCCTAGAGGAAATTTGAATATGAAATTCATGTGGAGCAGTTCAGATCGCCCATTTAAAATTTCAATACTTGAGTCTCGAATTCTGTTTGACGTCAAATACTTTGTGCTCTAGCATAATCTACTTTTATAGAAAATTTTCATAAACAATTCTACATTTGGTCCGTAAGAATGTGATCATAGTTTCATTATGGATCCTATAGATAAGGTTCTCCAATCATGCGTGTCGTGCCGCGCTTCACATCAAATATGATTGTATTGCGGTCTCATATTGACAAAAACTACATTTTTAATCGTGATGTGTCGTTGTTGTGCTAAATAGTGAAAGGAGACAACATGACACGTACATCATATCGTATTGTGTTGACACGTTATACTAGTTGTGTCAGATTATTTTATTATTTTTAAAAATAAAAATTGAAATAGATGAAAATATTTTAGTAAAAATATAATAATTGATTAATTTAGCTGAGTTTAAATTTTTTATTAATATTTTTTGATAAAAATATAATAATTAGGTAAAGAAAAGATATCTCATCATTTGATGCTAAATAATATGATGTATAGTTAATAATTAAATTTGTGTTGATATATCGTGTTAATTCGTATTAGTGTCATGTTAAATCGTGTAATGTAAAATCATGCTAAACTTTCTAATGTCCCAACATGATAATACGTTTGTATCATGCTAATTTCATACTCATATCGTATTGTATTGTGTCAATACGTGCACGTGTCATGCCAACATGATTACGTCGTATTATTTTGAAAAACATGTAAAGACTTCATACTTCTATTACTATTAATACAAAACGAATTACATAATTTTTAAAGTATTTTAGTGATTTATTTTTTAAATATTTTGGCTTGGTCAATGTTCCCGTAATTTTTAATTTAATTATCTTATGGAACATATTAGAGATGTGTTCTGGACTTCTGGGAGAATACAAATACGATTCATAAAGAACAAAAATATATGTTGTCCAAAAATAGAACAAGAATTTTAAGATGGAAGCAATGTTTTAAATACCATACCAGCATCTTTACTGGTTTGGTGATCAAAATCCGATATTTTCTGAAAATTTTCACTATTTTTTCTTACAAAACCGAATACGCTGTTTCGATCACTGTTTCAGTATCCGATATTATTAGAATTTTCCGATAACCATTAACCGGTAGGATATTGAAAACCCTAAATGAAAGAGAACCTTAAAGACTCATCCACGTAGGGGGGGGGGGGTCAACCAGCCAACGAAGATTAAAAAATTGCACACTGTCTAATCATTAATTCGCATCCAATATCTAATGTGGATTGTGGGCCTATGGTGATTACAGTATGGAATATAGTGCTGACTTACATGTAGGCCCGGCAAACGTGCCAAACGATCACGGAACATTCCATTTTCGTTTTCGTGCCGTTTCAGAAACGAAATCAAAGTAGCTGTTTCGTTTCCGTTTTGTTTTTGAAACGGTAGTGAAAATTTGTGCCACATTTCATTTCGTTTCAGTTTTTCACTGTAATTTCTTATTTTCCTATATCATTTCAGCAAAACGATATAATTATCTATTCCGTTTCCGTTTCGTTTTTTGAAACGACAACGAAAATTGGTGTCACATTCCGTTCCGGTTCTGAAAACGAAACGGCATCACGTTTTTATTTTCCGTTTTGACAGGCCTACTTACATGCGATAACATTTACAATATCTTCTGTACCAAAAACGCCACACGAGATCTGGGCTCGGCGACAAGGGAAAGGAAAAGGCAAAGTAAAAGACGAGGGTAAAAATAATAGCCAATAGGTCTTAGCTCACAGAGACAATCACAGCCAATTAACCCCTGAAAAGATATTGATGGGGCGACTGCTGTCGGCCTGTCTAATATAGGGAAAAAGAAATGAAAAACAAAAAATGGTTTTGAGTAATGTGAATGAAATATATAGCTTACCGGAAAAACTATAGAACATTCTAGAATATTCATTCATTAGTTTCTAGGTCAGAAGTGTATACAATTACAGTTGGTTTTTGTGGGTAAGTTCAACTTGAAACAATATTATTTGATTTTGGACAGGTTAGCGAACATCGCTATTTCAATTGCTATTATGTATTTTTGGTAAATAAATCCAAACTTTGGAATAGTCACCAATTCAAAGCAGCCACTACTACATTTTCCTTTCTACAACCGTTAAATGAATCGCTTCAACAACTGTACGGATCAGTTGCTAATCCGGGAGTTGCAAAAGAAAAAATAACAGTCACTAAATTAGTGACTGTTATTACCTAATAACAGTTGTAGAAAACTAGGAATCGTCAACTGTTTCTACCTAAAAACAATCATTAAAGGGACAAGTAATGACTGTTTTTAATTAAAAACAGTCGCTAAAGGAAAAAAGAGGTCGCTGATAATATTTAAATAATTAATTTAAGTTTTTAAATTATGACTGTTAGTTCAAAAATAACAGTCACAAAACCCATTTTTTGCTTTAAAAAAAAGGTTGTTAAACAACCTAACGCCTAACTTAATCCAAGCCATCCACGTGTTATCTAAATTATGATTAATACAAAAATAATCATAACATCTATACCAAACAGTACAAATATCATTACTCAAAAAAATCAGCTTATGATTAATACACAAAAAAAAATAACATTCAAATATTTATCTAATCAAATCTAAAATACAATACAAATTTTAACTCATCTATTCTAACAAGTAAACAACTAGAAATAAAAAGGAGAAGTGGAAACAATTTGCAAAACCTACTTTAGCAAATAGTTTTGAGCAGGGATGTCATCATATATGTGTTTTGCCGCCTTAATGAAGCTAGCTCCATAGTTTACCTACAAATGGAGACAAAGTAAAAAAGAGCTGATAAAATAGTACGACATAATTTATTTTCTTAACATACAAACTGGTTCAAAACTTCTAGTTTCCTTTTTGTGAAAAAATGGATACTTTCCATCTATCTTCATTTCTTTTCAGAGAGCTGGTTCATAAGTCATAACCATTTATATAAATACTCAAATATCGCTGGTATAGCACCATATTGGTACTGCAGAAGTTCTAATTCTTAAATAAATAAACAAAGCGAAGAAATCTTGTGCATTCTGCACAATATTTTACTGCATTTTCTAATAACATCCACCACCTACTATCAAAAAAGTCACATCTAACCTCTAGTTGCAGATATGATAAATGTAGGATTTAATTTGTACATATGGAGAAATTTGTAAGTAATCTGCAAAAAAGAATATTTACAAGTAAATTAATCAAACAAACACCAATTAACCCTTGATAAGGCAGCCAAGCTTACATGCAACCCAACGTAGTCTCAATTGCCAATCCTCATTTAACCCATTTGGCATCAGCTGACCCTTGTTATTCAACCTCAGATTATTTCAAACAATATCAATTAACATCAGTATCTTTAAATTCATATAAAAGAAAAAGGTAGCCAATACCTTTGTTATGACACGATTCGCCAGCACTTTGTTTCTTGATTGTACCTCTATTAAGTGCATTCGCAGCCTCTTCTTTCTCCTGACATTTTATCTTAAATAGGTTTATCATTATTACCTTGAAAACAAAGTAAAAAAAAAGGCATTAATAAAGCAAAATACAAAAGTTGAATAGCTGATCGGACTTATGCAATTATGCAAACAAATTGCTAACATGACATTAAATTGAGACTCAATGCCAAGCAGAAGCTTTGATTTGACACATCTAACCACCAGCACTGAACCAAATTTGATACGATATCTGAACAAAAGCTCATAATTCGAGCATGAAAAAGAAAGAAAGAAAAATCAAACCTTGGTATAACTGAGGAACCGGCTGGAGGTTGTAGCGGCTAGATCTGCTGTTTGAGAAGAGGTGGTCCAGCCGTTGGCCGTCGCCACGCTTGGTCTCTTCGTTTACGAGGAGGCAGAGTAGAGAGGTCAAGGGTGAGGCAGACGAGGTGGAGAGATCAAGAGTGAGGTGACGGAGGTGGAGAGGTCGAAGGTCGGGAGGTGCTAGGGTTTGCGAGGCGGCGGACAGCTCCAAGCGAGTCGGCGGCTCTCGTAAGGAAGAGGCGCGGAGCCCTAGGTAGGGGTGGTAGTCAGGTTAGGCGGAGGCGATGCTGTCGGCATGGCCGAATGGAGCGAGGCAACTGCCGATCGATGGGTTGATGAGGGGGGCAGAGGGTTTTGCTAGCGAGCGCCGCTGTCGACTATAACAAGGAATCACAAGTAAGGATTTTGCTAGCGAGCGGCGCTGATAGAGTATTATGGAAACTAATCGTCATTGATGACTGTTTTTATGAAATAAACAGTCGTAAAAGAGAAACAACAATAAAATAAAAGGGTTCCACTTGTCATAGGCTCATAGCCCATTTCGGACCATAATATTGGTGGGAAATTAAGCAACTGTCATCTAATATTAACAGTCGTTAGAGCTTTTTTGACTGTTGTTTGGATATAACAGTTGCAATGTTTCCGGAGCTTTTTATTTCTTTTTTTCCTCATACTTAAATTTAACGACCGTTTTAACTCAAAACAGTTATAATTGTTTGAACTTTATATTACGATAATGCCACTGAATTGATAGGTGACTGTTTTTATAAAAAAACGGTTGTTAATCCACAGTTGCAAAAGCCCTTTTCTGTGGAATTTGCAAAGAATATATCCAAAGAATATCTATATTAATATTATATATATGTATATTATATAAATTCTTGATGGAATTTGCAACATTAAATCTACAGTTGAAAATAATAATGTATTATGTTTATTAAAGTTTTTCAATATCTGTGATATCTAATATTTGGACTGTTTTTATATATTGTCTCTATGAATCGAACACTCTAGATTCAATAACAAAAGTTAATTTTACAATAACCTTTAATTATAAAAAATATTTTTCATTCAATTAGATTCAAAATTATAATGTCTCCAATATAGCTTAGTCGAATGAAAAATAATGTCAATATGTACCATATTGATTGTTTATGTAAAATAAAAAGGGAAAGTTACATGTCTATTAGTTTAAATTCACAAGTTCTGCCACTTTTTAAACACATCACACACATCAATAATATTATTGAAAGTGAAGTTTTTTAGCTATCTTTCGTGGTATTTATATTATAATTTTCTAAAGTTTTATACGAAGTATAATTAGTTGAAGGAGAAAACTAAGGATTTGACTCTCTCTACTTGAAGTACTAGCATATATAATTCAAGATAGACGTTGATTAATTTTTTTGGACCTTAGGTGTTTGCAAGAGGTAGGAAAAGAGCACGACGCCACCTCCTAATTAAGCTTTGGACCGAACCTTCCTGTTGCGATACGAAAAGAGATACGAGTTCCATTTCCATCCCTTTGTCGATTTGCATGAAATTAGCTTGAACTACTAGTTCCTATTGTTTGTGGTGATTTTGGATGCTTAAAAATTTTATTTTAATTGCTCAAACCCCACAAACTAACTTTCTACAAGATCAACTTCTGCTGTGCTATAATGTCTCTACATATCTAAAACTGTTTGGTTTAGTGCACTATCCCCATAGTAAGCTTCCAAGACTATACTACTACACTGAGTTGTTATTTACCTCCCTAAAGTCACAACAACTACCAATTGTAGTATGAGATTATCTCAACCAAACTCCCTTTTGACGTGAATATCAATTACATCAATTGGCTCCATCTCCTAAATGAGAAAGGTAGTATGACAATTAAAATATACTATTGACTCCATCTCTTCTATAAGAGAGTCACACTATCTTCACAATAAGAGAGTACTATGTTTACTCAATCTCCCTCATGAGAGAGTAAACTATCTTGTTTCATAAAGAAATTTTTGTTTATCAAGTCAACTTTACCCTCAAAGTATACTTGTACACATATGAATTGTCTATCCACAGGTTAATCATTTGCAAGTATTTAGGACTTGATAAATTAGCATGTTATTTATCATACATTCATCCATATATCTCAAAAATCTATGTACATTTTTAAAAGGAATTGGAATTGGCTTAACACATATATCAAATTCATAGTCTTGTTAGAGTGATCCAATTTTATAATATGCAATAGGATTTTAAGTAGAATGTGGCATAATGCACGAGTCTACTATGCTTCTAACTCAATATAGAAGTTCGTGAGTCTCAATATCTCATTTCCATAACCACATGGATTGTAAATCAAGCAAGCTTCTCTTGCTGCTTGTACTAGTCCGATTGCATCTTGCAATCGACTAAAAGAAATTTGTTATTGTATATCAACACAATACAACACATTAATGAGGTTCTAGAACTTCCTGATAATTTGGATCAGTCCGACTGACTCGTTTCAAATCCAAATGGTCTTCTTCATGGAACGTCTCAAAACTAGTTTTTTTCCGCCAGTACGCTTGCTTTACCCTATATTGATTGGTTCATGGAATTTACTACAAACTCTATTCACAAACAAGAGATCTTAAAGCCAAAAATTTATAAAACGCAAATATCTAGAACATTAGAGCAATCATGTCACACTCGAGAACAAATAACCAACTAGACAACCCAAAAAGAAACATAAGCAACAGTTCAACTAAAGGTTTTTTTGGCAACAGCAGAGGTTTTTCTTTCAATTTCTGATTCATATATGAAAAGCAAATATTTTGTCTTCTACGAAGCATGCCAATTCTGCTTTGTTGTAACTGGGTCGTAGCAGATTTTATTGGATTTGGATGCTCATCTTTCCTCTCTGTTTTCTCACATCCTGCATCTCATCCAATTTCTCAAATAATGTTATATTATATAGTACGGAAGTTGAACATATGAATATGATGTCTTTTAAGTGAAAACACGAGAATCGAAATCGTGTAAGACATGATTTTGTCTATTTGACATATAAAAATATTCACAAATTATAAGAAAATTGTCTATGCTGTATATATATTTCCCTTATAATGATAGTAATTAATTGATTATCAGTTTTAGAAAAATCATAGATGTTCTGTTGGTTTTAGAAGGTCCAAGACCTATATGTACATCTAATCTATCATTCATGTATAGAGTTTATAGATGTACCGCAGCGGAAGTTGATAGATTGTCTAAATTCTTCTCAAAGCCTCATTGCAACTCCTCATTGTCTCTTGGTCCTCCTCCGTACGTAACTGGTATACCACAACCTCAAAGCAAGGGCTTGGCGTCCCCTTTCACGAATCCAGATGCCGGTCAACTCGTGGGTGTGCTTTCTATTGCTCTCCAAGCAATAGGATGGCTCCTCTCTCTCTGATCTATTCTGGTCTCTCTAGGATGGTGGTTAACTCAAAAGTCACGAATTCCAACCTTAGAGACGCTTCAGAAGAGAGGGGTATAAATAGCCATCCTGAAAATCGGCTTTCCAGATTCATAACCGCCATCTGGAACGGTTCGTTTCAGATTGAAACGGTCCGCCCCATCCAGTTAGAACGGTCCGTTCCAGACCCAAAGGGACAGTCCGGTTGCCCAGCAAACCGGTCCGTTCGGAACATGGCTCCACACAGTTTTTCTAACATGTTCCCTCATTGAGGCATTGTTTCCAAACACAGAGTTAGACCTCATACGGCAAATGGACAGTGTGACCAGTGCATACATCTGTCAAGCAGGAGCTAAGATGCCTCACCATAACAAAGTTAAGGCCAGCGAGAAAGCATCTACCCTTTTATAAAAATAGTTAGATAGATGTGTATACTAGTACCTTAGACACATTCAAATCTGCACTAGATTGGACATTATCGATCGCTCAATGATACATGTCCTTCCTTTTCAGTCTTAGTCCGCTGCATGTTCCCAACCTCAGTCCAAATGACGAGTTTGGTGGGTCCTGAACACCAACAGATTTCTCATTTGTGCAAATTGAATCTGATCTTTCCTTTGTCTCATGAAAATCAGAACAAAATCAGTCGCTTTCCCAGCAATGCTCCGACAGGCGAAATTTGGGTACACACCAAAGTAGCTGGCACTGATCCTACCCCACATGATATAGTCAAAAGTCAAAAGGTACGTAATTATGGAACTCACACAATGGGGAGTCATACGGTCTTGGTCCTGGAACCACTCAACTCATCTTCCAAGAGTCGCTTAACACATGTGGTATGAGCACATGTCAGAACGAATCATCTGCACTAACAGACGTGTGTTCACATTCGTTGTACGAGTCTAGATTCAGTTCGCAAATCAAGTGTCTATGGTCTAGACCACTCCTTATTGCAACTAATCCTGAGATTCTCCACTTAAACACTCCTAGAGTTTTAAGGAGATTCTCACCTCGGCTTTAATTTGAACTATATGATTGTTGGGGATACAATCATATCGGATCGCCTAAAAGAAGACAAGTCTCATTTCAGTCCCAGACTGAAGCGACATTGAGCTTCAACTATCCCATGTGGCTTCTTAGTCCTTGACTAAGCACATATAGCTCAATATAGTCTCATGTCTGCATGCCACTGGCATTAGAGGTGATTACTCGTGTGAGCGAGACAATCTTTAGTTCAAATACACACTACCTTCCATGCTAACATTTAATTGAACAATAACATACGATTCAATAACAAGAATGAATGCAAATGTCTTAATATATATCAATAAAACACAATTGTTCAAACACATACATACATGCAAACATCTGAAAAATTGGACTGGTCCGTTGCAGATTTCGGACGGGCCGTTTCACAGCTATTTTCAGTTCTCAGGCGGTCCGGCTGAAATCCGGACAGTCTGCCCCAGACTGGGACGGGTCGTTCCAATCCTAGGATCCGCCTGTAGATCTCAAACCCATGATTCTAACCATTTTAAAGAACTGCATCCTAGCTATGGCCTTTGTAAATGGGTTTGTCACCATATCTTCAGTGGAAATGTGCTCCAACCAAGCTTTTAAAATGCGATTTTTTCGGTATGACGGTTCGAACTTGATTTAACGGTGAGGCGTTTTTTCGGTGAAAAAATGGTGAAAAAACGGTGAACTTGAACTATACAATCCTAAACTATACAATTATGGAGTAATACAACCATATAAAAAATTACATAAATTAATTTAATTTAGCAGATCTCAGTTAACGTGAGTGCAAATGTTTCTGCCCTAAAGCCGGATAAATAATTATCATTGTAAAACACTAAAACTTAATTACAGTCAAAAGTCATGTGCAATATTTTGACTGGTTCCAACTTCCAACATATCTCAGTAGTGGGTACATAAAAAATCACGAGTAAACTTCATGAGCTCAACTTTGATTTCTTTAAAAAAAAAAGAAACAACTCATGTAAAATTGCTAGCGTACTTTATGGATGTCAGAAAATAAAAAGAGTGAAAGGCTACAGGCTTACACATATGTCAGACAATAACTCATAGTTAGGCTAAATAACACACCACAAGCCATTATAATCAACAAATCTAGCCATTTTCTGTCACATCTACCAGTAAACAAAAAACAACAACATACATTGTGTATCACTGTACCAGTAAAGAGAAAAATCAAAATTTTCAAGAATCAATGGAGCAATAAACTAGGAGATTACAAAGATTACAAACTATAAAGTTTCTAAGCTAAGCAAACCTGCATGTTCTTTAACAAAATGTGCCAAAATATGCTAAAAAATCCAAAACAAATCTCATATTCCAAATCAGTTTTTTCTCCAATAAAATATGTTGTGCCTTGCTCTTGCATCTACCACATTGGTCTCTAAGTCACGGGGAGAGATTCAGTTCTACTCCTCCTTGTTGGTGATCCATATGAAGAAATAGGTAGAGTTCCAGCCGAATATTTCTATACGTTTATTTATGGTCCCTACCAGTGGGTTGCATTTCCCATAAGCCTGAGTACTTTATCTTTACAAACCCAGCATCACCCTCATCAAATTGCTTTCCTATGGACAATGTAGATATACAAGCATACACAAATTTAAATTCTACTTTTATTATTCTACTAGAATACAAGCTTTCAAAGCACAAATCACTAATTCAAGTATAATCATTTACATCAATAATCAATACCAAAATTATTAAGCTATACATCAATTTTAGAGCCTACTATCTAAATCAATTTGAGCCCCATCATCAATTTCAATACCAGCAACTTATGCAAATTAAACATGCTATGACCATACCCAGTTCTAAAATCTTTTATTTTACTGTTTAAACTTTAAACTTACCAACGATTGGAATAGTTGATTGATTTCTTACTCTCTGAGTATATGGATTGTACTGAACAACTAATATATAACAATTATCAGATTCGTTTTTTATTTTTTGTCAGTCCAGAACTACCGAACTACAGATTTATATTGAACCGGCACAAATTCATACCAATTCATATTGAACTACTGAACTCTGACAGTCTAGAATAGCACGAGTATGATTTATGAAGTACCAGAAGAAAAAGAGAACAAAAAGTGCAAAAGTGCAAAACCAAAAGCAAAAGAGAAGAAAAATAAAGTACCAAAAGCAACTATTGCATGCACCTTCCTTCCGTAGCTACAAGAGATTGTAGAGAGAACATTGCACAAGAGGATCGAGTGGCTCTGGCTCGAGTGGCTCTAGTAGAGGCGATCAAGTGACTCGCTTACACCTTCCCTCCATGGCTTGAGTGGCGCACATGAGGAGATCGAGTGGCGGCGGGAGGAGATCGAGTGGCTCTCCACCGGAGGAAGAGAGACACCGAGAGGAGAAAGAGAGAGAGGAAGAGAGGGACAGGGCCTAGGGTTTGGTCGGAAGTTTTTTTGTTTCTGGTAAGTTATTAATTATTTAAGTTATCTATTTTTTCTCCGTCAAACGCATTATTTTTACCCTTTTTTCGGCGAAATTTCGCAAATAACGCGTTACGATATTTTATCGTTTGAAGCTTTAACGTTCGTGCGGTGAGCCTCTGAACGAAATTTAAAAGCTTGGCTCCAACACAAATTTTTTGTGTTCTTGTCTGTCTCTAACGAAATGATATCTCATGTCAATATGTTTGCCTTTTCCATTATACTTGGGGTCTTTAGAGAATGCTATACCAGCAGTGCTATCGCAATAAATAATCACAGGTCCGATGGGAACCTTGACCACCTCTAGTTCCTTTAGAAAACGCCTCAACCATATTACCTCTTGGGCAGCCGCAGAACATGCAATGTACTCGACCTCCTTGGTGGATAAAGCAACACATGTTTTCTTTTTACTAGTCCAAGAGATTACACTTTTTCCAAGCATGAAGATGAAACCTGAAGTGGATTTGCGCTCATCCAAGTCTCCACCCCAATCAGCATCCAAATAGCTGACTAAATTCAAGTCTCTGCCTTGATAGCATAGCACATAATCAGATGTGCCCTTGAGATATCCCAAAATCCTCTTGACTGCTTGCCAATGAGCAAATCTAGGATTCGATTGAAATCGGCTGACAAGACTCACCGCATAGCATATATCGGGTCTTATACACATCATGGCATATATCAAGTTTCTAACTGCACTTGAGTACTGCACTTTTTCCATCTTGTCTTTTTCCTCCTTTGTCTTGGACACATGTCACTGCTCAAGCTTGTATTCTTGTCAATAGGAGTGTCAACCGATCGACATTCAGCCATGTCAAATCGTTCAAGAACCTTCTTCACATAAGTTTCTTGAGATAAACTGAGAAACCTCTTGGTTCTATCTCGAGTTATCTTGACACCTAGCACATAACTAGCTTCACCCATATCTTTCATGTCAAATGTAGAGGACAACCAAGTCTGCGTTGAACAAATCAGCAACTTGTTGTTACCTGCAAGCAATATGTCATCTACATATAATGTCATGATTAAGAACCCATCCATGGACCTCTTCACATACACACAATGATTCTCTTCCATCACCTAAAAGCCGTTTGACAAGACAGCTTGGTGGAATTAGAGATTCTATTATCGTGATGCTTGCTTGAGACCATATATAGAACGACGAAGTTTGCACACCTTGTGCTCCTTCCCTTTAATCATAAACCATTCAGGTTGTACCATATATATCTCCTCCTACAATTCTCCATTAAGAAATGTAATTTTTACATCCATTTGGTATAGTTCTAGATCTCTTGCAGCGACAATTTTTAGGATCAAGCAGATAGATGCAAACATAACCACATGAGAGAAGGTTTCCTCACAATCCACTCCCTTTACTTGGGTGAATCCTTTTGCAACCAAGCGAGTTTTGTAACGTTCAATTGACTCATAACTTTTACGTTTGACTTTGAGAACCCATTTACTCCCAACAGCCTTACGACCTCGTGGTAAGTCAACTAAGTCCCAGACTTGATTCTTGTTCATGGAATCAATCTTCTCTTGCATGGTCAGCAATCATTCCTTAGAATTAGAGTCAGAAAGTGCCTCTCGCACATTCTTTGGTTCATCCAAATCGATAGCCTTTACTGTCCTATTGCGTTTAGGCTTATCATCCTCTTTTGGTACAACCAAACCATCCAAATCTTTTGCGGGGTACTCTTTCCCGTTCTGACCTCCGAGGTTCAACTTCTTCCTGTCTGTTCACATCATTGGGACAGTCCATTCTAGTCCGATTAGGAGAATAATCTCGCAGGTATGTCTGGGATTGTCAGCCCCAGTCTTGGGACGGTCCGTTCCAACTATCGAGATTGACTCGTTGAGTTTCCTCTTCTGTAATTGACCTGGTCTCAGGAGGTTGAGCCTCTACCTCTTGACCAATGCCAATATTGGCAGAAGGAATGTCTTCACAAAGTCTTTGCATTCGTGAAACCTCATTTTTCTTAGGAAAGTCGCTCTCAAGGAATGTTGCATCCCTCGACTCTATTTCCGTGACAGTCCCACTCAGATCCTCTCCAAAAAACACGTGGTACTTGGAAGCTTTAAAGTACCTTATAATGATACACTTCCTCCCTCTCGGACCAAGCTTCCCATGTTTGTGAGACGAAACATGGACATAAGCCAAATAATCCCATGGATGGAGATTACCCAAATTCGGTTTTCATCCAATCCATAACTCATAAGAGGTGGTTGCCACTGACTTCGAGGGACACGGTTCAGAACATATGCAGCTGTCAACAGCGCATCTCCCCAATACGAAATTGGTAGACTTGCTTGTGACATCATAGATCTAACCATTTCTAACAAGGTCCTATTACTCCTTTCAACAATACCATTTTGTTGTGACGTGTAGGGAGTTGTCAATTGATGAACTATTCCCTTTTCATCACGCAAGCTCTTGAATTGATTTGAGAGGTACTCTCGACCTCGATCTATCCTAAGAGCTTTCACAAGTCTATCTTGTTGATTCTCAACCATCGCCAAATACTTTTTGAAGCAACTCCTTCTTGTCTCTTGGTCTTTCTCCCTATGCAACTGGTACACCACAACCTCAAAGCAAGGGCTTAGCGTCCACTTTCACGAATCCAAATGCCGATTGACTCGTGCGTGTGCTTCAACCTTAGAGACGCTTCAAAAGAGAGGAGGTATAAATAGCCAGTCTGGAAACCGACTTCCCAAATTCATAACCGCTATCTGGAACGGTCCGTTTCAGATTGAAACGGTCCGTCCCATCTAGTTGGAACGGTCCGTTCCAGACCCAAAGGTATAGTCCGATTGCCCAGCAAACTGGTCCGTTCAGAACATGGCTCCACACACTTTTTCTAACATGTTCCCACTAGTATAATTTGCAGAAATGAAAAGAACCACGACCCCGTTTGGATCATATGGGAATAGGAGGAATAACTTCTTCATAAGCGTAAATTTATTATAAACAATCCAAACTCTTCACAAAGTTACACACTTTCCAATACTTTCTGCCTAGAAATAGGCTATTTTTTTATTCCTAAGCAATTCAAACAGAACCCACAAGCACAAACAGAAGGGAAATCATGTGTACAGTGTGTTTGAATTTTACCCTACACAATAATTAAATTAATATATTTCAAATTTCAACTTGTTATAATCTCATTAAATATAAAATAATATAAACTTTTGATTTCATTTCAACAGTCGTACATTAATTTGAAATAAAAGCTTTATTTATTATTATTATTTTGGTTTAAAAGACTACTATTGTTGTCACTCGCTACATTAACATGAAATAATCTCATTACATAAATTAATCTAGAATGTAAATTGGCATGCACAAATTACTTTAACTCGATGTATCCAGTGGTGGAGCCAGAAAGTTATAAAATTTATAACGGGGTTCAATATAATTATAATATTAATATAATAAAAAAATAAATTCACACAATGTATTTTTCGATATATATTTTTATTTTAATAGTTTCAAAATTTGAGATAAAAAACAACTAAATAATTCTAATTAATAACTATTTTAAAAAAATAGGACTCAAAATGTAAGACGATTTTATTAAATTTATAAATTTTAATCGATTTTTCATCTTCTGATTGAATTTTTTACAGTTTCATATTTTGAAATTGACATAAGATGATAATGTTAGAAAATCCCTCAAGGCCAATAATATTCATTTTAACAAACCATCAAACAATCACCCATTCGCTGATTACAAGATCTATTCTACAATTTGTACTTAATGCAGTCACGGTTATCTCAAAGTTTCTTCATCAATGATCGAATGAAAAAAAAAATTTATAAAGTTCACAAAAAGTTAATATTTAAATTATTTTTGGTAGAAATATTATTTTATTCCGAACAACATCATTAATTATTTTAAGTTGATAGAATTGAAACCAAGCAAAGAAGAGAAAATGTTAAATTAATTGATCAAATGCAATCACACAAATTGATTAAATCTTATCTTTTGGCACATCAAATAAAATAAACAAAAACCAATGTAATAAAGCTTTATCACTAACATAATAGTCTATAAATTACATATTTAAGTTTAATATAAGAATATATATATAGAGAGAGAGAGAGAGAGATAGAGAGAGAGGTGGGCTAAAGTGCCATAGATATCTTTTTTGAGTCATTTTTTTAAGATCCGAAATTCAATTAGTCTCCAAACCGTTCAAATTGATCACCATATTGAAATACCATTGGAAACTAAACTTTATATTTTTTTGAATTTTTTTGCTATTTATTTTGATATGTTCAAATTGGAGGGTCTGAAATACTCCAATTATAACGTTTTTTTAAAGTATCATAATAAATAGTAGAAAAATTCGAAAAAATGTAAAATTTGGTCTCCAAGGATATTTTAATATGGTGAATAACCTGAATGGTTCGGATCGAGCATTTGAATTTTGTATCTCGAAAAACGACTCTATGACACGTTAGTCATTCTCTCTCTCTCTCTCTCTCTCTCTCTCTATATATATATATATATATATATATATATATATATATATAGAGTAAATCTATTGTGAACCATGGTTCATATAAGCTTCTGTGCACCATGACCGTTTTGGTCGGTGGTTTCACAAATTGTCAAATCTAATTTAACCAACCCAATCTATATATTGAAATCTCATAGCAAACAAAATTTTACAATTTTTTAAATTTTTTTACTATTTTTTTTCGAATTTTTTAACACTTGCCATTTTTTGCTATAAATATACTAATTTATAAGCCAAAAATGGCAAGTTTTAAAAAATTCAAAAAAAATAGTAAAAAAATTCTAAAAATTGTAAAATTTTGTTTGTTATGAGATTTCAATATATAGATTGGATTGGTTAATTTAGATTTGTCAATTTACAAAATCACCGATCAAACGGTCGTGGTGCACGGAGCGCTCTATGCATCATGGTTCACAATAGATTTACTCTATATATATATATATATATATATATATATATATATATAGTTTTGCTATGGTGAGCCGCGACTCACTATAATGTTTGTGAGTTGCGCTCAAAATTCCTAGATCTAGTTCAAAATGACCAATCCAAACCATCCAATATGATCTCCTTATTATAATCTCCATGCAAACCAAATTTTATATATATTTTTTTAAACTTTTTAAGTATTTTTTAAAAATTTTGGAAAATATCTAATCTAATTAGTTCTGAACCGTTCAAAAACAGCACATTTTAAAATAAAAAATACTTCGAATTTGAAAAAAATATCAAAATTGGTCTGCATGGAGATTTCAATAGGAAGATCGTATTGGACGGTTTTAGATTGGTCATTTTGAACCAGATCTAGGAGTTTTGAGCGCGACTCATGTGAGTGGCAACTCACCATAATAAAACTATATATATATATATATATAGGTGCGTTTGGCATATGCGTGAACTACCATGTGAACAAGGAATTGTGAACAACAGTTTTGCTCCCACCAAGTTCGCAATTCACCAAAAATGATGGGATTGAGAACAAGCACGATATTCGTTGTTCGTGCAAATTTGTTCCATGTTTGGTACGCGCGTTGTTCTCTTGTTCGCGAACACTGCTGTTCGGGCACGTGCCAAACACGCCTATAATGGATGGATAAATATACTATGATGTACGGATCGTCACCCGTACACCAGAGTCGTTTTCGAAATCCAAAATTCAAATTATCATCTATATTGAAAAATTCTTGGAGACCAAATTTTATATTCTTTCGAATTTTTTTGCTATATGTTATCATATTTTCAAAAAAAAAAAAACACTACAATTGGAGTAATATAGACCACCAAATTTGAAAATATCATGATATATAGCAAAAAATAATGAAAAAATATAAAATTTGGTCTCCAAGAGTTTTTCAATATGGAGAATAATTTGAATGGTTTGGATTGATTATTTGAACTTTGAATTTCGAAAACAACTCGGGTATATGGGGATCGTACACTAGAGTGTATTTTATCCATCCTCTATGTGTGTGTGTGGATACATAAGGAATAAAGAATAAGTTCCAGATTATTTATTCACGTGAACCAAACAACACATGAATAAAAAAATTGAGTTTATCTGGATGCTTATTTATATTCTAACAAAACTCTAGAATATGAATAAGCCCTTCCTTATTCACTCCACATTGAAACGCTCCAGGACAAATATGAATAAGTATAAACGTCACAGAAGAATTAGATTTTTTAAAAATAGATAATAGAATTCACCATCAATATACATTGTGCTAAACATTACTAAATGTCAAAGTTTATAAATTACTGATGTGAAACACTCAAGAAGACAACAGTCAATATTTGTGGCAGCTGAATATATATTTTCTATTTAATTATTTTTTTAAATAAGAATAAATTGATCAAATCACATATGAGTTTCAAACATACCTCAGGTATGTTTAAAAAGGGGTGTGAACTAGAACAAAATTTGTTTTAGTTCTTGTTCTTAATTCCGTAATTTTGTGGGAACTAGGAGCATGCCCTTGTTCCTAGTTCTTGGTATGTTTGGTTCACGTGACGAACAAGCACGGACAAGGGATTCATTCCCAAGTGGCGTTCATTGTTCTCACAAAAAGGTGGGATTAGAAACTAGGTTTTGTGTTCGTTGTTCCCACAGTTCGCCAGTTGTTTGGTTCACGCGAACAGCTGCTGTTCGTGAACTCGTTGTTCGGAAGCGCTGCCAAACATTCCCAAGTGGTATTTGTTGTTCTCACAAAAAGGTGGGATTAGAAACTAGATCTTTTGTTCGTTGTTCCCACAGTTCGCCAGTTATTTGGTTCACACGAACATAGCCAGAACTAGGAACAAGTGACTAGTTCCTTGTTTTTGAAGGTGCCAAACACATGGGGTTCAAATAGTAGATATATAAAATAAAAATTTAACTCTGTAAATGTGAATTTGTATGTATATTGGTTTATTTCATAAATAAATGGAGTTATTTTACCCCATTCATTCCAGGTAGATCTGTCTTTGTGTTGGAGTTGTCCTAAAAGTCAATAGATTAAATGACTTAAATATTAGTTTATGTTATGGATGATATTTTATCATCTGTTCATAGGTTTATTATTGACAGATCATTCAGGTTGAGGAACATAGTGCAGAACTTGACCCGACGAAATAAATATATGGATTGTGTTATGTGTCATTATTTATTTCGTTGTGATTTTTGGTTCTAAGTCTGAGATGTTTATCTTTTTCATATGAGGATGTTTCAATAAATATTGTCTACCGCTGATTCCCAATAAGGACTGCTATACGGACTTTATTTATGTTCTCTTAAATTGTGCGGGGAAAAGCTAATCATCAAGAAAACCATATGTCCCTCATTAATTCACTTAGGGTGTGCTTGGATGAGCATGGAATAAGGAATTTCGGTATGCATGCTTATCCAAATTCCTTATTCTTATACCATGGTTTTGTTAGTATAGGAATAAGGGCCCAAATTCCTTATTCTTGTGTTGTTTGGGTTGCACAAGAATAAGAATAAGCACACATCGAAATTTCTTATTCTTATTTCTTATTTCATGCTCATCCAAACACACCCTTAGTGAGTGACGATATCTGTTTGGGCCCCCTTGATGGAGTTGGATCGTATGCGCGCAACTAGGCGATCAACTCTAGATCAAGAAACGTATAATCTGCAAGAATGACACATTCCTATCTTGGATTATACGATGATATCGTGAGACATATGAATCAAAATAGAGAATTACTTTTATTCTCTTATGCAGAATTGAAATACTGTAGCAATACACTATTTATGTGAATTGAGAATCATAACGTGTTGCTAGATACCGCTTATGATTATTGAAAATAAATATCGATTTAATTCCATGGCCAACATAGCATAAATCCTCAAAGGGTCACACAAATAGGACATTAATCACAAAGTGTATTATTTATTTATTCACAGCAGTATGTTCTATAAAAATATGATAAGATTGATTAATTAATTATATACCGTTGCGAACCGTTATAATTAATTAAGTCAATGGATCATATAGAAATAAATTAATGCATTAACTAATCCTAAAATAATTATTAATGAGTTAATAATTAATTTAGTTCAACACAATATTAATATAAATGGTTATATTAATTAATCGAACTGTTATTTAATAGTAAATAGATAGTCCAATTAAAGAGCAAATAAATAGGCTTTAATTAATAGAATTAGAGACTCAATTGAGTGGATTAAGTGACCCATAAAACCCATTTTGTGGCAGCCATATAATGGCGGTAGGTGGGATGACATAGTTGTAATTATGCAAGAAGTCAATTAGGTTTTGTGCTCTATATAAGGACTACTTATGAGAGCCTCCACCTAGAATTTTCTCTCCTCTCTTGCCTCCCTCTTAGGTCGCCACCCCTCCTCTCTTTTTCTCTCATGCTCATGTGTTGAGCTCTCTTTTCTCTCTACTAAATCAAAGTTGTTGATTGATGCAAGAGAGAAAACCATAAGGATTAGGCTTGTAATTCTTTGGGTATACTAGCACGTATCTTGTAGAACGTGATTAATCTTCCTTGGTGGACTCGAGGGCGGCGGCTAGACGTGGTGGAGACGGTGGAGAAGGCACGCCATCGATTCTCATGCCTTGGTCGAGTCCCGCGAATACGATTTCGCGGGAGGTACAATTCCTACACCTTCTCTTGTGTCCAATTGCTATTAGCACTAGATCTACTTTGATGCATGATGGTTGTTTGTGGTTAATTAAATGTAATTAACTATAAAAATTTAAAAATTGTACATTTCCTAACACTTTGGTCATGTTGGGTTTTCGATACCATATCGTTTCGTATTTATTCTGTTCCGCCTGAAACGGAATGAAAACAGAATAGCTTTTCAGGAGACGGAACACCCAAAAGAAGAAATTTACACAGGGAAATGAACGCGGAACTGAAACGAAACACGATTTTTATTTTATTACCAGTTCTGCTTTTGTTTCGCACCGTTTGATACCCTGTCAGAATTTTAGCACAAGTTGATACCGATATGCTCGCAATTAAGCATCTTCCCTTCCGAAACTAAATTCTTCGCCTTTAATTTTGTACAATGACTATATTTCTGTATAATTCCTTCCAACCCCCGCACCCCTCCCCCCACACACACACTCCTCCATCTTGAACTAATTACTTTATACATCTTCTTTCATCTTTTCCGGTGTCCATCTTAATTACATTCCTTGTACTTCCATTTTATACCAATCCAAACATCAGGCACTCTTGATCATCTTGAGTAGCTAGCTATTTAATTACCCCGCTTTTCTTCTTTTCCTTGTTTTTGTCTTTTTTTCGTTTTGAGCCTTGGATTGTCCCACACAAAATATGTCTTTGACTGTGATCTCATCGTTATTTTCTTTTCTTTAGGGTCTTTCACAGAGTGTGGTTGTCTGGTTCTTGTCAAATAGCAGAGTAAATCCTTCTCCAAATCACTCTATGTCTCATCTTTTTTTCTCGTCCTTTCCATTACTCTCCTACTGATTTGGAGCGAGTAAACCCTTCAATCAGAGTAACTTTCGTCATTTTCTGATCTTCCTCTCCCTCCCAATCTCGTGTTCTGAAGCAGGCCCTTAGATTCTTGTTTACCTTCTTCTTTCAGCCCTTCATGCAAGACATCTACAACTGATCTATGCTATTCCCTTCTTTCTTTGTCCCACTATGTTCTGCCTCTTTGACTTCCATATTATGCAAGTTTAGTTTAACTGGCATCATTAATTGTCAATGCTGTCAGTTAGAATTGCTTACTTTTTCTCTGTTATGTGCCCCACGTTTATTCTATGTTCTCCTGCATCATCACGCTATTCACAATTATTAATTTTTTTTTTTTTTGATAAGTGGATCCTATTTAGAGAGCTATGGTCCAGTGCATATTAATTTACACCAATTTTTTTGGTGCTCACAGGGGTTCATTTATTTATTTATTTGAAAATAAGATATTAATTTGTTTATCTTCTTCCGCATCCTATGGTAATTAATTGAATCCACATAGTCACCAAGCATTCGTACTAAGCTTCATGTTCATCATTAAAAATCTAAATAGAGCATCAACAGGGATTCTGAACATATAGTTCTCTAAACAAAACTATTGTTTTAAAAGATAATTTCTTCTAAACCACATCACGTCATAAATTAGCTTAATTATATTCTATTAAGATCACTCCACCTAGCTCTCTTCTATCCAACAAAAAGAAAATGGATAAATTATTCCTATTCCTTCTCTTTCCTTCTGGCTTCACTCTCTTTGTGCGTTTGAATTGTTGGAAGAAAGAAGAAGAAAAAGGAAGAAGAAGAAAAAAATTATAAATAATCCAAACTCTTCTCACAAAGTTACACACTTCCTAATATTTTTTTCCACTTCTTCCCTTCTTCCCACACCTATCCAAACGCACTTCAGTCATTGTAATGGTGGTGAATAAATTTGAAAAGCAAAAACCACTCAGTCACTTTATTTCTGTGACGAAAGTGAGGAGTTGCTTAAAATTAAAATTAAGATAAAGTATAATAACTTCAAAAAGGGAAATCATTTAAGTGTGACTGTATCATTACATGATTGTTCTTTTATATACTTTATTCATATATTTATTCATTTATTGTACCCGCCAATATTGGTTGTTTTAGTGCACAAATGTAATGGTGGACAAATCGTAAATAAAGAAATTCTTCTATCACAGTTAGGCCTGTCAAACGCATTAAAAAAGCACGGAACACCATGTGCCATTTACCGTTCCGTCAAGAAAAACGATACCAGATCCGATTCCGTTAACCGTTTCGTTTTTGAAACGGCACAAAATTTCAATTCGTTAACAGTTCCACTTCAGAAACAACACATAAAACGGTTTGAAAAGAGGTGAAACGGTTCGAAATGGCAAGATTCCTCATTCCGTTTGCCGTTTCGTTATTGAAACGATATAGAAATTGATGCCGTTTGCCGTTCCATTTCGGTTATACGAAACGGCATCACGTGGTGGCATGTGCCGTTGACAGGCCTAATCACAGTAACGTAATAAAGTTCTTCCTGGAAGGGGAAAATGAAACGGAAAATTTTACGAAATACCAATTTTTTTTTATTTTTACTTTTGAGGAATTACGAAGATCATGTTGATTATCATACTAAATGGAATATATCAGCTGCACCCTTTTTCTTTTCTTTTCTTCCTTAAAAAAGGGTAATTGAAAGATGGATGCCGGAACTTGAAAACTTGTGTTCTCTCGGTACTGCATTTGTTACCTTGTATTTCACTACTCAAGTCTCGACTCTTCATATCAATCTTCCCATCCTCTCTTTCCTTGTTTATAGCTAGCTAGCTAGTTCATTATCATTTAATCTAGTACAAATTACAAAAGGTTTCCCCCCATGATGATGGGAAAAAAAATTGCCAAAATTGCAAAACAGATGTCCATCTACAGTTTTTGTCCCTCTCGAAGGATCCACTCGGTGAAGGCGTCTAGTGTTTTCATGTCGGACCGGTAGTGCTTTTGAGTGAAGTTAAGCAGCGTTGACCAGGTGAAGTCGGGGTATGCACGGGGATTCTTACTGTCGATCAACTGACCAGGAGGCCGCACGACTTTGTCCATTTGAGGGCACAAAAAGAAGGCTAGAGACTTTCTCGGCACTCTGCTATTTACCACTGCTCGGTGCAAACAACTCTTGTACCTCCCATTCGACAATGCCTGCACATATTTGTCCATTAGTTAATTCTTTGACTTGAGTTATATCTTACAAATCTTGTATTAATGGTTGTCACTATTAGCTAGATTTGAAAATGCACTTCTTTAAACGGCACTACAGCTTACTTAGGTATGCACTAAACCTTGTCACTAAGAAGCTTCTCGATTGCTCATAAAAATGAGATAAGATATAGAGGAAAGAAACATGGAGGATGTTATTGCCACTATGGGGTTATTGGGTAGGCCACAAATTTGAAGTAACAGATAAGATGCATGTATTTCCGTTCTTCCAGATTTCATAGTTATTTTAATGTTTCAACTTTCAAAAATATAGAAATTATGCAAGTGCAAAATGCATGTGGTTCGGTATTCTGTTGACGAAACCTAATTAACGTACCATCCATTTTTAGGATCAATTTACTTGCTTCCAAGAAACATCATGAAATTAAATTTGGTGTTAGAATTAAATGCTTATAGTGGTACTTATATGTAAAGTTTATATGGTCATTTCCTTTTCGCTCATAAAGGTCATTGTCCAATAAAAAGGATTGAAATTGATTTGTAACTGTTGAAGGAATTAATGCTACACTTGAAGCAATTAATTAACTTAGGCAAAACCAATAAAACAAGCAGATGCAACCGTATTTACTGCATCTCTACAGCTTTACTTACCATGAAAGTATCTCCAATGTTAACAACAAACGCATTTGATCTCGGTCGAATTGTGCGCCACTTCCCGTCAATGTACACTTGGAGACCCGCCACATCATCTTGGTGCAGTATGGTGAGGGAGGTGGGGTCACAGTGGGGGCCGGTGCCAAGTGTTTGGTCCGGCTTCTGACATGGAGGGTAGTAGTTAAGACGCATTATCGAGTCGTTTCCTTCAAAGAAGTCCCGGTAGTGGTCTGGGCCGACACCGAGGCTCAGCCCCAGTAACTCCATTATGTTTAGAGAGATTCTGGACATCTCCTCGCAGTACTTTTGATATACATCCCTGCATGCATGGAAAATTCACATTACATTCCTGCATTGCAGCAAAATTGCAAATTTTTTTTTGATATAAATTGCATTTAAAGGTAATGTGGGGTGATTGTTACATTTTAGTCCAATGTGCCGGAGGAAAGACTGGCTCCATCAATTAAAAGAAACATATTCCAATCTAGGCAATCTTGAAGGTTTGGAATTAAACTACTAGTAGTAAAACCTGAACTATACACGAGTACATTTAACTGAGGTCCCTACAATGTTCTGGTTCAGTGTAACGCTTATAATGTGACGAGTTCGTGTAGTTGATTCTTTACTTTTAAAGCTGGTAAACCACATGAAAAGTTACATCAGTGACGGCACATAATGTCCTCAGTCACCGCATTTGTTTTGTCCTTTTCCTCTAATGTACAGTGTACTAATTTTGTCTTAAGCATCGGACAAAAAGCCAAAAGGAATGATTAACAACATGCTTTTAGAGACTTTTCATGATGCTTTCTTTATCGCAATTCGGGTATGTGTATGGTGAGAAATGTTAGAATAATAAATTTGTTAATTTTCACCTGACCATAATTGAGAAGAAAAATAGGATACAAATAATTCCAAATGAAATAAACCTTTCTATTTGTTAGCCATGATTAAAAAAAAAACATAAGAAGAATAATAATTTTTACTCCAAAAATTATATGTTAAATGGAAAAAGATGCCTAGTGTATAAATTAATGAAAATGCAACTGCCAACAACGAAATGAAAAGACAATAATTTTAAATTAGCTCTAACACTGCGCTATTAAGTTTATGAAGGAAAAAGAAAAAGCCATAAAAGTTTTAACGATGAAAAGTAAAAGTAAAACACCAAAAAAACAATTTGAAAAGTAAAAGCCAAATTCAAATTGCATTACCCTGTGTGCCGATAAGCTTCGCCCAATGTATCCACGAAATAATCTTCAACAATGCTCTGCTTCTGATCAGAGAACCTAAACGACAATGTTTCTTTCCATGGGAGTTTACTGGCAAATCTACCAGTAAAGCTACTTGCATAGCCACAACTCTCCCCTGGCCTTCTCTGAGCTCTTTGTTTCTCCATTAATGGCATCTGAAAGAAGCTCTCGGCACAACAGTGCGCCTCTTGTAAAAGCTCAGGATGAATCCCATGGTTCACCACTTGAAAGAACCCGTGTCGTTCGCATGCTGATTGAACCAATTGTATCAGCTGGCTGGATTCTTGGGTACGGTACAAGGAGAGGTCGATTAATGGTACGATGAGTTCTTCAGCTGAATCGGGTTTCGGGGCCTCCTCAGAAGGCCAGATAAACTGGTTCGGTATGTTTTGTTCATGGCTAAGTACTGATGCATCAAAAACTAGATTAGAGGCTTCCATTGACGGAGACTTATCTTTTCTGGAGATGGAGAGGTGTTGTTGAACCATGTTTTGTTTTCTAGAAATTGTTCATTGAGAGTAAGGAGGTGGGTTCAATCTGTTTATACTATTCTATATAAAATGGAGGTCACTGTGTAAAGAGGAAAAACAGAGACTTGATCAAATGCCTAAGACTAAGAGAAGTCTATTGAGTCGGTAGTGTGCTTGTGTTTGAGTGAAAGGAGGAGAGAGGGAGGAGGATTTAATGTCTATCTTTTTCTAGTTTTCCTCTTTGTTAGTTGGTCCCACAAATGCTGAGCTCTATTTTTTTCTGAGGAGTTGCTTCCCTCCTAGTCCGGCTTATATAGGAGTTGTCGGAAGAGAGAGAAAGAGAAAGAGGATTGAGAAATAAAGGGAGTGGATTTCGAGTGGATTAATAAGGGAATAACCGAATAAGACATAAGACATTACATATTACATGTCTACCAATCCAGTCAAGTATTACATCACAAGTCAATAACTTATCCAATTTTATTGGGTGAATTTCCAGGGTGCCTAAAACTTTGAAACGTTTGTTTGTGCGTTTTCTTCATAATTCAGTTATTGGCATTATTATTATTTTTTTTGCCCTTCAAAACTAGTTATTGCATCCGTTTTTTGTGTTTTCTTCAAAATTCAGTTATGGGCTTTGCTTTTTCTTTTGTGCCCTTGAAAACTAGTTATTGCAATTTGATAAGTTTTTTCTTAAAAAAATAGTTTCTAAATTCTAATGGTCAATATAATATTATAACACAACACACTTTAAGTGAAGAATCATAGGTCCGAAATCTAGTTGACATTATTTGTGAAATTTAAATTTCGAAATCTGGTTGAGATTTTTTGCGAATATTTAAATTTTAATATGACGAAGGACTCCAACCCATCTTATTTTTTTAGAAAATAAGAAATAGTTGTGTTTTGCAGTCTGAAAAAAGATAAGGAAATATATAAATAGATAAGGAAATATACGTTTTGGGTCTGAAAAAAGTTTTTTCATTTTGCACCAAAGGTAAATAATTGTTTTTACAAGGAAGAATCTTAATTATTCTAGGTAGAAAATTTTATGTTGACCAGTCGTAGTCTCATAGCTACAGCAACAATTTTGTAGAGACAAATAAGGAGATATGTATCACAAACTATTAATGCAAAAGAAAACAAAATGGCTTCCATGCTGTGTAAAGATGGACCACTTTGGGATGAGGTGACCATGGAATTTTGTTTGTTGCATGGATGGAATGACCATTTGGCACTGGCTTATTAGCCTCCATGGCTTTATGCAATAATTTGGCCTGTATAATCTGCAAAATCTTGCGGCGATTTCGTCCCAATCCACCACCATCTCTCCGTTTTGTAACGATTGGAAGGTGAAACGGCACCAAAATCTGTACCATTCTCTGTTTCTCAATTTATTTCTTTATTAGTGAAGAAAAGGGTTCGAAGATCTTCTCCTAAGCTCCGTTTGGATAGGTGTGGGAAGAAGGGAAAAAGAGAAGAAGTGAGAAGAAGTATTGGGAAGTGTGTAACTTTGTGAAGAGTTTGGATTGTTTATAATTTTTTTTTTCTTCTTCCTTCTTCTTCTTCTTCTTTCTTCCAACGATCCAAACGCACCCCTAGTACAAAAGTTTAATCATAGTTGAATTTGGAAAGTGTACTTTTCTAAAACAAACAAAATCCAATGCCTTACTCAAATATATTTTTCTTTATCCTAACTACAAATTAAAAATAATAAAAACCCCGTTACAATTGTAAATTTGAAAGAAAAGGTAAGCGAAACAAAACATGTTAAATTTGACTTTCCTTTTATTACAGGGAGCTTTTCTCTCTTGTAAACGAGAGTCAAGTTTCCCGAAAGATTTTCGAATTAGATTCCAAATCTACATCATTCACTTGAGAAGTGTTAACCATAAATGTGAAAACTAAATACTGCTTTGCTTTATACGAAAGAAGGTTATTCCTTATTTTAATACTTTCATCTGTTTTTATTTTTTATTTTTTGTAAACTAATGTGTTTTTAGATTTTGAATTTCATTTTTTTTTTTTGGATTCCTTTCTACTATGTAGCCATTTTCTACTCTTCCATGTCTAATTTCTCAAATGTTTAAACTTCATAAAAATTATATATATATATACGAACATAAACAATATAATTTATTTGACTTGAGTTGACCTAAAGTTAGAAAAAAATTTTGGTACATCATAAGAGCACAACTGCTAGAAAAATAAAGGATCATTTAGGTCAGATGTGATCTGCACCGTCAAATGCAGATTAAGGGGACCGTATCATTGTGGGACCATGTCATTGTCTGATTAAAATTAAGAGCAACTGTGGTTGGTTACATGATCACTAATGTATTATACTTACATTACTTTAAAAGAAAGGTTAGTGGAGCATTTTCTTACTCTGTACGTCAGTGTGCTAGAAAATCTGATGCAACGTATAAACTTAAATTACAGTAGAAGTAATAAAAAAAATATTTAGGATTTATTTTCCCCCTAAAAGTGTAGTATAACTTGTATGTTTCCCACTTCGTTCTGGTATTTCTCTCTGTAGCGGTGTCCTTGTCAAAGTTCGTCTTTTGCTAACTAGTAACTACTAATAAAACCAAAATGAATGTTTCTCAATTTTCCAATAATGATTTCCGTTCATAAAAGAACATTACTGGAGTTGAGAACTATATTTTTTTTTCACTTTCTATTTATGAAGTTTCAAACTTATCATTTAAATCCTTAAAGTTTTTAATTTCTATCAAATTTGATGGACTAAATATAAATGTAATAATTTACTTTCTTAAAGACCAAATGATATTTTTTTTAATATTACATAATTTAAATTTTTTATTATTCTGTATTTTTTGGAAGAATGTTTTAAACTTATTATTAGTTATTGCAGAAGAATCCAACGGTAACTGAAAATTGGTAATTTAAATTTCCCACGATAGCACAAAACTATTTTAGAATTTGGTTCATATTTAAACAAAAATTATAAATACATCTACATTTTTTTACATTTTCGATGGTCCTTATCAAATCTTATTGAATGATTATCCAACATTATTTTTAATTAAGCTTCTTAAATTTGAAGGATCAAGCTACATACATCGTTGAATTTGAAATAAAAGGTCGGTATATATTTTGGAGATACAGAGAAATTGAATAGGAATCAACATAGCGCCAGTTACCACTGTGGAATAAACAACCAGCCAACATTTATTTTCGATATATTATTGCAATATTCATTTAACCATGCATATACATGTATTTGACTACATGTCCACTGAGCTCTAACATTGGTGTGATCCCCATAATGATGAAATTCCTTGCTGTTGTTTGGAACTGCTATTTGAAAACATTTTTGGTGCCAAAGAACCCAAAAAGCCATTTGAAAATTTGGTTGGATCCATGGCAAAAAAATGAAGTTATGGCAAATACTTATTGGCATCCATTCCAGCACACGGTGCTCTATCAGGCTAGGAAACAGAAAACTTGGTTCCTGGCGCCAATGACCTTCATTTAAACCTCTTATCTCAGAAATTTTTTCAGAGCTCTGTTTAGTAACTTTCCCTTAAACACTCTGATGAAGTACAGAGTCAGAGGCCATCTCAAATCGGAAGAGTGATGCCTAAGTGCCTCAGATCAAATAATTCAATAACCAAAAGGGGGAGATAGAAAGTAACAATTCTAATCTCATAAGTAGATAAATGTAGAATCAGATTCAAATCAAAGCTGAAATACTGAAATTTGTCTGGAACATACGGTATGGAATCGAAACGGTACCAGATGACAGGTGGCAATTGAAATTCGTGATGTTCACTATCCTAGAGGCCAAAATCCTTTTGTCCTCAATGTCTTGCTGAGTAGTGAGAAAAGTATTTATTAGATCGAGACGCTTCAATCCATCTTATATAGTTTGGCACTATTATGGCAGCAGATTTTTAAACGTTCCAAAATTTCAGATGAGATAAAATGAACCCTGTCATCCAAGAAAGATAAGTTTAAGTGATATTCCTATTTCGTCGTATTCAATCTCGCAAATTGGAATTGAACTTATGATAAGTTCTTTGGTTTGTTGTCAAGACGAGTGGATGAAAAATGGATATGGGTTTTGTCAAAACAAATAATAATGTAGTTATATCTAAAATGTCAATCCGGTTTGAAGAATCGTAATCCCATCTTAAATGGTGGAGGATACGCATACATATATAAAATTTTGTTGGAGCTGTTTTGTAAAGTATTTATTGGCTGATGCTTTATTTTAAATCTTTATTTTTTATATTCAAAAGAACTAAATGTAATATATCAAAAGTTTGTTGGAGACTAAAGTTGATTTTTCATATCCTTTTTGTTTATTATTGTTTAGTTTTGAGAAATTAATTACTTAAAAAAAGTTTGGACTGTCTAGCATTTATTAATATTTCCTAATTAATCAAAAGAAACCGAGACCAAAAAAAAATGGTACAGTACAAGATATGTAAATTATTTCGGACGGTTTGAATCAACTATTCAAAATATAAAAATATATACATTTAGAGCCCATCCATTGACTAATCGTTGCCACGCATGCACCATAACACAATCCCCACTCTCTTTATGTTTATATATACGTACATATGTAGGTACATACATGCACATGTATGTATACATAGTCTATAGTGCTTTATGTAGCACCTATTGACCGATCCAATATAGTTTCAGATCATAATTTTAAAATCCTCACCAAACAATTCAATATGCTTCACGTTCTACATATTAATATCTTGTTGGAAATTAAATATTCCATCATTTGAAATTTTCTTGCTATTTTTTGCAAATTCACAAAAAAGGGGTTTATTTAATGAAAATTTGAAAATCAATATTTTTGAACATATAAAGGAAGTAAGAAAATCATTTATGAGTATATCCTTGCTTCATTCCCATACTTTTTTTTAAGATAAATTGGAGGTCTAAGTCATCCAACTTATTTTTTAAATTAAATGTTTATGAAAGACTCCCCCTAGCCGGGTTTCGAACCTGTGACCTTTCACTTAAAGAGTCAAGGTACATTGCTCTTTGTCACTAGATCAAGAACTGATTCTCTAATATCCATATTTAATTATCGAGTTCAATAATGTAATTTGTAGCGACACTGAACTACAATTAAACAGTAAGTTTTATTTATTCAATAGTACTGTGGTTTAGTGACGTATTTAACTTGCAACCATTAATGAGTATATAATTAATTTATTATTGAACTAATTCGGTGTGTGCCCAACTTTCAAAACTTTTATTTTTTGGTCTCATGCAAAATTAACTCGAGAAAAAAAAAATATCCTTGTCTAGCTAGTAAGGAAAGATAAAATTAAGTTAGCGATATAACACAAATTAAGTCAAAAAACAATTTAATTGATACTCAAATTATTTAAGCCTTTTTGGTAGGTATAAGCACATGTACAATTTATTCAAATTCTTAGTAACTGGTACCATGCAGTACATCAATGATGTTTCACGAAAAAGAATATCTGCACACAACTGTTCAAAATGTCATGAGCATATACTATGGCTTATTGGTGCGGCACTTGTAAGTCATCCTTTTTAATTCAAAAAAGATAGTATGCTACGTGTAATGCCTACAGAAATGTCTAGCTTGGGGCCGGGAGAAAAAAAAGAGATATTTTCGTTATTAGTTGAAGCTTAAAGATAAAAACAATTTCACATCCCTTATCTGTTTTAATTGAAATTGGTAGGAGCAGCCAAAAGCAACTCTACTAGCACTAGCACGTAGCCACTCTTTCTTTGGCCTTTCCTTTGGTTTCAGCTTCCTGTGATGCAGTGGCATATGCGTAGGAGTTGCAACAAAACCAAGTTGTGGAGTCAATCCGACTCTGCTGTTGCGCGACACAGCGTGTAGCGCACTACGAGCCGTCTGATCTTGATCGGACGGTTCACTTTTTACGGGCCTATCAATCTAGGTTACATGCACGGGGCTCCCTTGTCCATTGGATCTTAATCAGACGGCCAGCGTACCGCGCGACACAGCGTGTCGCGCGGCAGCGGATCTGAATTTTTGTGGAGTAGATCCTATGGGTTTATTTAAAACCAATCGAGTTTGTCTTTCATGCAATTCAATTAAGGACAAACCTCTTTTAAGGGTTGATGCTAGATCTTTACCTATTTGCTTCACGTATTCCTACTAGTGCCAGCAGCAACTTTTTGTTGATATATCCTAAACTTTTTTATTAAAGCAAATTAGACCAATTTAATCTTATTGGTGTGGAGGGAATGAAGGATGGATGAGTGTAAATGCAAGGATTATAATGAAACAAGAGGTGTTTATGTGAAAATCATGGTATTAAGAAACATTGCATTTCATTGGTTTAGTGGAGAGCTTAAAATAAGCAAAGTGTGCAAAACGACAAGGCCACAAAAGTTGCTAATTAACAATGGGAGAAAGTATGAGGCCTTTATAGGTAAACCATTATTTGGAAAGATTCAATGGCGAAAATTTTAAAAGAGAAAAGAAATGCACTACTACTACGGACAGAAACAGTACTGTTGGTAATCAACCCAAAATTGAATTAATTCTTTTACAGCTGAGTGATCTTATGCGCCACAGGTTTCGTAACCTATGGTTCAATGCTTGATTAAATGCAGTTTTTAGCATAATTATAAATTTCCTGTATATTTGTGTATTTTTTTTGCATCTATTTGAATTTGTCAAATAATATGTACAAAATTTATCTCATATTATTCATAAAATTTATAAATAATTTCTTACTTTGTAAATACCACTCTTTAATTATTTACATTATAAAGCATCATTTCGAATGATACTTACATATTCGGATGTTACTTGAATCATTAAATTTGAACTACCGTCAAATTATTTCCAAATCACAAACTTATTAATATGATGCATAGTCATACAAATTCATAAACCACTGTCGTTGATATATAATAAATACTTTTCGTACAAGTATAGATTTTGATTTGGACATAATTAATTGAGAACAGGGATCAACATATCGAAAATTTTTTTTTATCTCATTGTAATATATATCAATTAGGGTTATAATATCAAAATGCATGGTGCAATTGGAAAAACACTGTAAGTATAATGTTTTCCATTTTTTTAACATAATTAAGGGCCAATTAATTTTGATATCTTTTTGTGAGAATAAAAGTTCTAACAAAGTTTTAGACTTTTAGTCAATTTTTTTCTTTTTTTTTGCAACTTTTTCCCTCTATGTCATTGGAAGCCAATTCTCTACTCCACGAAGGAGGTGGAACAGAGAGTTTTTTTCCAAGAGATAATTGTTTTTGTTTTTTCTTTTTTTGGCAATATTCTTACAGATAAATTAATTGATTCATCTTTCTATGCTCTTCCACTCTTTTTCTGTTATTCTCTTCCACACTAATGGAACAAGATCGGAATAGTTTTAAATAGAAGTCCATTCTAATTTTTATTCTGTTTTATTCTTTTTGGTGGATAATCACAAAAAGTATAGATGCATTTACTTTTACTTCTAAGTTAAAAAATTTTCTCTCCTTCAAATCACAATATGAAAGGATTCTCAAATAATATCCTGCACTAATAGATAAGTTAAACATCTGTTCACATGCAATTCATTTGATATCAAAATTATCTAGGATTTTTTTTTCAAATAATAGTACCTGTATATTGTTTGCGATTTATACTAGAATTAGATTTGAAATTAACAAAAACTTGTGTTTAAAAACTAAAAAGAAAATCAATAGTTAGCTTATTATGGCATATATGATATGTAGAACAATGATAATGATAAAATTCTTTTATAAAATGTGTAGAAGTACACCTTCGCCTAAACTACATTTTTATAGCTAATAATTGTTCTGATATACATTACAATTATGCGCGTTATCTAATCTTTTGGAAAAATTGCACGCTTAACTACCATTCGTCAAAGTATAACACGACAAAATAAAGCACAGCAGAATTACTGCTATAGAGAATCATGAAACAATATATTGTAACAGGAAGAGTCTCTTTGATATAATTTGAGCCTTGAACTTTCCATCATGTTAAGAAATGAGAAAGGAACAAACTCAATAATTCAGGCCATGAGCAATGCCAGCACATGCCCTATATTGCTAGACTAACCAGGGACACGTCACCATATCAAAACAGAGCATATTGTCGACAGTAAAATTCGTATCTTATGATGTCAAAATATAAGATATAGATTTTTTTTAATTTTAATCACAGATTAATTTTGACAAAATTCAAAAACAATTAGTCAACTATGAGTGCTTTGAATAAAGTGACAGGTAGTATCTGTTTTTTATTATTCACCTTAGTATTTATGGTTTGTTTAACATTATGTATCTTATTGTCAAGTGTAATCTAAGTACTTATATAAAAAGAGAATCAACTCTTAGTCTAATGATAAAAAATAATGCACTTTTATGAAAGTCGTAAGATCTTTTATGACATTTAATTTCGAAATAAATTGGAGAACTTAACTCCCATAAAATAGTGATAAAGTCTTTCGTCATTTTTTGTACTCAATAACTTAACGTCCACCGTGAAGCATTTTTCCAGCCATAAAAATCTCTCATCATTTTTTTTGAAAAAATTTAAACGTCAACAAGGATTTCCAGCCAAATTTCAAACTCACAAGTCTTAAGTACTTTTATTGTTTTTTTAGGATCAGGTGACAAAGTACCACAACGACAATTACATTAATGAAATAAAAAATATATTTACAAAAAAGTTACAAGAAAGTACTTTTATTGTTCAATTTATACTTTACTATTCTGTTTAGATATGTCTGTTCTTTGTTTTTGCTTGTGTTATAATTTTGACTTTTGTTTGCTTTGTTATTCAACTTGTTGGCTTTCCAACTATGAAGTGCTTGATAATTATTCACTTTTTATTGGTTTTGTTCATGTTCTGTGCTTTATTAATCACTTTGTCGCCTATTGATCGCTCATATTACTCAGTTTGACGATATTGAAACTTGAAATTCAATCAAATTACTATGATCTCAAAGTGATAAGTATATCTGCTGCCATTTGGTTAATGTAGTGACCATTCTTTATATTATGCCGAATATTAGCTCGGATCATCTTGAATCTTCATGTAAAGCTTAAACTAAATAAATACAACAGTCCAAATTTAGAAATGCAAAATTTTGTTTTCGATTTTTAGTTAATAGAAAAAACCACGGCCGCTGTTCGGTTGTTCCTATAACAATAAAAACCATTCGATTAATTTTTCTTTTTTTTTTGAGGTAAAACATGTACATGAGATATTTCATTGTTTTTTAATTAGCTGCCCCTACTTGACTACTTGAGAACCAAACAAACACTTTAAATGGAGGTTTCCAATTCAAAATCCGATTAAAAGTTTTTATGAAAATTTAATTTTAAAAGTTTGGAGATTTGACACGTCTTTTTTTCTTTTATTAGTTTTGAAGATAAATTGGGGTTCCAACTCATTTTTAAATTAAATGTCTATAAAAAATCTCTCAGTCGGATTTCGAACCTGTAACTTTTCACTCAATGTGCATTACTTTTTGTCACTAAATCAATTACTGATTCTTACATTTTTTTTAGTTGACTCCCACTTGATAATTATTTACACTCTATCATTGATAGACACTTAATACGAGTTGTCGTCAAAGTGTTAGTGGTATATCCATTGCATCAGACAGTGTGTAATTTGGTACATAATCCATTTCTCTACAAACATTAGAATTTGGATAAATGCGTTGTCCATTTAATCTTTATGGAAGATACGTGCCTATCAGAGAAAAGTGACAAATTAAACACATCATATCTGTTTCGTCACTGATATATTACGCAGTGCACTCTCCACTTCCTGTACATAATAATTTCTTACTCAATTAGACTTATCGGAAAGAAAGAAAAAAAAATGGTATGGTTTGCACCTTTGGATACGTCTATATTGACTATTGAGAGATGTTAACGTGTTCTTTGTTCAAGGTAGACAAGATAAATTCCAATGTCTGGATGTCTGTATAAAAAGCAACTTGATTTAATTTTGATGTTACACATGGGGGAGTGGTACGAGTGGAATGGAATGTTATAACTTTGATTGCATCGATATATTTTTCTTAAATGATAAATTGGATCAAATTTCTAACTTATTTCAAATCTCCGCTTCTTATAAACGCACGGGTTCAATAGGAGATATAAGCTAGATCTAGTATGTATCCATCTATTTGTATCGTTCGATCGATTTGATATGTGGTTGGATATTAATTGTTAGACGACGCAACAATATATTTTGATTTTTCGTCTAATAAGAAAATAAATTGAGCAACATATCTACATGTATCGCTGGTAAATGGAGCAAAATACTTTTATTTGTCTAATATTATTTTATTTCTTTATTTGCCAACATATGAGGACATTTTTTGCTAGTTTACTGAAAATATCAATAAATAAATTCTAGTCAAATTTCGAACCTACCGCCTCTCATTCAAAGTGCATTATTTTTTTTCCCACTAAATCAAGAATTAGTTATATGTATTGATGTCTTATTGTATTTGAATAATAACCAAGTCGCTATTCATACTTTTGGTGTACTAAGAGATGGTGGCCCTGTCACATCTAACTAAAATAAAATTTTTATAGCGGCTCTTTGGATGGGTAAGGAATAAGCAAAAATAGCAAATTTCAGATGGAAATTTATTCCTAACCATCCAAACTTTTCACAAAATTACACACTTCTCAATATTTTCCGCCTAGAAATAAACTATTTCTCTTATTCCTAAGCGATCCAAACGACTCCATATATTGTTTTTTGTTTCACTTACCAGAGAACTCTTGACAAGGGAATATACTTTACAATTGTTATATCAATAGATTATTATCCAAAACATAAAGCATTAATTTAATATTTCAGTTATTATGATTGCAAAGTTTTCTTTTAGCTGATCATAAGCATCTTTAATTACTGTTGCCTCATCCCTTGTTCCACTAGTCCTACTTGAATTTTTCTATTGTTACTGCTAATTTCGGCTCTGTATCCAATATCAATGTTGTATTCTTCGGATACATAAAAACCAAAATATCGAGCTAAAATTAAAAGAGCGTACCATTCTTTTTTTTTTTTTAGGAAAAATATGGCATAGCCATCAATTAATTATTTTCTCTTTTTTTTTTAGAAAAAAAAAGAAAAAGCCTCATACTTCTTTTCTTTTTTTGTTATATAAACCTCAACTAATATTGAATTTTAGACCTTCATGCGAGGATAGTCATCAATTTTATTGAATGTATAGATGCCATATACATAACTTAAATATAATAATAAAAGAAACTATCTAAACCTGTAAACTAATCTACCTTTAACCTACCCAGCCTGTACAAAAAATAATTTTTTTAAAAAAAAAAGACAGCAGAGATCTACTTGTGCCATCGAAATTCTCATCTTTTTATATTATTTTGTGGCAATTAGTCCGAATATAACCCGAAACTCCAATCAAATTTATACAGTATAATTGAAAGACAACTCAAGCTCAATTTATTTTTGGTCAACTTCATACGATCGGGTTGAATTAATTAATCAGCTGCCCGTATGACTTATAATTCAACCAAGGTTTGTGATTCTGTAAAAAAAAAAAAAAAAAGGACAAAAAGAAGGAAAGAAAGAAAATAACACTCGACGATGACACAAGTCACGGTCACTTGATGACTTAGTTGATAGTAAATTTAAACAGAAATTGGCCATATATAAGTACGACATTAGCACGATAATAACAAGTACTATACCGTTATCTTGAGAAAATAAATAAAATAAAAGCAACTAATGTAAGAAAGAACAAATTCCCAACTATTAATCCGCACTAAAAACTCTAACCTCTTCAAAGTGGAGGTTGCTTGTCTTAACATGGTTAAAATATTATTTATTTTTTGTAAGTAGTATTTTGTCTCATCTCTTGTCGCGCTTGAAATCCAATTGGATCCCAGTTTTTGTCCTGCTAATTATGGGCACGAACATGATCACTAACTAATTTTGGTTTGGTTAGAACAATAAATGCGACAAATAACAACTTGAAATCTTATAATGCAGACACGTACAATCCACACGATCTCAACATAAATTCAAAATTTATGAATAACTGCTTTTGTGGTGACCCCAATTTGTACCTAATTGGTTCTTCAACTAGTGTATAGACACGGCAAGTAATGTACATTATACATAAGTAGCAATGTACAACAAATTTGTCGATTGTAGTAATTTATATAGTAATACTGAATCATCAAAAAATACTATTTGAAAAAGTTGGGATTTTCCTCCTGCGTAATTTATATATGTATTTGAAAAAGTTGGGATTTTCCTCCTGCGTATTTGAAAAAATACTATATGTAGTAATTTATATACTAATTTGCGCAATAAAGCATTTTCCTCCTGCGTGTTTCAGTTGCATTGCATGTGCCTTTTGTTGGAGTTGTATCAAAACATAACACCATCTAAATTTGTTGGGAATTATAGGCGGTGATGGTGATTTTCAGCTCATTTGTTGTCGCCATTAGCACTTTGGAAAGGAATGTTAAGCTACAAACAAAAGATTTAGTGATGTGATCCATCCAAAATTGTGGCTGTCAAAGAAAGGGCACAATAGTCAGCTTCGGGTTGCCATGAATCCATATCCTTTTACTTATCCAAATTAAATCAAAGTTAACCATAACTCAAATATGAGGTTCTCAATCCCTTCCCTCTAGAAAAACTGCACACACATGAATATATTCCATACCAGACAATATTCCAATGAATGCCGGACAAATTCTTCAAAATTGGTTGTCTCATTTCAGAAAGCTTGTGGCACAGTTTCATAGAAGAAAAATAAACTTCCACATATTGTACATGGTATGTTAAACTGAACCAACACTAATTTCCAGGTTTAATGCGTCAGCATTTGTGCATGTTAAGTGCCCATTTTATTTTACAATGGAATTTCATTATATGTGTAAAACCAAAAGAGAATACCAAAATACTGGTTGTGCCATTCCATCACCGCAATGGACTTGATATAAATACCCAGATACTTTTGAATTATTATTAGAACCATTAATTTAATATATCACAAATAAAGATTTTGAAACTGCATATCAACATACTGCCTACTTTTAGTTACATCTTTAAATCACATTTAATTAGGCTGTGATCTTGGAGGTTTGGTGGTCAAATAGACTAACTCAACGACAGCAACAAAAATCACAATATGATTTGCTCAGCTCTAGAGTTCTGGTGGTTGAGTTTTATAGAAAGAAAGGGACCATCGAATCTTTCTAAAAGAAAAGAAAATCAATAAATAAAGGACTAGAAAATGTCGTTCGAGAGGCAGTATTGGACAGAACAAATTGGTTGTAATTATCTTTTTTTGAGGGCCAAATTGGTTGTAATTATCATATAAAACTTTCTTATATATATATATATATTCATGTATTTAGTATCCTTTCTTTGTGTTCGGCAATTTTATTTTTCTTTCTTTGGGGTGGGGTTGGGAGGATATAATAAAAAAAAAACATAAATAGTGATGTAAAATTGCCAATTATAGATGCTTATATACATACTGAAGAGGTATGCTCGAAGAGATAACAATAGATAATATTGATTTACATGTACAAAATTAGCTATCTCTCAAGAGTTTATTTACTACTTAGTTACATAAAAGAGAGCTGCATATACAGAAGAGTTCTACTTCACTTTCATCCTGATATTTCTATTCAATTACAACGAAAAGATGAAAAAAAAAGAACGTGTTAGTTTCATCCATTTTGTACAATACAGACTGGACATTACCAGAATAGTATGGTCGAGCAAATTGTCTTTTCTCTTGGCCTTTGTTTATTTTGGAATCTGTTCTTTTCGGTAGGGTTGCCTTCATTGTATGTACAGTACGGCTTATACCAGCTACCATTTGATAAAGTACAGATTTTATGAATGAGAATACGGAATAACAATGTTGTCCGTGTATATGAAAAAAATATCTAAAGTGTTCAAGAACTTCCATAAAACAAGGAACACCAAACAGGTTGGTACTGTACCCACCAGTTGGGGTATTACCATATTACCCATACTGGGCCTGACCAAATTATGTTGTTTTTCTTTAACAATAGATCAATATTTTAATTTCATTTAGTGGTGCTAAACAAATCAAGCCATGTAAAAAAAATAATAATAATTGAAGTACAACAAGATAAATAAATTCAAAGGTAACTTGTACCTTCAATCAAGCTTCTGCAGGTTCAGGTAAAGTAATCAGGCGTGACTTTGAATCATAAACAAGTGCCGTGGCACAACTGAAAAAAATGTAACCATATTTCCTTAGAGAATGATACAGTTTGTTATATCCATTTAACATCCCATCTTTCTTCAAGACACACCCTCCTCAAAAATAAATAAAAAATAACAAAGGAACCTTTTGTCATGTGTTTGCATCTGTGCATTTTTTTTTTTTTTTTTGTGTTGGTTGGGGGGGGGGGGGTTACACTCATGAGATTTACATAGCTTTGGAACTTATCTTTATGAACCACAATTGTATTCAATATTACAAATAAGCTTCGAGGCTAGATTGCAATTAACAAAAATCATCTATAAATATTGATACTTACTTGGCACATTTCACTGTATTTGTTTTACCGCCACTTGGAACAGACAGTATGGTCCCAAAGAAGGAGAGGTTCTCTGTTCCACAATTCGGACAAGGACCCTGCATTCCAAACAGCATAGTTACCTTTTTGGATACTGTTTAATTTTCACTGTAAGCATTCGCACTGCTACTGACTGTAGTACACTAGCATCAATATCCTTGGGCCACAACTTAAATAGCAACGGGGGTTGACAGTGGTCGAGATTTTCTAGCAAAATAGCTTACAGAAGTGCTATAATGATGTGAACTTTCAAAGTTATATAAATTGTGGAGTTCGAGTACTCAAAAAGAATAGCAAAACATAGAATTATCTCACAATGCCAGGCCTAACTATTGTTTACACCCAACTATATACATTTTTTATTAATTTAGGCAAACTCAAAACATAATTTGACTACCTAGTGTCCTATTGCTTTAGAAGCTCGAAACAATAATAAACACAATTGGGCCTTTCAGAAAAAGTTGACAAGCTGGAGTCAAAGTTCTCGAGGGATATAACTATATGGATAAAGAAAATTTTAAAAAAGAAAAAAAACAAAGAGAAATCATGTTTCTTTCCTTTTACGTTTTTGTTTTCATTATTTTTCTTTCGGTGAATTAGTTTGGTCAAAATAATAATTAAGAGAATATGCTTATGTTAACAAAGAGAAAAATCATAGTTTTGGCCACTCAAGTTTTGCATTTTGTTTAATTAAGTCTCTAAACTTTTCTTCAGTTCAATGTAGCACCCCAACATCTTTACATGATACAATCAAACCCTTGAACTTCAGTGATATTAACCCCTTAAAGTTATGGGATTTGTTTAATTCAGTCCATAATTATTTGTCAACAATTAAAGAAGATGATGCAGGTAATATTAGAATTTTGCGTAGTTATTAACAAATGATTTTATTCATATTAACTAACATAATTCAACTGTTGAAATGATCTAATTGGATTAATGAACAAATGTAGGGAGTGGATTGAAACAAAAATTCAGGGGCTAGATTGAACCCTGTGCAGTTAGGGGCCATGATTCAACCATGTATAGTTGAGAGGGTTGATTGAACAAATGAAGAAGTTCAGAAGTCGGAACTCTACTGTAATCCAGTAGTTAATGACTCCAACATCAGACTTCTTCCCTAATCGAGACAATCCATAGTCACACTGATGCTAAATTCCATAATATTGCCACTATCACCCGCTATGTTACCAACTACTGATCCCTACTATGCTTCTTTCGTCACCTCTGTGGTACAACATTACTAAACTATACAAGAAGCTAACAATGTGGTATCGTGGTAATGTTTATACCAAACAGCAGCCACCATGACCACTACTTAAACCTTGGGTCCAAAGTTCATGTTGAATCATAAATTAGGCATATAACTCAGCTTAAGAAGAAAAATCCTGACACATATGACATCCTTTCCTTATTTCATTGAAAATGAAAAGACTTATTTAAATAAAGCACACCTTCAATATCAAAAAGTCTTTTAGAATTGCATTGGTTATCGCAGAGGCAATGTAAAAGATAAGTGGCACAGCTGCAAACCATGTGAAGATGAAACTGAATGGCTCCGGCAACTGTATCAGATGAAAATTAAAATTAAGTCTCTATTACAAAGAAAAAAATTAGGTGAAAGTACGATTATTCTTTACCTCCATAAGATATGTGAGCTCGAACCCAGTCAAATCATCTAGAAAGAAAACCCTACATGAGTAGACGTGAGCATCAGTTTTTAATTAAATGGTTTACAAAATTAATATAAAAATTTAAGAGTTTTCATAGTTTTTGTCCAAGATTAGAAATTCTAGTATTATTAACTAAGTAACACAGAAATCTGCAAACAATAAAATTCTAAATTTCAAAAATCCACATAATTACAACTTAGCCTTTATGGGTGACATGAAAGGTGAATTATGCCCAAATAAGGTGAATTAGGGTGACATGAAATCATCGATGCTTAACCCAGACATGAAAGACGACTTGAAGTATGTACAACACTAAAAAAAATAAGGAGAAAAAAAAACTCACACGCCGAGTGCTACCAAAGCTGCTGGCACATTCAGTAGGAGCATTTTGAAATAGTCAACAGTCAAATCACTGTACACCTGTAATTACGATAAAATGCCTGCCATTTAGATAATTTAGGAATTTATTGCTGCTCAGAGAGGGTTTTTTTGAAATCATTATATCAGATACCATTTGGTGCGATTGTTCTGATTACTACACTATATCCAAGACATACCACTTTGAAGTATTTAACGTTTTATTTAGGAAATACTTTGCCATTGACTTTCTTAAATAATTTTTCAGATTTTTAGATACCATTACCCACCATTGTGCAGCAGCCAGTCTAAAGCATGATAATAGTTGGTTCTAAGCGCTTATAGGAAATATAAAATGCGTATATCCATCAATAAAAGTAAAAAGAAAGTTTGAAAGAAAGATAAAAGTCACCTTTCTACTTCGCAGACTGCATCTTGGACCCTCCTGCACAATAGTACTACCATCTTGCTGGGAAAAAGAAAGGTTCACATAATTATTACAAATTGACTCCTAAGATTTTATTTTATTGGTCAAGTTAAACTGAAATTGACCTCAGAAGTTATCTATGGTACCATTGAGTTTTGTGTCTGTTGTGAGCTGGTGGTTAAGAGTAGGAGGTCCAAGTTTTTTGCAATGTGTTTGTAAGATTCAAAATAGCTAATCAAATAAAAAACGGAGAAAAAGAATGACCATAATTGCAAACCAAAACCTTGACATTATAGTTTTAGATTATACTTCTATTTATGATATCTAGGTAGTTTATAGAGAGAGCGGAAAACCTTTAGTCGCATCTTTAATTCATCAAATTCAGCATCCGACATAATGGGTTTCCCAGATGCATATGCCATTGATGCCTCTAAAAGCCTCTGTTCATCAGCGCCTTTATGTATAGACAAGAAAAAACAAAAATAAGAATCGTAAGTTTTTGTTTCTCAAAAAAAAAAAGTAATAATAAATAATAGTTAATTTACCCTAAATCCATTAGTAATGCTAATTGCTTTGATGAAGAAAAATAAACAAATAGTACAGCAAATAGAGAATCCCCCCACCCCCAAAAGAAAACCTGCCCAACACATTAACCAAGCAGGCAGTAGATAGTAGATTCTAATGATATTAATCATGCTGCAGATTATTTCTTTCTTTTATTTGAGCATGCGAGAAAAATTGATGCAGAATCCTAATTCTCATCTGTTACATCAATTACAGTTTCAGAGAGGTAGCTATATAAATTTAATAATTCATAAAAAACCAAGATTTCATGGAGCCTAAATTCAACAATGATTAATATTGGCAAGCAACATACTAAGCATAACAACACTGCTTCCCTCCCACATGAGTTCTTCTTTGAGGTTATCAAACTCCTCATTCGACATGATGGCCTTCTTTTCATAGTAAAAAGCCTGAATAAATTGACCAGATAGCCAAATGTAAAAGAAAAGGCACTAACAAAACCCAGAATTTGAAAAGAAGAAAAATGACAGAATTCAGAGTGATAGTTTTGTTACTTGTAAAGCTTGCAGGAATTCTTGTTCCATCTCTCCAAGGCTCTTCTTTTCCTTCTTGTCTATGCTACAGTATTGGAGAATTTTGCTATCTACTACTTCATCCTCCTGTACCTGACCTGCAATAGGTTTCTAATTCAATCTCAAACTATAGAAGAAACTATTACGGCTTTAATTATGCCATTTATTGCATACCTGATATCTAGTTAGTACTATAGTACCCTAATGACAAAATTTAGTGGAATCCATCTCTGCTAAGGGCTAAGGCACTGTAAAGGGGACTGGTAATTTGGGTAAGCAATTAGTAAGTATTTCTTGTTCTTTTCATCTGTAAGTTTAGTTTAGTGAACAGTTGCTAATAGGTTGTCATGTATTATCATTCTTATCAAGCACAAAACCACAACATTTTTCCTTTTATTTTGTTAAAATGCCCAAGGAATATTAGTAATAACTTCCAATCTGCGTCTCATAGCAGTTTTGGAGATAGAGATAACTTATTATAAAACCACCATCTCTACTACTCTTTTAAGATGAACCTAACGTTAAGAGCAACGACTTGGTAAACCCTATCAATACCAATGGATCAATGCAGGCCTCGTATCAGTAACTAACCTTGCTGCTCGGAGGTTGCACGAAGACGGCGCACATGTACTCTGACCACCTGTCCACGACTGCGCACAAGAGAACATCTCACAGAAGAAGAAGAAGAGAAGGAAGACGCAAGCTTAGAGAGGCGAGGCGTGGAGGGATGAAGGAGCCGCGATGGGAGAGAGAAGGAAGAACGCCAAACCTCGGACGCCATTAGCGATCAGGTAAAGCTCAAGCTCAGAGCAAGAATAAGAAAAAAACAAAAGGTAATAAATGATGAGAGAAGAGAATTAAGTCTAGTAGTCTAGTGGTGGAAGAACCGAGAGAGAGGGATAAGGAGAGGAAAGGTTGCAACGAGTGGAGGAGCGAAGGAGAAAGGAGAGGATCTTTTTCGCTCGCCGTCTGACGTGGCGCGCGTTCAGTGGGACTGACTGATCTGGTGGGGCCGAGGGAGGGAGAAGAAGTGGTTAAACTTTTATTTGTAATGGATTAATGGGCCGGATGGAAAGAAGCCCAGCCCAGTCCAAGATATTGGGTTTCGTCTAGAAGTTTCGTTTGTTTATTTATTCGCATTTTAAAAAATATTTTGATTTCTAACAATTTTGAATAACAATATAATTTTATGGAACTGATGATATGTTCAGACAATTTTTTCTAGAAGTTTCTTATTTTTTTATTCGCATTTTTGAAGTAGGGAGTTCAAGAATTGTCTGAACACATTAGTTCCGTAAAATTATTTGTTATTCAAAATTGTACGAGTGTACGTTCAGACTGAATTTATGAGGCAATGATGCTGGCATTTTATTTATGTATGCTCTCTCAGCTAATACTCAAATTTTATGTATGTGATTGAAAATCCAATTAATATTGGTAATATTGTTGAGTAGGCAAATAAAAAATAAATTCTTTTCAACATAATTTTCATTTCAAGTTCACATAATTTTTTTTGGAAGTATAATTTCATTAATAATAACAATACAAATAAAGGTGATATGAAAATAAATACTTCAAAAGTTTCTTTGAAGTCGAACTCAATTTTAAAATTTATATTAGAATAATCCTTTGATAATACATCCACCTCAAACCTTGCAAACTTAAACTACATATAGTTGGCAAGCACTAATTCTTTTCATTACTATTTGGCTCGGAGCTACAATATCTTGTCCACCAACCATTTTCATATTTATTTTTTTATCTTTTCTTTGAAAAATACTCCAGTAAGGAACTCTTTTTTTTTGTTAAAAAACATTAATAATAAAAACAAAAAAAATATCTCTAATAAGACAAACTACTCTCCTCTTGCAATCGGCCATTTATTAGACGACTGTAGACGGTTCTCCGCATGCGTACATTGTATTTTATTTATTTTTGTTTTATTTTTATGAAAAGATGCGTACATTGTATTGATGTAATGTGGTGGAGATTCAGGGGCAGATGACAAGTCCAAAGAAAAAATCGTAAAAATCGTACTTCTCTTTAAACTCCAGTTTCTAAGTAGGGACTTATCCAGTTTCTAACTCTCTGTAGTTTGATTATTATAGAGAGTGGATAAATTTGGTTTGTCGGTAATAGAGAGGAGGTGGAATCAAGAACAGGATAAGGCTCCTGTCGCTTTCCGACTCGTCGATTTTCGAGCCCGTTCCAGACTTATCCCTTGTTCCGATTCTGAATCTGCATTTTTTCCCACATCACCCTTCAAAATTACTAATATTATGTTTTATTCGCGTGTTTAGCTCTGGTCCCCTGGAGCTCATGAGTCATGAGTCGTGACCGGCAAAAGATCTTTTCTATTGGCTTCTGAGGATAGTTTCCTAAAATAATACTTCCTGGGGTGATTTGCAAAAAATGCCAGATTCATCTCGCTATATCTACTGTTCTTCTTCAAGCCTTCAGTTCATCTTCCACTCTCTCTTAAGCCCAATCGTTAATTCCCAAAAACCTTTTGCAGAAGAACACTCACAAGATTACTAAATCCATAGTCTCTTTCCTTCAATAGCGCCATGGCAGCAATGACGCACCATTTTTCTTCTCCTCCTTCCTCCTCTCTAATCTCCATTAATCGGCGCAATTCTTCAACTGCAGTTATACCCCGCGCTTCGTTGAACTGTGGATTCTTAGGTCACTCGCCATTGTTGATTAGAAATGGTGGATGTGAGAAGAGAAAGACAATTGAGGTGACGTGTATGTCTTGGAATGGGAACCTCTCGTCAGTGAAACTGATCATGCAAGGTCGTAATATTAAGGTATACTAGTCTCTTTCTATTCTAGGCTTATTCATTTCTGTTCTAGGTTAGTTGAATGCGATGTAAATTGATAATCAACAGATATATATATATATATATATATATATATATATATATATATAGAGAAAACATATCGTGCATACTAATGTACGGAAGTTTCGGTGCATACTGATCTGAATTTTTAGATCTGCTTCAAAATGACCGATCCAAACCGTCCAATATGATCTCCTTGTTATAATCTCCTTACCGACCAAATTTTATATTTTTTCGAAATTTTTAAGTATTTTTTTCAAATTTCAAAAATCGCTAATCTAATTTTTTCTGAACCGTTCAAAAATAGTAGTTTTTAAAAATCCGAAAAAAATATTTAAAAATATCGAAAAAATATAAAATTTGGTCGGCAAGGAGATTTCAATAGGGAGATCATATTGGACGGTTTGGATCGGTCATTTTGAAGTAAATCCAAGAATTCGGATCAGTATGCACCGAAGTTTTCGTACATTAGTATGCACCATAGGTTTTCTCTATATATATATATATATATATATATATATATATATATATATATATATATATATATATATATGTGTGTGTGTGTGTGTGTGCACACCAGAGAGATGAATGTATAAGAAATGTGTTTATTAAGAAGAAAATGGAAAAGATTTTTAAAAATGTAGTATTGTAGGTTCTATAATTGAAAAACTACTGTTCCAGATCTGTATACCGGTATAATAGGTTAAAAGTTTAAATGATCTTATTTCAGATTACTTATAAAATATATCTAATTAACGTTCAGATGGTTAGTTTCTTGTAATTTAACATTCTGGAGTTCTAATTTTATTTTGTTACTGTAGTTGAATGATAAATTGAAGGAACATATAGAAGAGAAAATAGGTAAGGTGGTACAGAAACACCCTTACCTGGTTAAGGAGGTGGATGTCAGACTATCTGGTCGTGGGGGTGGTGAATTTGGTAAAGGTCCCAAAACTCGTAGATGTGAGGTAATTTTGGAATCTATTAGATTGTTATTTCATAATTTTAAATAGAGATAAACATTTTGTTAGTTCCAACTACTTTGTAATGCCGATATTTTCGTCCATGTATCATGCACTTTCATGCTGTCCACTGAGTATGGTTCCCACATGGAAGAAAATTTACCACAAAATCAGGCAAACTAGAAACAAGGAGAGTGGTATTTGAGACACAGCAAAGTTTAGGATAACTGATGCCCAAGTTTTATTGTTAATTTCACTGCATTAGAACTTACAATCCCAGCAATACTTACTAATATCACTTTGATGGTGAATTTCCATCTTTGGTTATATTGAAAACTTATATTTCCAACATCTATCTGCAACTTGAATTACAGGTGACTATTTTTACAAAGAAGCATGGAGTGATACGTGCAGAAGAGGATGCTGGAAGCAGCTATGCATGCATAGACTTAGCTGCCAAAATAGTGAAAAGAAAACTGAGGAAACTGAAAGAGAAAGTGATCGACTTTAGAAAAGAGAGAACTTTGAATGATGAGGAGCTTGATTCAGAGATGCTTACCGAATCAGATAATGATGAAGAGGAAGAGGATGAGGGTCCCTATTTGGATGAACTTGAACCAGTTGAAGAGCACGAGGATGAAGTTGTCAAGAAGGTTTGTGTTGTTTGCATTGTTATTATTGTTTTTCTTTTAGCAAAAAATTTTACACCAAGGACACTAGGAAGGATATATCATACCTCAACTGTCAGTTTCTCTGTGCCATGTTTTTTTGTTTTACTGGCTAGTTTAAGGTTTAGGATCTTGAAACAAACTTGAAACAGCATTTATTTTCTTGTTGCTGAAATTGAAAAAAAAAATGAATTTGAGTTGTCAAGACCTGGTTTTGTAAACAAGTGGCCAAAATGATTTGTAAATTGAAAGTGTGACCCTCAATAATGCATACAAGCCTCCTTCCTCCTTTTCTTAACTATCAGAACCAGCAGACTTTGTCTTTAGAAGTTTTCTGAAGAGGCTTTTTATGTACATGATGAAATCTCTTATATATCTTTGTATGTAATTGGATAGTAAACTCTGATCTACTATGGATTTCAGGTGGTTCGTACGAAGATATTTGAAATGCCACCTTTGTCCCTTGAAGAAGCCAAGGAGCAGATTGAGTCTGTTGATCATGACTTCTATGCCTTTAGGAGTGAAGATACTGGTATGTGTCTTCTTAAAATTAATAAAACTTATCATAGAACCTAGATATTTTCTTTTCTTTTCCTTTTTGTTGATCATCCACTCAAACCAGATCAGAACCTACATATTTTCTTTTCTTACGGTATTAGTTAGTATAATTTGTTCTTGTAGGTGAAATAAACATATTATACAAGAGAAAAGATGGAGGTTATGGTGTCATAATTCCTAAGCCGGATGGTCATGTGGAGAAGGATATCATCTAACCTGCATCGCCAAAGGAAGCAAAGATGGCTGCACAGAATAATTGACAATCTTGACTAGTTTAATTTTTAGAGACTCTTTTCATATACAGTCTGACACCAGATTTGTTTTATTTTGCTGTAGTCGGCCTCAAGCTTTCTATTTTGTATATTTTTGTCAAAATGCATTACTAATTTGCTTTTGCAATTACTGCTGTTACACGTGAGTCTTGTCACGCGGAAATTCCTGAAAAGTTTGTATGCAGCACTATTGTGTGCATAAAAGGGATGATACTGTTCCTAAGTTCATGAACGACTTCACTCCAAAAGAAAAATTATGAATCTCTCGTATTATAAGTTATGCTTAGGGAGCAAACATTCTGTTCCGTAGGCAACCTTGCACCAACTCCAAAAGCTGTAACGTAAGCCCGTATTGCCACATGTATTACCTATGTGCATCCACGTTGATATTCCCAATATCTTGTATCGCCACATTGGTTTTGCAAATTGCAATGTGACTCATTTACAGTTCTCACCAGCTCACGTCCGTTAAACATATTACCTAAACATTGAAGCACGAAAAAAATGTAAAAATAGCGGCACAAAACGGAGGAGAGTTTTTTTTTTTTAAAAAAAAAGAACTATGTACAACAACATATTAGAGGGGAAAAAATATATAATATTAATAACAAATGATAAAAAATTCCAATTGCTTAATTTTTTATTTTTAATTTTTGGAAGGAATTCTATTGGCTTGATGTCATCATTTCAACACCATAAACCAATCTCACTACACAAACTTCTAATATCAGGGATGACCCCGCCATTGCAATTTCTAACAATACTGCTTTCTCCAATACAACCCTTCAACAAGGCAACAGGGTCCTTGGCCCCACCATGGCACAAGAAACTTGTTCTGAGCACATTTCCAGTATTTTGTGACAAAGGGTCAACACCACATATTTCTTGCCAAATAGTTGCTGCAAAACACCTTGCATAAAGATAGCTGTAATAACCTGCAAGTAACATCAGTAAAATTTGTGGAAGTTGTTTAGCCCATATAGCCAAGGCAAAGAAGGTTTTTAAATACAATGTTTTGGTCACGCACAATGTTACTGGTCTGGTCTCTACCAGTAACTAAGAAGCAGTCAAAAGAGAAAACCTCCATAGTGAGTACAGATTGCTACACATGATTAAGTAGTTGGTGGCAAAAGTTCGGTACAGGAACAAGTACAACGGACATGATTAATCATTACATTTAAATACCAGAAACTTGAATAGTACATCATCTAAAACCTACCAGCACCATAGTTTATGAGGTGACTAAATCGGGTGTGCCAATAGGTGCCCTCAACATGTCTCCAGCTTGTGTGCTCACTTTTCAAATCAGCATATATTGAAATTGTATCTCTTGGACTAGATAATTGCTCCCCGAAAAGAGTAAGATCAAGCAGGGAATAGAATATCTATAGGTTTGAGAAAACAACATTAACTTTGAGAAAAAAAATATATAATATTGTGGTGTGATGTGCACAACAGTATCAACTGAACTTGAGGCAAAATTTGATACACCCCCCTTCCCCCTTCCCTCGCACACAGATGTTCAGTAGGCCCACCACTCCCACACAAAACAAAATAAATACAGACCTGTCGTTGCAGTTCAGTTGCTGCAAACATGCTGCGAGCAGAATTCATTGACTTAACAAGAGTTTCTGGAATGGGATCTCCACTAGTTTCATCTCTAGCAAATTTCTTTAAAACTCGGTAATCCCATGCATAATACCTAAGTGAAAGAACAAAAAATCAATATACCAAAAGGATAATATTTGCTATTCCTAAATGAAGAATAAGGAAACAATTTCAAGCCACTCTTGTGCAGAATCTGTTAGATCATGAGTTCCTTAATGATGTATAAGAGTGACATTAATTACTGCATACATACTCAAAAAGGTTAGACGGTGTTTCAGCAACATCCAGAGCAATTCTTGTTCCCGAGAAATGTTGATACTCCTGTAAGGAACATTTACATGCGAGAAGCTTGAATTAATAAATATAGATATTATTTGCAGAGAGACGGTAGAAAAGTTATGAACATAGAAGTTGTTAACCAGTTCAAAAATTATGAACACATGCGCTCATTATCTTGAGAAAAAGGCATTCATAAAATATGTAGAAGTTTACAAGGTCAAATTTGCAATAAATTATTCAGGAAAAATAATTTGATGCAAACTCCAAAATATAGCTCACTTCCCATTTTTCATCACCGCAAAGTCAGTTTTCACACACTAAGAATTCTATGCAATGTAACACTTGTACTCTACTTTTATTTGTTTAGAATTTAGAAGGCTTTTCACCTGCTATTTCAAAAAGAAAGAAAAAAAAAAAGAGTAATTGCATGTGATTATTTTTTAAAGAAAAATGTGAACATGAGGACCATTCTTCATAAATTAACAACTACATTTAAGTAATCTATATACTGATAAACTTGTAGCATGGGCATTCAAACAAGTGACCGATGCAATGGTCCTAGCATGTGATTTTTTTTTATAAAAAAAAACTGAACATGAGGCCCATTCTCCAAGAATTAACAACTACATCCAAGTAATCCATATACTAATAAACTTGTAGCATGGGCATTCAAGCAAGTGAACAGGTGCAATGGTCCTATATGCAGAAAGAATACTTAATGAATTAACATACAGTTCTAGAAAGCAGGGAATGGAGAGCATGGCCAAACTCATGGAACAGAGTTTCCACATCCCAATGATCTAATCTTGTTGCCAACCCATCTGAACTCGGGAAGTTGCACACTAGCGCAACAATCTATAAACAAAAAGTAAACAAAATAGATAAAGAAACAAATAATGATACATAGCAGAAAATGTTTCAAAATACATTTGAGAGTTAACATGGATACAGGGAATATCTAAACCACTTTATCACTCCCCCAAAAAAAATATATTACCGGCAATTGGTATTCAGCCTCAGATATCTTTCGGCCCCCTCTAATGGCAAAATGAGCACATCCTGGGTACTTCTCCTTTCTGGAATAGAGATCAAGGTACATAAAACCTAGATCACCCTGCACCAAATCCACCAAAATTAAGGCCTGCATTAAGTACCACTGTACCAGTATAAAACTCGACCAAGAGATGCTGGTATTATCACCCATTAACATATATTATAACCTAGAAGCATGGAGAAATAAAAAAGTAAAGATTCATATCCAACGACTACCAGGTCATGATATAAATAACCAGCATGTGGACAGATTACATGTTGGAAGTATATGATGTTAATAACCTCTTGAGGATGATGGAGAGAGAGCTTTATCACATCTGGATGCCATGACTCCATAGGTGAAATTGGAATTTTATGAAATGTGGCACCAAATAAGTACTCAACTAGCATCTTGAGCCCCTCAAGGCACCGAAACAAGGGGAAGTATCGAGCAATAACCTGTCAGGGGAAACAAAATAGTGAACCATGGCTATTATGTAGGAATGATGTTTCATTACTACATAATAAGACAATATATAAAACAACAATATTTCATGTTTGGAAGCAGTGGCGAACAAGATAACCCAAACACGTAACAATGGAATGAACAGTTCGTGAACAAGCAGTCCACCTCCTTGTTCCTAGTTTCTGCATTTTGGGGAACTACGAACAAGCAGTTTGTGCAAGTTCACGTGAGGTGCCAAACATACCCAATAAACTATACCACCTCCTAATATATAAAAAAAGTCTAAGCCTTTTATCCCAAACAAGTTGGGGTAGGCTAGAAATGACACCCCGACCCTGGTCATTTCTTGTATATATGGCTGAGTTTTTACGCTGGCTTGCCAAGCCTATCGCAAGCATGCGGGCTTGAACCCTGGACCTCTTAGAAGAGAGCCAAGTGCTCTTACCACCTGAGCTACTA